>CATLJX010000072.1:0-600000 GCA_949987645.1 Tachina grossa
ATAATAATAATAATAATAATAATAATAATAATAATAATAATAATAATAATAATAATAATAATAATAATAATAATAATAATAATAATAATAATAATAATAATAATAATAATAATAATAATAATAATAATAATAATAATAATAATAATAATAATAATAATAATAATAATAATAATAATAATAATAATAATAATAATAATAATAATAATAATAATAATAATAATAATAATAATAATAATAATAATAATAATAATAATAATAATAATAATAATAATAATAATAATAATAATAATAATAATAATAATAATAATAATAATAATAATAATAATAATAATAATAATAATAATAATAATAATAATAATAATAATAATAATAATAATAATAATAATAATAATAATAATAATAATAATAATAATAATAATAATAATAATAATAATAATAATAATAATAATAATAATAATAATAATAATAATAATAATAATAATAATAATAATAATAATAATAATAATAATAATAATAATAATAATAATAATAATAATAATAATAATAATAATAATAATAATAATAATAATAATAATAATAATAATAATAATAATAATAATAATAATAATAATAATAATAATAATAATAATAATAATAATAATAATAATAATAATAATAATAATAATAATAATAATAATAATAATAATAATAATAATAATAATAATAATAATAATAATAATAATAATAATAATAATAATAATAATAATAATAATAATAATAATAATAATAATAATAATAATAATAATAATAATAATAATAATAATAATAATAATAATAATAATAATAATAATAATAATAATAATAATAATAATAATAATAATAATAATAATAATAATAATAATAATAATAATAATAATAATAATAATAATAATAATAATAATAATAATAATAATAATAATAATAATAATAATAATAATAATAATAATAATAATAATAATAATAATAATAATAATAATAATAATAATAATAATAATAATAATAATAATAATAATAATAATAATAATAATAATAATAATAATAATAATAATAATAATAATAATAATAATAATAATAATAATAATAATAATAATAATAATAATAATAATAATAATAATAATAATAATAATAATAATAATAATAATAATAATAATAATAATAATAATAATAATAATAATAATAATAATAATAATAATAATAATAATAATAATAATAATAATAATAATAATAATAATAATAATAATAATAATAATAATAATAATAATAATAATAATAATAATAATAATAATAATAATAATAATAATAATAATAATAATAATAATAATAATAATAATAATAATAATAATAATAATAATAATAATAATAATAATAATAATAATAATAATAATAATAATAATAATAATAATAATAATAATAATAATAATAATAATAATAATAATAATAATAATAATAATAATAATAATAATAATAATAATAATAATAATAATAATAATAATAATAATAATAATAATAATAATAATAATAATAATAATAATAATAATAATAATAATAATAATAATAATAATAATAATAATAATAATAATAATAATAATAATAATAATAATAATAATAATAATAATAATAATAATAATAATAATAATAATAATAATAATAATAATAATAATAATAATAATAATAATAATAATAATAATAATAATAATAATAATAATAATAATAATAATAATAATAATAATAATAATAATAATAATAATAATAATAATAATAATAATAATAATAATAATAATAATAATAATAATAATAATAATAATAATAATAATAATAATAATAATAATAATAATAATAATAATAATAATAATAATAATAATAATAATAATAATAATAATAATAATAATAATAATAATAATAATAATAATAATAATAATAATAATAATAATAATAATAATAATAATAATAATAATAATAATAATAATAATAATAATAATAATAATAATAATAATAATAATAATAATAATAATAATAATAATAATAATAATAATAATAATAATAATAATAATAATAATAATAATAATAATAATAATAATAATAATAATAATAATAATAATAATAATAATAATAATAATAATAATAATAATAATAATAATAATAATAATAATAATAATAATAATAATAATAATAATAATAATAATAATAATAATAATAATAATAATAATAATAATAATAATAATAATAATAATAATAATAATAATAATAATAATAATAATAATAATAATAATAATAATAATAATAATAATAATAATAATAATAATAATAATAATAATAATAATAATAATAATAATAATAATAATAATAATAATAATAATAATAATAATAATAATAATAATAATAATAATAATAATAATAATAATAATAATAATAATAATAATAATAATAATAATAATAATAATAATAATAATAATAATAATAATAATAATAATAATAATAATAATAATAATAATAATAATAATAATAATAATAATAATAATAATAATAATAATAATAATAATAATAATAATAATAATAATAATAATAATAATAATAATAATAATAATAATAATAATAATAATAATAATAATAATAATAATAATAATAATAATAATAATAATAATAATAATAATAATAATAATAATAATAATAATAATAATAATAATAATAATAATAATAATAATAATAATAATAATAATAATAATAATAATAATAATAATAATAATAATAATAATAATAATAATAATAATAATAATAATAATAATAATAATAATAATAATAATAATAATAATAATAATAATAATAATAATAATAATAATAATAATAATAATAATAATAATAATAATAATAATAATAATAATAATAATAATAATAATAATAATAATATTTAATAATGCTGCAGAATTTCTACATTATTGGTGAGTCAAAATCAAAAAAAAAATTTAATTCCAAATTTTGTGTTTAATACTTTATAAAATTGTCAATTGGGTTACACTTGATCGCATATATTTATTACCTTAACAATGTGAACTAAGAGGAAGAGAAAAAGAGAAAAAAAAATTAATCTAAACTATTAAAATTATTTGGTTGAAAATTTTAAAATTTGATTTCCGCTTCTCATTGTGTAATAATTCATTCATACAAAAAAGGTATATTACATATGTACATACGTACATACAAATTTTGTATATACATATGTATGTCTGGTATTTTTCTTTTTTTTACTACATATTACACTCAAGAAAAATTGTTCGTACATAGATATGCAAATTATAGGAAATTAAATATTATTTTCATAAATATTTTTTTTGCTTTAATATATACACTTTTACTTTACCTGTTGATATATTTTTCAACCAAAATAGTTATAAACAAAGCATATTGTCCATTATGAATTTTAATATATATTGAAGAATAAAATTGTATAACATGGAATTTTAAGCATTTAAGTTTTCTTGCAAAATGATTTAAGCGATCTGGAAGAACTCATTATGGGGTTTTAGTAATATTTTGGCTACTAAAACCATAGGTAGGGAGGGTTATGAGCCAGTTGTCTTTAATTTCGTCACCATGAAGATAACCAATTTACACACCTGTTGATTAGAACACGATAAACTAGCTCTTTTTGAACTCTTCTTGTTTTTTTATATAAAATTTAAATACTAAATAGGCAGTCTATAATATTATTATGTGACAGGATCAGTATAGGTATCTAGGCGTGGAAAGGTGGACGCGAACGCCCCAATCGACTGCTTGCTAGTCCTTCCTAGGCCTACCTTAAAAGAATTTTATAAACCATATCACCTATTAAAGATACATATGCCTACAATAAAATGTATGGTTTACTCAAGTAAATTTATTATTCACTTCAAATTGATTATAGTAAACTCCTGCTCATTACAGTTGGAAAACCTTACCTTTTTGTATACAAAAGTAACTTACTAAAGCAAATTTTCCCTTTTTCTCTATAAATTAAAGATATATTATATTCTTAAAAGAAAGAGATTAGTATAAGAAATCAGAAAAATCAAAAAGTTTGATTTCAGAGTTGGAAAACCCACACTTTTTGTGATATAAAAAATTAGCTACCGAAAACTAATTTTTATTTTTTTATAAAATAATTTGGTATTTCAAAATAAAATAAATTAAATAAATTAAAACGACGTTTCCAGGTTTGGAAAACCTTATTTTTTATACAAAAGTAACTTACTAAAACAAATTTTTTCTTTTTTTGCTATAAATTAAACATATCTTATATTCTTATAAAAAAAGATTGGTACAAGAAGTCAGAAAAATCAAAGAGGAGGATTCCAGGGTTGGGAAACTTACACTCTTTGCGATATAAAAAACTAACTACCGAAAATTAATTTTTAAGAAATTTATTATTCGACATATTGTCAGAAGTATATTTTAATTTGAAATTTATTTTATTATTTATTACGCTTATTTTTCTTTTGTGATTTTCAAAAATATTATTATTTGTGAATTCTCAAATAGTTTTTGAAAGTCTGTGCATAAGATAAGATGTTTGTGACTATTCGGGATGTGTGGTTGAAGTCTACTGATGATTTGTTACAGCAACAATGAAATATATAGACAACGCTGAACAACCAGCAAATAAATTTCAAATTGAAACTAATTTTTATTTTTTTTTTTATTAAATAAACTTATTTTATGCTTGAGTACGAATAAAATTGGTATTTCAAATAAAAAAAACTATTAAGAAAATTAAAAAGACGATTCCAGGATTGGAAAATTTTAAATTTTTCGTACAAAAGCAACTTACTAAAACAGATTTTCCTTTTTTTCTATAAATTAAACATTTCTTAAATTCTTAAAAGAGGGAGATTGGTGTAAGAAATCAGAAAAATCAAAAAGGATGATTTCAGGGTTGGGAAGCTCACATTTTTTTGATATATAAAAGTAACTTAGTCTTATTAATTTTTATCTTTTCCTTTATAAATTATATATATTTTACGTTTTGAAAAAAAGTTTGGTATAGAAAACTTTAAAAATAAAAACCACAGCTCCAGAGCTGGCAACTTTGATTTTTTTCTGGACATTAAAGTAACTAAATAAAACTAAATAAAATTTTTTTTGAATTTCCTTTTTTTCACTTAACTACTAGATTGGTATAAGTAATCAGAAAAATCTAAAATGATGATACTAGAGTTTGAAAATTATTAGTTTTTTCTTTGTACATAAAAGTAACTATGTGTTTATGTACGTATCCCTCTACTACAAAAACGCACTTTGGAAAAGGGTATATAAGATTCGGCACAGCCGAATATAGCACTCTTACTTGTTTTCTCCCAAATATATAGGTGGTGGCTTAAAAGACTTTTGCGATGACGCAGCGGGATTGGCGTCGGTGTCTTGCAATAATAAAAAACGATTTTGACGATTGGTAGATGATGCGCTGTTATCCCTAGACATCTTTGGAGCAGATGAAATTTTTGAAGAATTCGGGCTTCGCCCACGCTTTACCACGGTTATATTTCTGTCCATTCCGACTCGTACCTTTGGTTTTGAGCTACTGTTATCTGTAGTGATAACTTTGTTAAGTGATGAACACGAGCCTGAAGGGGATGATATTATTGACTTATATGAAGAAGTACTAGGCAACTGTAATCTTAATGAATCACTACTATTTGACATGGGACAAAATGAAGTTGGTCGCTGACGAAAAATTGGCTTTGCCGTTAAAAAAGGGCTTTCATCAAATTTATTATTTATGTTGTTTTCATTAAGAATTTTAAAAATCACAGTAAAATAAGCATTTCTGCTGTAAGCACTCAATTAAACATTTTTTGTATATGAGGCACTCATATAGAGTATTCCTCAAGGGCACTTTATTTGTGTTTTTTTTTTGTTTTTGGTATTTCTACTATGTTAAAGAATTAGCTTTATTATTTATTATTATTTATTAAAGTCAGTATGTACCTATTACGAATAATATGTACTACGAATATTTTTTTGGATAATTTTTTGTTTGTTTAGTAAGTATGTAAGAAAAATTCCGCTAATCGACTGTTCACTATGAAGGTACAACGAGAATCGTGAATATAGTTGAATGTATAGATATTTTAAAGATCAAGAGATACTACTTTAAAAATTTATAGAGCAAATTAGTCTTAAAGGAACCTTCAAACAATCAGCATTCATTCATTTATCAGCAAAGAAAATTAGCCAAACTAGACGTACTCTAAACCATATTATAAGAAATTTTGAAAGCTTGATACTTGTAGGTGTACAATATATTTTCTTCGTAAAAGTATTTTAGAACATTTAATAATTGGATACTATGAAATGTTTTCATCATTATAAATAAAATAATTAAAAAATTAAATTAAATGGTATATTAAAAGAAATAAAATAAAATTGTATTATTAAAATATTCCTTGTTTTGTGTTATTTTTTTAAAGGAAATTTAGGAATCATCTATTAGAAAAGAAAATAACAGAAATTTGTGTGTAGTGAAAAATATAAGGACTTATCCGATTATCGAAATTGTTTCTCTTTATGAAAATATCTAATGAAATTTAATGGAATTTCATAATATTGTGAAATTAAATTTGTTTTGTGCAGAACCTCTCAAAGAAAACAAGACTGTGCATGTTTAAGCGATATGAAAACAAGACTGTGCCTGTTTAAGCGATATGAAAACAAGAATTTGCATATAAGCAAAAAAAAATTTTTTTGATCCCACGAAGTAAAGCCAATAAAGAAATAAACACCATTTACCTATATAATTTTTTTTTCAATATTTTATTTAAAATTTTTTCTTAAAAACTCATATACATATGTACATTTTATTTTGACAATGAAGAAATTTTTCTTAATAAATAAGATTTTATTTACAATATTTTTTCTTAATAAACATGATTTTATTTACAATAATTTTTCTTAATAACTAAGATTTTATTTACAATAATTTTTCTTAATAACTAAGATTTTATATACAATAATATTTCTTAATAACTTGTATTTTATATACAATTAAAAAATTAACCACTTAACTAAAAATTAACTAAATTTAACCATTTTCTTGCATTCTAGCAATCTCATCTAGCAACATGTCAAGTTTGTATTCAGGGTTAGTTTCCTTAATACGAAAATTATAGCATGCATCCATAACTTAAGACTACCTTATTTAATTTACTAGTATATAAGTATTTGATGCAGCTTAGATTTAAATGTTAGCGTATTATATTATACATTAGTCTTATTGAATAAACAGTTTTTATTATTTATTAGTAGCTAAGGTATATTTATCTAATATGGATCTTTTTACCCCCTTCGATTTTTTAACTTCATTTTGATTTTCTACACTGAATGAGTACATCTTTGATCGCATCCCAACAAACTCTGTCATTATCTTACAACAGTTTTCATCCTGCATCATGCCTAAAACTTTTTTATTTATTAATGGGAAATTATAAATATTGTCCGTGGGATAGTCCGATGTATCAAAATGTTCTTCTATGTCATTTCTTATGTCAGCGTAAAAATCATCTGTCTTTATTGAATATATAAAAGAGTCAGTGTAAATTTAGTTCAATGAAAGTTTTGTCTTAAACTCTTAAAGGTTGCATGTACCCTTAATAAAAATTATACATGTTCCATTTGGACAGCTCGAGTACACAAAATCCTAAGTAAATTGATTTATTGTAGCAGGTTTTCACTCTAATCATTTCGATTGCTACCAGATCTTCGGAAAATATAGATAAACTATGAAAATTTGGTTTTGATATTCAATCTTGAGCCCCCAAATGGTTCCGATTCATTCTCTCCCAATTATTGACCAGTTTAGCATCTCTCCTCTTGTTCACATTTTCCATGGTTTTACCATACACTGCATTATTGAGTAGTTTGAATTTTTTTCAAAAGCATTTCTAGCAGTGGCTCTATATCTGGTATTTAGGTCAATATAGCCTTTTAACCATGGAGATTGTTTAAATGCTAGAAAACGATGTGTTTTCTTTAAAACTAAGCCATTTTCTAAGGATTGTTTGAAAACTCTAAAGTGTATCACGTATGATTGCTTTTTAGAGAAATCGGTTATCAACTTGCTATACTTCGCTTGCATGGGTTTTTATTTTCAGCGAAAAAAGGAAGGTCATTATGCAACTCATGTAAGTGAGAAGGATAATCCAAACTGTATATGACATAACCATCTATTCCATTGTCAGCTATGCTCTTTCCATTTTCAGCTCGTCTTGCGATAACCATCTGAACCCACCATGAGGAAGATATTCCGACATCGCCCAACCGTAAAGTTTATTTGCGTCTAAATAGACAAGAAACTCTGAGGGCTTCTCTTTATCGAAATCTTCCAAATATTTGTTATTCGCTTTCGAATATCTTTGGCTACACTGTACGATTTCCCCACGTATACCTTTTTTCATAAAATTGTACATGTCTATGTCCGTCAATAATTCTAGTTCAATTTTTGTGTATTTTAACATTGCATCCCAGGAAAGTCCAGGTGCGGTATAGTATTGACATCGATCCAGCTCATAAATATCTTTACAAACTTTTCTAAAGTTCTCGAAAATATCTGTCAGTACGAGGACATCTGGTTTTACGTAAAGTTCCATGTAATCTTTCATAGTTTTGCAACCAAAAGTATTCCATACCTCTTCAGCATGTGAGTATTCCTCTAAAAAACATTCTTTATTATTCAACTTATTAAAGAAACCACTGCGTGAAGGCAGCTGACACTCGTCTTATTTTTTAAATGAGTCTAGATACTCATACGGGAAAATATATTTTTTCTTAATAAGCTGAAATTCTTTTTCTGTTGAAATAAGGATCTCAGCCATGAAGCGTAATGTATCAAGAAATATTTTTTATGACCATCGCTCATTTTTGTAAATTGGGAGAGTGATATATAAAGCTCCTTATTGAGCAGGAGTACTTTAAGTTGCAAAGAAATTTAACCTAATTCTTGAATAAAAAGATATGAGTCATAATTTGAGTAATTGTGAAAGTAAACTGGTATAAACTTGGGAATTTGGTAATTTAAATTACAGTTATTGTGGGATGCACCTCTATATTTACCGTTAATGTGACAATGATCTCTTACGCGATCTTTACCTAGAAGTTTTTACAAATGTGACAATTCACCGCACTATCAAAATTATAAATATTAGAAGGGGATAAAGTATCCACTTGCCTATTGCCACAATCTTTAATTAACTTTTTTTTTAGATGTATTTATTTATTGTATTTTCATATATAAACTAACAATAAGTATTCAAATCTTAAATCTATAAAAAAAATATCAGGCCCAACCAGTGTCGAACATAAGCTTAGTGATAGTTATAAATAACACATTAGTAGTGATAATCAAAAAAGGGAAGAAAAGTATTTTTAAGTAGTCCCATCTGGAGTGTTAGGAATAAGAGCCCGTCAGTCCCTCTTTTTTAGGCGGATGTGTCCAGTTAAGTTCAAAATATTACGAGCATGCGGATTAGGATGTGATGCGAGTTTTGTTAAATATTTGCCTGCGTATTTTGCAATTTCTTCAGTCACTAGTGGCATATTTATTATAATAGAATTTAGGATATACCATGGAGCCGATGTTATAAACCGTAAAATTTTTTTTGCCTTCGTTGGATTCTCTCGACATTGGAAGCTGAAGCAGTGCCCCATAACTGAATTCCGTAGCACCATATTGGCTTCAAAAGCGACTTCTATAGTAAAAGTTTGCAGTCTAGGCTGAGTGTTGAGTTTCTGCCAATCAACCAATTTATTTGAGTTAACTTAAAATTCATCTGAGTTAACTTAGAGTCAATATGATGTTTCCATGTAAGCCTTCGATCAAGGTGTATACCAGGGTCTTTCACTTGGGAATGTTGAGGAATATTTTGATTGTTGATTCGAATGGGGGTGCAAGTATCTCTTCTTAGGGTGAACGTTATATGGACACACTATTGTTCATTGACCTTAATTCTCCATAAGTTCATCCATATTTCCAGCAGAGTAATATATTCCTGGAGATTACGGGATGCCTCATAAGGGTTTTCGTGCACACTCATACAGGCTGTATCATTGGCAAAAGTAGAAATATGGATATTATTGCTCACAGGCATATCATAAGTACATATTAAATACAAGACAGGACCCAGAATACTATTCTATGGCACAACAGAAGATATAGATTTGAGCACACTCGTGAACTCTCTTTCTATAACAGTGAAGTTCCTATCAATAATATAACTTTTTGAAAGCTTTTGTATGTTTATTGGAATCTATGTCTTTAATTTTAAAACTAGGCTTTCGTGCCATACTTTATCAAATGCCTGAGAAACATCAATAAAGAGAGCAGAACAATACTTATTTTCTTCAAATGTTCTTCTGACAACTTGGACCAATCTATGCGTTTGTTCAATGGTGCTATGCTGAATTTTGGAATTGGAATTTTGGAATTTTGCTCAATTTAGTCATGAGCAGCTTTTCCAAAAGCTTTCAGATTGTAGATAGTAAGCTTATAGGCCTATATGACTCAGCCTTGGTAAGATCTTTGCCCGGCTTTTGAATCATTTTTATTTTGGCAAGTTTCCACTTATGTGGAAAACACTGTATTCGTAAAATGGCATTAAAAATAAATAGCAAGATTCTTATTGTAATATGCGGCAAGTTCATCAGCATCTTGTTACTAATGTTATCAATACCTGGAGCTTTCTTTGGGTCGAGTTCACCAATTATTTTTTATAGTTCACACAACTTATTCCTTAAGTGACTAGGGGGTAGAGAAATTACACTCGGTAAATTGGCAGCACCAGTACATGAATTGGAAGTGAATACAGATTTTAAATGCTCAGAAAATAAGTAACCTTTCTCACATTCGCTTCTTGCCCAGCCTCCGCTTGCAGTTCGCAGTGGCGATTTAAGATCAACGTCTTTTAAGATTTCTAGTAGCGCGCCATAAAATTAATTAGATTCTGACGTGAAATCGAGACCTTCTAAATATTTTTCCAGTGGTTGCAGGTTTTTCAGACGATAGCAGCTGCTTGAGTCGTTTAGTACATTCTTTAAGTCTGATTTTATTTAGGGGTGATCTGTGTTGTTGCCATTCTCTTCTAACTCTCCTTTTTCACACACAAGACGTTCAATTTCCGTAGAATAAATTCTGTTAAAGCCGGTCTGGGGACAGGAGGTAGTGGCACGTTCAGCAACCTGTATAACATTTTCGTTAAGATTGCCAATGTTAAGTTCAATATCATCGTATGATCTAAGCTGAATGCTTTCTACGCAGTGACTACTAAGATATTTTTTGAATGCCAGCCAGTTGATTCCGTTAATCGTCTTCACATATGAGTTAGTTAAATCACTCCTTAGTGGGTTAACAATTGTAACTATTGTTGGAGAGTGATCGGAGGACAGATCTAGAGAGGCCTCTACGTGAATTAAGTCCCTATGAATATTTTTCGTGACGGCAAAATCTATAAATCTGGAATTTTTCTTTCGTTAGTAGGCCAGTAAGTAGGCTTCCCACACGAAATGACATCTAAGCCCATTTCTGAAATTGTATTAAACAATGCTCGACCTCTAGGTGTAACAAGACGCGAGCCCCAGTATGTATGTTTTGCATTCTAGTCACCAGATGCCACGAAAAAAAATCCAAGCGATTTTAGAACTTCTGATACTGATCTTCGGTAACTGAAAATCTGGAAGGTGAGTAAAGTGATGATATCACGAAATTTGCACAAAAATGTTCTACGAAATTATTCGTTGCTTGCAAATATTCTTGACTAACGTTGTCAAGGACATAGTGCTTGAATCTTGACTTAATTAGAATTGCTGATCCACCGCATGCTCTTCCTCGCGGGTCCTTTGTATCATATAAGCTTCTTGATGTCAAATGAGTCTCAGAAACCAACATAATATCAATATTTTTTTCCATGAAAAGTTCTCAAGTTCATTTTTATGTTGTCGAATGCCGTTTGCGTTCCAGAAACATGTTTTTACAGTGTTCGTGGTTTGTTAACTAATGCTTAGGTCTCGTTGAACCTTCATAGTGAAGAGAAATTAAAGCTTATTTTTTTACATACATACATACAAAACATATATAAAAAACAACAAAATCAAAAATCATACAGAAAATATTCGTAATGCATATTCAATTGATAAATAAGCTTATTGGCTTTAGTAATATTTTTTACGTAGCAAGAAATAACAAAAAAAAACCGTAAACACAAACAAAATACCCTTGGGGAATACTCTGTATGAATACCTCAAACGGAAAAAATTTTGAATGAGTTATAACGGCAGAAATACTTATTTTACTGTGAGTTCTGAAACTCTTAATGAAAACAATATAAATAATAAACCTGATTAAAGTCTTTTTCTAACGGAAAAGTCACTTTTTCGTCATCGATTAACTTCGCTTTGTCCAATGCCAACTAGTGAATCTTTAACGTTACCATTGCCTAGTACTTCTTCATTTCAGAAAGCGGCGTCATCCGCTTCGGGCTCGTGTTCATCACTTAACCAAGTTATCACTACAGATAACAGTAGCTTAAAACCCAAGGTACAAGTGGGAATGGACAGATATATAAACGTGGTAAAGCGTGGCCGAAGCACAAATTCTTCAAAAATTTTATCTGCTCTAAAGATGACTAGGGATAACAGCGCATCATCTACCAATCGTCAAAATCGTTTTTCATTATTGCAAGACACCGTCGACAAGCCCTCTACATCATCGCAAAAGTATTTTAAGCCACCACCTATTTATCTGAGAGAAAAAAATTCTAACGCGCTTATAAAAAAAACTACTGTCGACCATTGGTGAAAATACTTTTTACATCATTCCAATTAAACGAGGTAATATTGATGAACCTAAAATCCAAATATATATGAACAAGAATTCCGAAAAATTGTTAGTGAATTCGAAAAAAATAAAACAAATTTTTACACATACCAACTTAAGAGTGCTAAAGGCCTACAGATAGTATTAAAGGGCATATATTCATATGTTGAACCCGAAGAAGTAAAATGTGCACTTGTCGACCAAGGATTTAAGGTAAAAAATGTTACCAACATAATTAATAGAGAAAAGGTCCCTATTTCTAGTTGAACTGGAGCCGAATAACAAACAATTGAAAAAAAATGAAATCGTTCAGGTCCCGTACAGTGCCATAATTTCCAAGAATATGGCCATACAAAAACTTACTGCAAGTTACCTACAGTGTGTGTTATCCGCGGTGAATAGCATGGTACTGTTAGCTGAACTAAGCCAAAAGATCAAGCAGAAAAAAATGTAGTAATTGTGGAGGTAATCACACAGCTAACTAAAGAGGGTGCCCTGCATATTCTTTCTTTAAACAGCTTATGGGTCAAAAACCCAAATTAACTCCAGCTCAACCAGTAAACGTGAAGTCCGCCACTTTTGCTCAAATGAGCCAACCAGTTATTTCAAGTGTATCGTATGCTGATGCTGCTAGGACTAGTTCAATTCCCACACAAAATATTCCACCGCCAAATAATTCCTATAATTCTTATGTTGTTCCCAAAGAAATAAAAGATGCACTCGTCCTCCAGGGGTTTAAGGTAAAAAATGTGTCCAATATAATAAACAGAGAGAAGATTTCCCAACCCCTATTTCGTGTTGAACTTGAGCCTAATGATATAAAATTTAAAAAAAATGAGACGCATCCAATTTATAATTTGAAATACCTCTTGTACCGAAAAATCACAGTTGAAGAGCCACATAAGCGTTCAGGTCCTGTACAGTGCCGTAATTGCCAAGAATATGGCCATACAAAAACATACTGCAATTTACCCTCTGTTTGTGTTGTGTGCGGCGAATTACACGGCACTGCTAGTTGCAATAATCCAAAAGATCAAAGTGATAAAAAATGCAGTAATTGTGGAGGTAATCACACCGCTAACTACAGAGGTTGTCCTGTGTACTCTTTCGTAAAGAAGACTATGGTGCAAAAACCTAAATTAGCTCCAGCTCAATCAGCAAACGCTTACTCTGCCACTTTTGCGCAAATGAGCCAACCAGTTACTTCCCGTGTATCGTATGCAGATGCTGCTAAGACAAATTCAATTCCCACACAAAATGTTTCCCCGCCAAATAATTCAAAAAATACTGACGCTAGCTTTAATTTTAATTGCCTTGAAGCTACTATTGAAAATCTGGTGCAAACTATAAACAATTTTACAACAAATATGACTAGCATGATGCAAGAAATGCTGCAAATGCAGAATACTCTGCTTCAAGCATTAATTAATAAGCCATGAACACGTTAACAATATGTTTCTGGAACGCAAACGGCATTCGCCAACATAAAAATGAACTTGAGCACTTCCTCACGGAAAAAAATATTGATGTAATGTTAGTATCTGAGACTCATTTGACTTCGAGAAGTCTTTTTAAAATTTATGGCTACACTATATATGATACAAAGGACCCTAGAGGAAGGGCTTGCGGTGGATCAGCAATTCTAATAAAGTCAAGACTCAAGCACTATGTTCTTGATAACATTTGTGAAGAACACCTACAAGCAACAAATATTGGCATTGAAAGTTTTTGTACAAATTTTGTTATATCATCAATTTACTCCCCTCCCAGATTTTCAATCACTGAGAATCAATATGAGGATTTCTACAAATCTCTTGGACCTTGTTTTGTAGCAGCTGGCGACTACAATGCTAAGCATACGTTCTAGGGTTCGCGTCTTATTACCCCCAGAGGTCGAGCATTGTTCAACACTATTTCAAAAATGGGCTTGGATGTCATTTCGAGTGGGGAGCCCACTTATTGGCCTACTGACATACAAAAAATTCCGGATGTTATAGATTTTGGCGTCATAAAAAATATCTCTAGGGATTTAATTCAAGTTCAAGCTTCTCTTGATCTTTCGTCCGATCACTCTCCGACGATCATTACAATTTGTAGTCCCTTAAGAAGTAACTTACCTGACCCATATGTGAAGATGATCAATCGTGTTAATTGGCTGGGGTTCAAAAAATATCTCAGTAGTCATTGTACGGAAAACATTACGCTTAGAACATCCGATGATATTGAATCTAACATTGCCAATCTCAGCGAGAATATTAAACAGGCTGCTGAACATGCCATTATCTCCCATCCGCAGACTGGGCTTAATAAAATTTATTCTACAAACATTGAACGCCTCGTACGTGAAAAAAGGAGAGCTAGAAGGGAATGGCAACAGCACAGATCACCACAAAATAAAATCAGATTTAAAGAGTGCACTAAACGACTCCAAGAGTTGCTTGCGTCTGAAAAACCTGCATCTCTTAAAAATTATCTGGAAGGTCTTGATGTCACACTAGCGTCTAATTACTCTTTGTGGCGCGCTGCTAGAAAGCTTAAAACACCCATTGAGTATAAGCCACCTCTACGCACATCTACCGGAAGTTGGGCAAGAAGCGATACTGAAAAAGGTAAAATATTTGCTGAGCACTTAAAATCCGTTTTTACGCCAAACATATGTAATGGTGTTGCTGATTTGCCGAATGTAGTCGCTCTACCCCCTCAACACATAAAGTTTAAGATGCGTGATTTACAAAAATTAATTGCCGAACTCAACCCGAAGAAAGCTCCGGGTATTGATGGAATTAGTAACCAGATGCTTATGAACTTGCCTCGTATTGCAATGAGAATCCTATTATTCATATTTAATGCCATTTTACGACTGGAGTATTATCCACACAGCTGGAAGCTTGCCAAAGTTAAAATGATTCCAAAGCCGGGCAAAGATCTAACCAAGGCTGAGTCATATAGGCCAATAAGTCTACTATCAACTATGTCAAAGCTTTTCGAAAAACTGCTCAAAACAAAATTGTCCCCAATTCTAATTAGTAGTGGGTGCATACCAGACCATCAATTTAGTTTTAGAAATCAGCATAGCACCATTGAACAAACTCACAGCTTGGTTCAATTTATAAGAAGAACTTTTGAGGAAAAAAAGTATTGTTCTGCGCTCTTTATTGACGTTTCCCAGACATTTGATAAAGTGTGGCATGAAGGCCTAATTTTAAAATTGAAGACTTACTTACCAATAAACATTTTAAATATTTTGGAAAGTTACATTATTTCCCGTAAGTTCACTGTTGTGGAAGGAGACTTTACGAGTAGGCCTGAAACTATTTCATCCGGTGTGCCACAGGGGAGCATACTGGGACCAGTTTTATATTTGATTTATACTTGTGATATGCCTGTGAGCAGTAGTATCCATACTTCCACATTTGCCAACGATACAGCCTGCCTTAGTATGCACGAAAACCCTGATGAGGCATCCCGCAAACTCCAGGAACACATTAGCCAGATGGAGCTTTGGTTAAACTTATGGAGAATTAAAGTCAACGAACAAAAGTGTGTCCATATAACGTTCACCCTAAGAAGAGATACTTGCTCCCCCATTCGGATTAACAATCAAGTTGTTCCTCAACATTCACATGTGAAATATCTAGGTTTACACCTTGATCGACGACTTACATGGAAACATCACATTGACTCTAAGTTAACTCAAATGAAACTTAAATTAACTCAGGTACATTGGCTGATTGGTAGAAATTCAACACTTAGCCTAGACTGCAAACTTTTAATATACAAGTCGCTTTTAAAGCCAATATGGTGTTACGGAATTCAACTATGGGGCACTGCTTCAGCTTCAAATGTAGAGAAAATTCAACGAAGGCAAAATAAAATTTTACGCATGATAACATCGGCTCCATGGTACATCAAAAATTCAAATATACATCGCGATTTGAATATGCCACTAGTGACTGAAGAAATTGTAAAATACGCAGGCAAATATCTAACAAAACTCGAGTCACATCCTAATCCGCTTGCTCGTAATATTTTGAACTTTACTGGGCACATCCGCTTAATAAAGAGAGATACACGGGCTCTAATATTCAACACTCTAGATGATGAAGCTGCTTGAAAACACTTTTTTCTTTTTGTTGCTTATCACTACTTATGTATTATTAAACTATCACTAAGCTTATGTCCGACATTGGTCGGGCCTAATAATTTTTTTATAGATTTAAGATTTGAATACTTATTGTTAGTTCATATTTGAAGATACAATAAATAAAAAAACATGCATTAAAAAAAAAAATAAAAAAAAAATTTTTCTTTGATGTCCCTGAAAGCTCAGAATTACATCCGATCCTGATGGCATAGTTGAGACAATTTTGCCGCATTCTGCCTTAAGATTAGTTATTTTACTCTCGCTGTGGGTGTACTGCAAGCAGCTGTTGCAGAAATGTAGGTTATCATGGTGGTGAGTTATCTGATTTCGTAAAAGTCTGTGAATGATAAAAAAAAATCGTGTTACGCATTGGCTACATTTTCAATAATAAAAATTGGGGAAATTGTTATATATATAAATGAAAACATTAACCGCTTAAGGTCAGGTAAGAGGGCATAAAAGGTTGACCTGCTAACTACACGTTATGATTTTGGTTCTCGACCCGCACTTGATGCGCAACCATATAACATACTCCCACACCCACGGAGTATTTGAAAATTTTTCAAAAAAAATATATAACAAAAGAAAGATGGAAGAAAGATAGCAAGTCTCTACGAAACAAATGTTCCTTACACACATCATGGCAAGATGTTGCACCATGCAGGGTATTCTGTTCCCACCCGAAATGCCTATGACAGAGCGATTACCCTATTTTAACGTCTGTCCCAGATTATGACACGATTAGTACTTACCAGTGATTATAATTGCATTGGTTATCATTCCCCCTTTTTGTTATTTAGAAATTCATTATAGAAAAAAAAATATATGTAAATTCTCAATCAGTTTATTGGAAGAAAAATAAAGTAGCAAAACAAAGACAGAGCTCTTTTTAAGGTCTGTTGACTTTATTCTCAAAAAAAATGTATTATAGGTCTATATCAGTGTCCCGCAAAATAAAATATGTTTGTATTGGTAAGAAAAATGCGAGTAAAATAAATTTGCACTTGAAGAAAAGTTTTGTAATATAAAATACATGATGTGGTTATTAGTTGTATGAATTTCTTTTTGTAAATAAGCAATTTACTAAAAACTTAAATAAAAAGTAAAAATTTAATAACCATTCAACAATTTAGTGTATAAATTCAAAATTAAATTTATTCACAGCTCTGTTGATACTATTAAAATGCCCTTTTAAACCATTTTCCCTATTATTTTTTAATGTTTCATAACATAAAATGCATTGCATATTGCGAAAAGCATTTTTCATCACAAAATATTTCTTAGCTTCCATAATTATATTATCAATTTTTTGTCTGTAGAAATTTATTAAATTTTAACTTTAATTTCGTTCCGTGTGCTCAAAAAAACTAAACCAAGAACCAGGAAAAATTAATACATGCGTGCACAACTTAATTCGTCGCTTGCTCAGTGACGACTAAATGAAAGAGCATAAGCATGTATGTGATTTTCATCTGCACAATTGTGCTATGGCTTGCGGGTTACTGGTCTATATTCTCATAGGCATAATTATATTAATATATATATATATATATATATATATATATATATGTATAAAATAATGAAAAAAGAAGTTTTTAATATATTTTTAATATTTTTTTTATCTTTCTTTTTTTTCCTTACAAGCATTTGAAGGTTTGTTCATCAAATTTTTTTGATTGATGCTTCTTTGGTCAAATGTCACTATGATGTCAGCGTCAATTGATGGGCCCAGCAATCACTGCAAAATGATCATGTTGTTTTGTTTCTTTTTTTACGTTAAGTCATAGATTACAATATTAACAAAATAATTTTAAAATTATAACTCTATATTAAATTCTTAACAATAATTCCTTTTTTCGTTGTTTTTTTATTTTTAATCAGAAATAATTTTTAGTCAGGCTTAAGTTCAGTAATTTTAATTCTTTTATTGAATGAAATATTTTTATTAATTAATGTGAGTTTCTAAAGAAGAGAAGAAAACTTAAATTAGAATTTTAAGCTGGGGAAAATACCGATATATTTCTGTGCAGCAACGCACTTAATCAGCACCCTAGTCTATCTACTTGGGTAGAGATTGTTATTAACATCAGCTATTTAACGTAAATTCTAATGAAACGGAATGTGAGAAATGATTGTTGTGTACAATTCTTTATTTACCTTTGGTAAATACATACGTAAGTATCAGTATTTATTTTCCCTGTTTTTCCATATTTTCATTTTTCTATTTAGGTTAGCACGAGATTATATTACTCTACCCTCGTATGTTTAACTATTCTTGCTTATCTTTTACGATCATCACATTAATTATTTTTTACTTATTCGATGTACCAATCACTGTTCACTTAGCAATCACAAATGTTGGAAAGTCAAATCAACTGTGAAAAGCAAAAACAAAGTAACATAATATCCACTACTATAATACTTACATGTATGTACCGACGGTACATATAGTTCAATTAAAATCTAAAAATGTCTCAATTAATTCATCATGGGCACGTGACAAAAATATGTTCACTTGGCAATCAGTGTTCACTTGGCAATCACAAATGTTGGAAAGTCAAATCAACTGTGAAAAGCAAAAACAAAGTAACATAATATCCACTACTATAATACTTAGATGTATGTACCGACGGTACATCGAATAAGTGAAAAATAATTAATGTGATGATCGTAAAAGATAAGCAAGAATAGTTAAACATACGTGGGTAGAGTAGTATAGCTTCGTGCTAACCTAAATAGAAAAATGAAAATATGGAAAAACAGGGGAAATAAATAGTAATACTTACATATGTATTTACCAAAGGTAAATCAATAATTGTACACAACAATCATTTCTCACATTCCGTTTCATTAGAATTTACGTTAAATAGCTGATGTTAATAATAATCCCTACCCAAGTAGATAGACTAGGGTGCTGATGAAGTGTGTTGCTGCACAGAAAAATATCGGTATTTCCCCCAGCTTAAAAGTCTAATTTAATTTTTCTTCTCTTCTTTAGAAACTCACATTAATTAATAAAAATATTTCATTCAATAAAAGAATTGAAATTACTGAACTTAAGCCTGACTAAAAATTATTTCTGATTAAAAATTCACTATAGTTCAATTAAAATCTAAAAATGTCTCACTTTTTTTATTATATATAGTTTGACCAAAGCTAAATTAACTTCAAATTAATACCTCAAGCTGATCCAAATTCTGCTTTGATCCGCGCACCAATTCGAAATCAGTTTAATTATTGTTTTGTATAAAAGTTTAATAGTATTTAGCAATCAAATCTAGCTACCATTGTATAGTTAAATAATTATTACCTTAATAATTTTCTACCTTAGTATTTCTTTTCTTTTTAAACTTTTTATGAGTTAATACTTCTCATTCTCTTATATAATTGATTTTTTTTTTCAGTTTCTTTGCTATGGGCTTTTTTTTATATATACATATATATATTTTTTTATGTAATGTAATTTATAATTTCATTCATTTCCTATAATTTATATGCTAAACATAACTTATGACTACATGCTGTAAATTTGAACGGTATCACTTCAAAGTTAATTGCTAGTTCAAAAGAATTTTGGTTTAAGTGGCTTTTAATTTATCTACAACATTAATAGTAACTATGACACGTTTTTTTGATTTACGACAAAGGTCTGTCAGACGTTAGCATTCAGCAGATGGAAAAAAATTTAAAAAAAATCATAAAAATTCAATATTTTACTAATATTACTTTAGGCGTTAGTTTGTTCGAAACTTTCTCTTTTAAATTTTAAATAGGAGAATCAAAATTTTGTTCATTTGTCGTAATGCTCTTAATTAGTCTGCAAACGTTTTAAGCTTTTAAATCTATAGAAAATACGAAATTTAGCTAATATATATTTATGCTTTTAATTTGTTTGAATTTCTTTATTTTTTTAAATTTTAAATAGAAAATCGAAATTTGCTTTTAATTTATTTGGAATTTTTTAATTCTAAATAGAAAAATCAAAATTAAGTTAATATATATTTATTCTTTAAATTTGTTTCAATTTCCTTATTTTTAAAGTTTAAATGGAAAAAATCGAAATTTGCTTTTAATTTGGTTGGAATTTTTATTTTTTTGAATCGAAATTAAGTTCATACATCTTTATGCTTTTAGTGTGTTTGAAACCTCTAATTTTTTTAATTTAGGCTTTTAATTTGTTTGAAGCTATTAAAATTTTTTTTCTAGCTATCAGCCCGATATAGTTACATAACTCCTAGAGTTGCCCTCGTAATTGAGGTTAACGGTTTAATTTAAAAATTTTTGGAAGAAGGAAAAAAAGATTTTTTTTGTAGACGCAGACCTTTTAACTTTAAACTTTATAAAACGATAGTTTTCTTATTGTGTATTGATGTTTTTTTTTATATGCTGGATCTTTGAGGAAAAATAACTGCCCCGTAACACGAGACTCACACGTGGTCTCTGATGATTATTAGACCACATGTGAATTAAATGTGCTTGTGTACCTAGTTCCTTTTTTTTCTAAATTCGTTTTTTTTCTTTGTTCTCGACTCACCGGTGCTGTACATATATGTTATAGTGTACCCGGGAATTTACTCTTTTCTTTAGGTGATGCTGAAATTTAGTAGAGCCAAGCCACCAAGTGTTTGGATTACTCTGGGACAATTTCCTTTTTCTTTTCCGAAAGTTCTACAGCTTGACTTCTCGCAATGGAAACAAGTTTCTCCAAACCGGAATCAGGGTAGTTTTTTCCAACCAATTAATTTCTTACTTTTTATTAACAACTTATTTGTTCTTTTCCCTTTTATCTTTTTTTCCGATTTGGCTGTCTACTTTTCAAACTTACTTCATGAAACTGAATTTACTTTGTAAAATTCTTAATAAATAAACGTTGAAAGAAATCCCGTTGTAGCTGCTAAACTACATGTCCTCTCAATATCAAAAATGTCATTGTTAACTACAGAAAACGAAATACAGCATAGTCCAGCTATGTCACACAGCAGTAATTGTGAACCTGTGCTTCCATCACGAATCATCCTTCTAAGTCAATATGTATATATTCAAACAAATTGTTCTAAAGTTATCCATACCTTTTACTGTAGCGTCAATTTATTCCCAGTTCTAGTAATTATTGTTATTTATTGATTAATTTAGTATTTCTTTTGTTTCTTTTCCCCAGTTTAACAAAAATTGTCTGTAAGAACTGTAGTTACGTAGGAACGTACTAATCTAAAATCCAGTTTCGTCACTACTTAATACTTAAAGAAATTCCTGTTTCTTTAAGTATTACGAGTTTAGTTTGTGATAAAAAAAAATTATGTAGTTCGTATAACCCTACTCTGCTACCCACACTCTTCGTGAATGTGCTTAATATTAAAAGAGAACGCACAAGAAGATAGTATGTTCGCTTGTGAGTATCCAAAGAAAAAAACATCTAGAAAAAAATATGTATGTACATATGCATGTATGTATAGGGTGTTTTTTTAAGGGGTATAGAACTTTGAATTGAAATAAAACACAAGAAAATCGTTTTAATGTCCATCAATTTGGCTTTATTGGAAGGATAATTTTATGCCATTAATGTTTAAATATGATTTTGAGCATGTGGCCGCAGCGGCTGGCTCGAATAAAGCCAATTCTACAGGTCCAATTTTCAACCACTTTTTCGAGCATATGGGGCCGTATGTTGGCAATAACGCCACGAATGTTGGCTTCCAAGTCGCTTAACGTTTCTGGTTTGTTGGCGTAGACGAGCGACTTCACATATCCCCAAAGAAAATAATCCAATGGTGTCAAATCACACGATCTTGGTGGCCAATTGACAGGTCCATTCCGCGAAATTATGCGCTCATCGAATGTTTCCATCAATAAATCGATTGTGACGTGCGCTGTGTGGCATGTAGCGCCGTCTTGTTGGAACCACAACTCATCCACATTCATGCCATCCAATTCGGGAACAAAATAGTCGGTTAGTCGGCTCCAATTGCTGTGCACGGTGGCGAATCGATTCATTCGGGTCCTCTTCAACACTTTGCTCTACAGCGGCAATTGTTTCTTCGGTGCGCACTGTTCGACGTCTCTGCGGATGCGTATTATCACATAGAGTAAACGTAGTGCGAAAACGATCCATGGTTAACCGAATTAATTGCTCTGATGGACGATTATGTCGACCATAAAATGGACGGAGCTTGCGGTAAACTTCGCGAACTGAACCATTATTTTCGAAATAAATTTGCACGATTTGCAAGCGTTGTTCTTTTGTCAACCTGTTCATGATGAAATGGCAAACCAAACTAAATATTAATCACTTGACAGCTGACAAAATGGCCGCCAGTTAAAAAAGTGAAGCCAACTTAAAGTTCTATACCTCAATAAAAAACACCCTTTACATATACAAACCCACAAGTCAACTTAGAACCATATGTCTCTATATCAATACTCTTTCTCCAGCGAGAATTGCACTAGTTAAAATGTCGACAACTTTCCTTTTATGCGTGAGTAGAGATACGTTAGAGACGACAGTTCTAATGTATTTCTGGTGATATTGTCAATGAACGTGTCAATAGTTTGTTTTTCTTTTTTATTATGTTGTGCAATAATATTAAATAAATATATGTAGACGAGGGTCACTAAAATCTACTAGTGAATCTCCGGTTCAAATATCTCCATATGGTCGTAAAACAACTACCTTCTCAATAGTGCTAAAGTCTACTGATACCATTTGAATGACAACCCTATGTTATTTGTCAATAGGCATTTGCATTGGCTGGGGTACATCTTGTCAGTAACACTATTGAAAATTTTTTTTTTTTTTTTTTTAATGCATGTATTAATTTATTGTATCTTCATATATGAACTAACAATAAGTATTCAAATCTTAAATCTATAAAAAAAATTATTAGGCCCGACCAGTGTCGGACATAAACTTAGTGATAGTTATAAATAATACATTAGTAGTGATAATCAAAAAAAAAAGGGGGGAAAGTATTTTCAAGTAGTCCCATCTGGAGTGTTAGGTATAAGAGCCCGTGTGTCCCTCTTTTTTAAGCGGACGTGTCCAGTAAAGTTCAAAATATTACGAGCAAGCGGATTAGGATGTGATTCGAGTTTTGTTAAATATTTGCCTGCGTAGTTTTCAATTTCTTCAGTCACTAGTGGCATATTTAAATCTCGATGTATAATAGAATTTTGGATGTACCATGGAGCCGATGTTATTAACCGTAAAATTTTGTTTTGTCTTCGTTGGATTCTCTCGACATTGGAAGCTGAAGCAGTGCCCCATAACTGAATTCCGTAGCGCCATATTGGCTTCAAAAGCGACTTGTATAATAAAAGTTTGCAGTCTAGGCTGAGTGTTGAGTTTCTGCCA
The DNA here is from genome assembly GCA_949987645.1 of Tachina grossa. Taxonomy (NCBI): domain Eukaryota; kingdom Metazoa; phylum Arthropoda; class Insecta; order Diptera; family Tachinidae; genus Tachina; species Tachina grossa. The sequence continues at coordinate 24,346 of CATLJX010000072.1, forward strand.
ATCAACCAATATATTTGAGTTAACTTAAGTTTCATCTGAGTTAACTTAGAGTCAATATGATGTTTCCATGTAAGTCTTCGATCGAGGTGTATACCAAGGTATTTCACTTGGGAATGTTGAGGAATATTTTGATTGTTGATTCGAATGGGGGAGCAAGTATCTCTTCTTAGGGTGAACGTTATATGGACACACTTTTGTTCATTGACTTTAATTCTCCATAAGTTCAGCCATATTTCCAGCTGGGTGATATGTTCCTGGAGATTGCGGGATGCCTCATAAGGGTTTTCGTGCACACTCATACAGGCTGTATCATCGGCAAAAGTAGAAATATGGATATTATTGCTCACAGGCATATCACAAGTATATATTAAATACAAGACAGGACCCAGAATACTACCTTGGGGCACACCAGAAGATATAGTTTCGGGCACACTCGTGAACTCTCCTTCCACAACAGTGAACTTCCTATCAATAATATAACTTTCCAAAAGCTTTTGAATGTTTATTGGCAGATATGTCTTCAATTTTAAAACTAGGCCTTCGTGCCATACTTTATCAAACGCCTGAGAAACATCAATAAAGAGAGCAGAACAATACTTCTTTTCTTCAAATGTTCTTCTTACAACTTGGACCAATCTATGCGTTTGTTCAATCGTGCTGTGCTGACTTCTAAAGCCAAATTGATGGTCTGGAATGCACCCATTATCAGTTAAAGTTTTGGACAATTTAGTCATGAGCAGCTTTTCGAAAAGCTTTGAGATTGTAGATAGTAAGCTTATAGGCCTATATGACTCAGTCTTGGTAAGATCTTTGCCCGCCTTTGGAATCATTTTGATCTTGGCCAGTTTCCAGTTATGTGGAAAATACTGCATTCTTAAAATAGCATTAAAAGTAAATAGCAGGATTCTTATTGCAATATGAGGCAAGTTCATGAGCATTTTGTTACTAATTCCATCAATACCTGGAGCTTTCTTCGGGTTGAGTTCAGCAATTACTTTTTGTACTTCACGCATCTTAAACCTTAAGGGACGAGGGGGTAGAGAAACTACACACGGTAAATCAGCAGCACCCGTACATGAATTGGGAGTGAATACAGATTTTAAATGCTCAGAAAATAAGTTACCTTTCTCACTATCACTTCTTGCCCAGCCTCCGGTCGCAGTACGCAATGGTGATTTAATATCAACGGGTCGTTTAAGATTTCTAGTAGCGCGCCATAAAGAGTAATTAGATGCGGACGTTACATCAAGACCTTCTAAATACTTTTCCAGTAGTGCAGTTTTTTCCGACGATAGCAGCTCTTTGAGTCGTTTAGTACATTCTTTAAGTCTGATTTTATTTAGGGGTGATCTGTGTTGTTGCCATTCTCTTTTAGCTCTCCTTTTTTCACATACAAGACGTTCAATTTCCGTAGAATAAATTCTGTTAAAGCCGGTCTGCGGATAGGAGGTAGTGGCGTGTTCAGCAGCCTGTTTAATATTTTCGTTAAGATTGGCAATGTTAAATTCAATATCATCGCATGATCTAAGCTGAGTGTTTTCTACGCAGTGACTACTAAGATATTTTTTGAATGCCAGCCAGTTGATTCCATTAATCATCTTCACATATGAGTTAGTTAAATCACTCCTTAGTGGGTTGAAAATTGTAACTATTGTTGGAGAGTGATCGGAGGACAGATCTAGAGAGGCCTCTACATGAATTAAGTCCCTATGAATATTTTTAGTGACGGAAAAATCTATAACATCTGGAATTTTTCTTACGTCAGTAGGCCAGTAAGTAGGCTCCCCACTCGAAATGACATCTAAGCCCATTTTTGAAATTGTATTGAACAAGGCTCGACCTCTAGGTGTAACAAGACGCGATCCCCAGTACGTATGTTTTGCATTGTAGTCACCAGCTGCCACGAAACAAGATCCAAGCGATTTGTAGAACTTCTCGTACTGATCTTCGGTAACTGAAAATCTGGGAGGTGAGTAAATTGATGATATCACGAAATTCGCACAAAAATTTTCTACGAAAATATTCGTTGCTTGCAAATATTCTTCACTAACGTTGTCAAGGACATAGTGCTTGAGTCTTGACTTAATCAGAATTGCTGATCCACCACATGCTCTCTCTCTCGGGTCCTTTGTATCATATAAAGTGTAACCATTTATTTTAAATAAGCTTCTTGAGGTCAAATGGGTCTCAGAAACTAACATTATATCAATATTTTTTTCCATGAGGAAGTGCTCAAGTTCATTTTTATGTTGGCGAATGCCGTTTGCGTTCCAGAAACATATTTTTAACGTGTTCATGGTTTATTAACTAATGCTTGAAGCAGTGTATTCTGCATTCGCAGCATTTCTTGCATCATGCTTGTCATATTTGTAGTAAAGTTGTTTATAGTTAGCACCAGATTCTCAATAGTAGCTTCAAGGCGACTAAAGTTAAAGCTTGAGTTTGAATTCGTTGAATTATTTGGCGGTGGAACATTTTGCGTGGGAATTGAACTAGTCTTAGCAGCATCAGCATACGATACACGTGAAGTAACTGGTTGGCTGATTTGAGCAAAAGTGTCGGAGTTCGCGTTTACTTGTAGAGCTGGAGTTAACTTGGGTTTTTGACCCATAGCCTGTTTAACGAAAGAAAATACAGGGCACCCTCTATAGTTAGCTGTGTGATTACCTCCACAATTACTACATTTTTTTTCTGCTTGATCTTTTGGCTTAGTGCAGCTAGCAGTACCATGCAATTCACCGCAGATAACACACACTGTAGGTAACTTGCAGTAAGTTTTCGTATGGCCATATTCTTGGCAATTATGGCACTGTACGGGACCTGAACGCTTACGTGGCTCTTCAACTGTGATTTTTCGATGTAAGAGATACTTTACGTTATAAACTGGATGGGCTTCATTTTTTTTCAATTGTATGTCGTTCGGCTCCAGTTCAACCCGAAATAGGGGTTGGGGGACCTTTTCTCTATTAAATATGTTGGTAACATTTTTTACCTTGAATCCCTGGTCGACAAGTGCACATTTTACTTCTTCGGGTTCAACATATGAATCTATGCCCTTTAATACTATCTGTAGGCCTTTAGCACTCTTAAGTTGGTATGTGTAAAAATTTGTTTTATTTTTTTCGAATTCAGTAACAATTTTTCGGAAATCTTTTTCATTATATATTTGGATTTTAGTTTCATCAATATTACCTCGTTTAATTGGAATGATGTGAAAAGTATTTTCACCAATGGTCGACAGTAGTTTTTTTATAAGTGCGTTAGAATTTTTTTCTCTCAGATAAATAGGTGGTGGCTTAAAAGACTTTTGCGATGATGTAGAGGGCTTGTCGTCGGTGTTTTGCAATAATGAAAAACGATTTTGACGATTGGTAGATGATGCGCTGTTATCCCTAGACATCTTTGGAGCAGATGAAATTTTTGAAGAATTTGGGCTTCGCCCACGCTTTACCACTGTTATATATCTGTCCATTCCCACTTGTACCTTGGGTTTTGAGCTACTGTTATCTGTAGTGATAACTTGGTTTAGTGATGAAGGCGAGCCCGATGCGGATGATATCGCAGACTTAAATGAAGAAGTACTAGGCAATGGTAATGTTAACGATTCACTAGTTGGCATTGGACAAAGCGAAGTTGATCGCTGACGAAAAATTGGCTTTGCCGTTAAAAAAAGATTTTCATCAGATTTATTATTTATATTTTTTTCATTAAGAGTTTCAGAACTCACAGTAAAATAAGCATTTCTGCCGTTAGAACTCACTTCAAAATTTTTTTCCTTTGAGGTACTCATACAGAGTATTATTCCTCAAGGGAACTTTGTTTGTGTTTACGGTTTTTTTTTTGTTTTTGCTATTTCTTGCTATGTAAAAAATATTAGCAAAGCCAAAAAGCTTATTTATCAAGGTGAATATGTATTACGAATATTTTTTGTATGATTTTTGATTTTGTTGTTTTTTATATTTGTTTCGTATGTATGTATGTAAAAAAAAAAATCCGCTTTAATGTCTCTTCACTATGAAGGTTCAACGAGAACTAAAAAACTAAATTTACTATTGACAACGAGAGAGGATATATCGATATTGTAGACTAGAGCCCCTAAAATTTACTAGTGAATATTTGGTCCCAAAAGAACTACTAAGTCAGTACTGCTATAGTCTAGTGGTGGATTTTCAATGACAAGCTAATGTTAAATGTCAATAGATGATACCATTGGCTGGGGTACATTTGGTCACTAGTGCTACTGACAACGTCACTAGTAAAGCACCACAATTTCACTATTCGCACTTTCTGCAGGGGAGACACAATAAGAATGCCATCAACTTCACTCCTTTTGCTTCGTTTGTACAATATAATCATGTATCCCTATTTTGATAATATATACTTGTGATAAGAAATAATTTATGAAAGCAGGCCAGCATAGTAAAATGTGGAAAAGTGAAACATGTAGACGAATAAAAAAAGCAAGCAATGTAGACAAATGAACGCGCTGAATAATGAGCAGGTCCGTAATTCTTTTACTATTTTATAGTTTCCGGATTTTCAACTAACAAATTCTTACTCACAACAACTGGAATTGAGGGGTAAACATTTCTCATTTAAAGGGAAAAGAAAGGAGAAAAAAATGAATTATTTGTCCACGCACACATGCGTACACGTTTACGTTTATGCTTTTATACCTGCATGTAAAATGTAGGTCAGTAAAACACTCGTTTAACCTTGAAATTAAAACTGTCGTCTCTTAGATCATTTAGGAACGGACCCCAACCAAAATTACAGGTTTTTCACACTAACACCCAAATTTTTTTTCTTGGTATTTAAATACGTATATATCTTATTTATTTATTCAAATTTAAGTTCACGTTTCCATATTTTTAACGTTTAATTAAAGTTTTTGTAATTACATTGAAGCATGCTTATACGACAAAATTTTCCAATATAGAGAACGACTTCTAATTACCGCTGTTTAACATAAGAATTTCTTTCTTTCTCTTCCCTTTTTTTTGAATAATGGTACTACCTATATGTATATCTATTTATAAAAATCTACCAAAGATGTTTCATGTTTGTGTACGACCATATTTACATGTTTCCAAGTAAAAAAAAACGTGGTATGATGAACTTAAATATAATTTTAAATGCGCGAGATGGTGCATAAGATCTTTCTTAGAGTCCAATAAAAAGAAGAGAAAAAAAACGAGCTTAACAGCAGAAAAATATAAACAAGTTTATTAGTAAAATGTACATAGTATAAAATATAAAAAACAAGTATATGTATGTATTCTTAAATTAAAGTGTTATATAATTTTCAAACTTACCTGATATGTTCTTTATCAATATGTAGTGATGAGTTTCACCATTTTCTAAAAGCAGTAAGTTGACATGGTTCACTTTCTCGTCCTTGGTCACATAATAAGGAGCAATGATTTTATCTGCTCCCTCTTAATACGCAAACACATTAACACTTATTGCTAGATTATTTACCACGAACTCTTTGATTTTGTTTAGTCCTAATGGGTAGGTTAAATTTTTGAAATTTAGTGCTACTCCGTTTCGCGTAGAAATCAAGTCTGCAGAAATGTCCTGAATATTATAAGAACTACAACGTTTTGGCTGATCGTATTTGATAGTATCCATGACAGCAATTACACACCACTTGAAGCAGTATTCATCATTACTTTCAATATTGATGCAAGCTTTTCTTCTTTAAAATTTTTCAGGAGTGGATATCCAATTCGAGCCTTTGACGAGTGACGATTTATTGATGTTAATTTCTGCTCAGATTATGCGTGACAAAGTCCAACCAGAATCTCGCTCTTCAAATTCGGATATTTTGGTTGAAATCTCCTCAACCTGTTTACCGAATAATTCTTTTATATTGTCTGCCCTCGTCAGCAAACTCATTTTGGTTACATGTGTTATAACACACAACTCCAATTCTTCTTCAACAATTTTAATATACTCGGCCGCAATACTCACATGAAATTTAATTATTGTATGCTTTGTTAAATTCATTTGAAGTCTCTCTATATAAACATTTTGATTTTCTTTAACAAATTCTTCCAAGAGAAGTTGGTCTTTTTTATCTAGAATTGCATATGTGGCGATATGATTTTTGAAGGCTTTCGATATTTTGTAATATCTCACATTCTCTTCTACTTCTTCTGTGCTAGCATGCGAAGTACTCATTGGAGTTGGCAGAGTTTCTTCTCTTCTTTCTTCTACTTCTCCATCACTTTCCGGTAAACTTATATCCATAGCATCATTGCTTGTTGATGATAAGTAAGAGGTTGACATTGCATCAAACTGGAATACTGCTGCATTTGATTATCTGGTGTGACAGGATTATAATTGTAACTTGGATACTCATATTGCATTAGTACTCCTGATCCCAAAAACTGATTATTCCATGACATTGGTGTAGGGTAACTGTTAGGCATACCGTATTGTTGATATTGAGGGTACTGTAGAGAAGTGTGCTACTGATGATGAAATGGATTTATCTGCTGTTGACGATTTTGAGATGTCTGCGTTTGCTCTTGATTTGTACCCCGACTTACGACCATTTGATCCTGCACGCTATGATTTTTCAAGTGCTCAAAAAATGTCTTTTGGTATTTTTACATCTTATCACATCTATTACACTGATAAACTGTATAACTCATTTTTAATTATTTTAGTGAATTACTATTTGAATTTAAGAACACAATTGCTGATGATGCTTGTAAATACAATAAAGTACTGATGTGTTGGTTAGAAAAGATGGCGTATTTATACGACAATTAGTAGCAGTATCCTTGCAGTATTCGTAGTTTTTACTTTTTGTTTCTCTACTGATGACTGTACTTAGTTGAAACTTTGCGCTTTTAAAATAATCGCTGCCAAAGAAATGACTACGTTGCAAAATATAAATGTATTCTACAAATTCACAAAATATTCCATACATACATATACACATACATACACATACATACATACATACAAATATATTTCTTAAACAAATAAACAAAATATAAGCTTACCAGCGAAAAACAAGCTGGACCCCCCACACACAAGCATTAGGGGGTTCACATAGATGAGAACATTTTATACATAAATAATATAATTAAATAAATTCCCAGCTAAAAAATATGTATGGAGCATATATGATATCCCATATATGGTTCGGATCCGAAAAATGAGGGTATGTGGCCATATATGATTATATATATTCATACATTTTTATACATGTATGTATGTATAAATATTTTCTCTAAAGTGTGCAAAGTTCATATTCATACTAAAGGTATTCACGTCAACTCTAGCAACTGTGCAAAAATGCAAAATTGCACTTTCTGACGTTAGCAACCCATTTTGTTTAATTGTCTATAAAGCAACATAATATGTGCATAAATGCTGAAAAGAAGTGTGGGAACTTCGCTGATTAATTTTGTAATTAATTCACTAATAAAAATATCAATATTGATAATATTGGTATTATTTAACAAAATTCTAATAACTATTTGAGCCATAACTCTTTTGAAAATAACAAAATTATGTATTTGTTATCTTAAAATCGACTTTGAAGATTTCTTTATAATTTCTAGCTTAGAATTTATAAATATTTCTTAATTTTATAGATTTTTTAATTAATGAGTCATTTTTATATTTTAATTGAACAATAGTGAATTTTTAATCAGAAATAATTTTTAGTCAAGCTTAAGTTCAGTAATTTCAATTCTTTTTATTGAATGAAATATTTTTATTAATTAATGTGAGTTTCTAAAGAAGAGAAGAAAAATTAAATTAGACTTTTAAGCTGGGGGAAATACCGATATTTTTCTGTGCAGCAACGCACTTCATCAGCACCCAAGTAGATAGACTAGGCGCACGGGCACGGCAGTGCCCCAGGCCAAGTTCCGGCCAATGCATGCAGTGTGTATATTTACAGAAAGCCATTCGAGCTTTTTTTACCCCCTCATAACTTTGTTCCCCGCGACCGTAAAATAATGAAATTTTAATCATAATTAGAATAAATTTATATAACCTTATATGCAAAGCTTCAATGTTTTACAGTGAAAGGTTCCGGAGATATGAAGGTGCAAAAAGTGCATATTTTAAGACATACTCACTGACTCACTGATCACTCATCAAATTGATGAAGCACTTCCGCTACAGCTAGAGAGCTAAGATTTGGTACACGAGTAGATCTATGTGAGCAATGAACCAGAAAAATCTGAAAACCTTAAAATTTTAACCAAGGGGGCGGGGCTACGCCCATAAAAATTTAAATCTGTGCTAGTGAGCTGAAATTTGCTACAGAGCTAGGGCTAGGTAAGAAATAAACCAAAAAGGTTTTAAAACCCGAAAATTTTGGCCAGGAGGGCGGGGCTACACCCATAAAAGTTAGAATTAAAAAAGCAAATCTAAGGCGCTTAATGGAAGCTATTTTATTGAAATTTGGCATACATGCTGCTATAAGACAAGCCTAAAAATTTTTCATTAAAAAAGTGGGCGTTGACACACCCATACAATTTCAACCTCATTTTCGTGTACTATATAGATATACTATTTCTGTATGTATTATTATCCGTTTGCAACGAAACTTGACAGGAATAAAAACAGTGACAGAAAAAAATCTTAAGTTTGGAAAAGTGGGCGGGGTTACGCCCCATTAAAATTATAAATGAAAAGTTGTGCTAAGGAGCTGAAATTTGATACACGAATAGGTATAGGGGAGAAAACAACAAGAAAACCCTGAAATCCCGGAAATTTTAGTCAGAAGGGCGGGGATGCGCCCATAAAAATTAAAAGTTGCTTTTATGAGCTGAAATTTGATACACAAGTAGTTCTAGGTGAGAAACGAATCGTAAAAGATAAACAAGAATAGTTAAACATACGTGAGTAGAGTAATATAACTTCGCGCTAACCTAAATAGAAAAATGAAAATATGGAAAAACAGGGGAAATAAATAGTGATACTTACATATGTATTTACCAAAGGTTAATCAATAATTCTGCACAACAATCATTTCTCACATTCCGTTTCATTAGAATTTACGTTAAATAGCTGATGTTAACAAAAATCTCTACCCAAGTAGATAGACTAGTGTGCTGATGAAGTGCGTTGCTGCACAGAAAAATATCGGTATTTCTCCCAGCTTAAAAGTCTAATTTAATTTTCTCTTCTTTAGAAACTTACATTGATTAATAAAAATATTTCATTCAATAAAAAGAATTGAAATTACTGAACTTAAGCCTGACTAAAAATTATTTATTTTTTAATTAATTTATCTGTATCGAAAATATCTTCAACCACTTCTTTTTTCATTTAAAAGAAAAACATTTAGGTATTTCTGCATTTGGTGTATGGTTGATTTTATAAGTACTTTTTGTCCTTTTTTTTTTGATTGGCAATGCCATAAAAAGTTGCACAACTTTGCAAAATTTACTCTGATAATCTTGCACTTGATCATTTGTGCAAAATGTTTTTCCATGTGGTTGTTGTTATTTTTTTTTGAAAATTTTGCAATTTTACTTTTCTGCAACAGTGCAACTTTTGACGTGAATACCTTTACTCTCTTGATTCACAAAAGAGCACTGCTGTGCAATAAATTAAATTACTAAAGATACTTTTTTTTTGATTTTGAACAGGGAGGCTGTATTTAATGAAACATTTGTTTGGACCAATAATGAAAATCGAACTAAAAGTCATTTCATTTATCATTTTAAGTCAAAAGGTTAATCAATTATATAAAAACACAAAACTCATATTCGTACATAAAATTTAATTTAAGAAATCATATTAAAACCAATGCAATTAGTTATAAAAGATAAAATAATCCGTCTAGCAATAGTTTTCAATATAATTTTTTGCAGTAATATTTATAAGCTTTGTTTCTTATCTAGAGAGTTTTGTTATTTTCTATAAAATTAATGACTGGATTATCCTTTTGATTATTTGATATATATAATGGAACCACAATGTCTAAAATCATACAAGAATGGTTTTTTTTGTAACAAAAGTTTTTCTTTTTAAATGTTGAGGGTACGCGTGTAAACTTTGCATACCGCATGTATTTTCTAATGGATTTCCAATTCACAAGTGATAAGATACCAAGCTTTTTTATGTGAGATATCATGTGTGCATACATTCTTATATGGCTCCATATACTAAATCTTATATCTATATATCGATCCACATATAAAGAGCTTCATAATTAAATTTCCATATATGAGCTCATATATTATAATACATTTCATATATTAGTCCATATATTAATTAATTTATAATAGTTTTGCCATGTATAATCCTATACATTTACATTTGTACATTAATTCATACATATTCATATATAGTTATATACACTCATGTATTAAAAATATATGGACCATATATAATTTTTTTTAGCTGGGTTAATTATTAATTTATTTAACTATTTTATTTATAAACAATTTATTAGCGTAAGGAAATCATAGACACGCATTCCCACGATTCATATCAGAATCGCGTATAGTCATCTAATCTAATTTCTCTGATATTACTGATATGGTATTACGATAAGAAATTTCTACAGTGTGGCAACACTGACAATTTTCACTTCGGCATAAGAAAAAAAAATAATAATCATGTTTTGCCGTCGGTATTTGAAAAAAATAATAATCATGCTTTGCCGTCGGTATTTGAAAAAAATAATAATCATTTTTTGCCGTGGGCATTAGGAAAAATAATAACCATGTTTTGCCGTCGGCATTAGGAAAAATAATAATCATGCTTTGCCGTCGGCATTAGGAAAAATCATATTCACAATTTCTCCATTGGTATTAGGAAAAATCAAATTCATTATTTTCCCGTTGGTACTAGGAAAAATCATTTTCATGATTTGCCCCGTCGGCATATATACTTATTTTTTATACATGTTTTTATTTATTGTATCTTCAAAAATGAACTAACAACAAGTATTAAAATCCTAAATCTAAACTATAATTATTAGGCCCGACTAGAGTCGGACATAAACTTAGTGATAGTTATATATAATACATTAGTAGTGATAATCAAAAGGGAAAAAAGTATTTTCAAGCAGCCCCATCTGGAGTGTAGAGTATAAGGGCCCTTGTTTCCCTCTTTTTTAGGCGGAGCAGTCCAGTAAAATTCAAAATGATACGAGCAAGGGGATTAGGATTGCCTTTGTATCATGCAATTTCTTCAGTCACTAGTGGCATATTTTAATCACGATGTATATTTGAGTTTTAATGTACCATGTAGCCGATGTTATTAACCGTAAAATTTTAGTAGTAGTAGAATGTAAGAGCCTGAACAATTAAAATTGTAAAATTTGGGTAATTAAAATCGAAATTTTGTAATTTATGGGCTAAAATTTACATATTAAGGTAATTACTGTCAATGGTGTGAAGTGACGAGGGTTATGGACGGTTTGTACATGGAAAAGGGTAGTTTGATGTCGGCACGTCGATGTGTTTTTGTTTTAATTTTATGGTTTGATATCCGTTCGTCGATGTACATAGTTAATTATGTAGGCACGCGGGGCTTGTTTGTAAGTAGTATGTTTTTTCGTTTGTAAAGCGGTTGCAGCAGGTTTATGATTTTATATTGCGTGTGCGTGTGTGCATAGTTTAGTTTTTTTTTTTTTTGTAATATTCTTTTGTTTGTATGTAGTATATTTTTTCGTTTGTTAAGCGGTTGCGGAAGGATACTTGAGAAAGAAATTGTGTGGGAATCTATGAATGTTTTTTGTTGTTGGTTTTATTTAGTTTGATTTTTATTTATTTTTTTCCTATGTTTAAAGAGTTCGAAGACATGAATAAAATATATGGTTTGTGAGATAAGCATGGTTTGATATCCGTTCGTCAATGTACATAGTTAATTATGTAGGTACGAAGGATTTTATGTAGGTTTTTGTTTTAATTTTAATTTTGAATTGAATTGAATGTTTTTGTTTTTGGTTTGTTAAGCAGTTGCAGCAGGTTTATGATTTTAGAGTGTAAGTGCGTGTGTGCATAGAGAAAAATGTTGCTTTGGTCTTTTTGCAATATTCTTTTTTAGCTGGTGGTCATGGAAGATTATTTTAGAAGGAAATTATGTATGCTTGTGGGAAATCTATGAATGTTTTTGTTGTTGGTTTTATTTAGTTTGATTTTCCTATTTCCTATATTTAAAGAGTTTGAAGAGGTAAACGAAATATGTAATTTATGAGCAATGAACTTATTTGAACGTTGGAAAAATTAAAGTGTAAGATATTTAGGATTGTCAAAGGGAATTAGAGGTGAGTGATCATGGGAGCCAACGTTATGCGTGCGTATTTGTGTATGTTTTTACAATAACTTGAGCGTTGGCAGATGGGTAAGTAGTCGTATATGTATATATGCAATGCCGAGTACAAATCTGGTATTTTCTTGTGTTCTAATCATTTTTTAAAATGTGTGCAACGCCTTTAACATTATATTTTTTTATATGGAAAGCAAATCGGAAATGATAAACGTTACCACTAGGGCACACTGTTACGATGTCACAAAATATCATAGTGTGCACTCGGCATTACTTTTTTTGTTTGTAATATGATTAATGAAATCAACTGGCTGGCATTCAAAAAATATCTTAGAAGTCACTGCGTAGAAAACACTCAGCTTAAATCATGCGATGATATTGAATTTAACATTGCCAATCTTAACGAAAATATTAAACAGGCTGCTGAACACGCCACTACCTCCTATCCGCAGACCGGCTTTAACAGAATTTATTCTACGGAAATTGAACGTCTTTTATGTGAAAAAAGGAGAGCTAGAAGAGAATGGCAACAACACAGATCACCCCTGAATAAAATCAGACTTAAAAAATGTACTAAACGACTCAAAGAGCTGCTATCGTCGGAAAAAACTGCACTAGTGGAAAAGTATTTAGAAGGTCTTAATGTAACCTCCACATCTAATTACTCTTTATGGCGCGCTACTAGAAATCTTAAACGACCCGTTGATCTTAAATCACCATTGCGTACTGCGACCGGAGGCTGGGCAAGAAGTGATAGTGAGAAGGGTAACTTATTTCCTGAGCATTTAAAATCTGTATTCACTCCCAATTCATGTACGGGTGCTGCTGATTTACCGTGTGTAGTTTCTCTACCCCCTCGTCCCTTAAGGTTTAAGATGCGTGAGGTACAAAAAGTAATTGCTGAACTTAACCCGAAGAAAGCTCCAGGCATTGATGGCATTAGTAACAAAATGCTCATGAACTTGCCTCATATTGCAATAAGAATCCTGCTATTTACTTTTAATGCTATTTTGAAAATGCAGTATTTTCCACATAACTGGAAACTGGCCAAGATCAAAATGATTCCAAAGGCGGGCAAAGATCTTACCAAGACTGAGTCATATAGGCCTTTAAGCTTACTATCTACAATCTCAAAGCTTTTCGAAAAGCTGCTCATGACTAAATTGTCCAAAATTTTAACTGATAATGGGTGCATCCCAGACCATCAATTTGGCTTTAGAAATCAGCACAGCACGATTGAACAAACGCATAGACTGGTCCAAGTTGTAAGAAGAACATTTGAAGAAAAGAAGTATTGTTCTGCTCTCTTTATTGATGCTTCTCAGGCGTCTGATAAAGTATGGCACGAAGGCCTAGTTTTAAAATTGAAGACATATCTGCCAATAAACATTCAAAAGCTTTTGGAAAGTTATATTATTGATAGAAAGTTCACTTTTGTGGAAGGAGAGTTCACGAGTGTGCCCGAAACTATATCTTCTGGTGTGCCCCAGGGTAGTATTCTGGGTCCTGTCTTGTATTTAATATATGCTTGTGATATGCCTGTGAGCAATAATATCCATATTTCTACTTTTGCCGATGATACAGCCTGTATGGGTGTGCACGAAAACCCTTGTGAGGCATTCCGCAATCTCCAGGAACATATCACTCAGCTGGAAATATGGCTGAACTTATGTAGAATTAAAGTCAATGAATAAAAGTGTGTTCATATAACGTTCACCCTAAGAAGAGATACTTGCTCCCCCATTCGAATCAACAATCAAAATATTCCTCAACATTCCCAAGTGAAATACCTTGGTATACACCTTGATCGAAGACTTACATGGAAACATCATATTGACTCTAAGTTAACTCAGATGAAACTTAAGTTAACTCAAATATATTGGTTGATTGGCAGAAACTCAACACTCAGCCTAGACTGCAAACTTTTATTATACAAGTCGCTTTTGAAGCCAATATGGCGCTAGGGAATTCAGTTATGGGGCACTGCTTCAGCTTCCAATATCGAGAGAATCCAACGAAGGCAAAACAAAATTTTACGGTTAATAACATCGGCTCCATGGTACATCCAAAATTCTATTATACATCGTGATTTAAATATGCCACTAGTGACTGAAGAAATTGAAAAATACGCAGGCAAATATTTAACAAAACTCGAATCACATCCTAATCCGCTTGCTCGTAATATTTTGAACTTTACTGGACACGTCCGCTTAAAAAAGAGGGATACACGGGCTCTTATACCTAACACTCCAGATGGGACTACTTGAAAATACTTCCCCCCCCCCTTTTTTTTTTTGATTATCACTACTAATGTATTATTTATAACTACCACTAAGTTTATGTCCGACACTGCTCGGGCCTAATAATTTTTTTTATAGATTTAAGATTTGAATACTTATTGTTAGTTCATATATGAAGATACAATAAATAAATACATGCATTAAAAAAAATATTCGTTTTTTAGCTGGGGACATGGAAGGGTATTTTAGAAAGTAATTATGTATGCTGGTGAGATATCAATGTTTGGTTTTTGTTGTTGTTTGATTTTAATTTTTTTATGTGTAAAGAGTTTGACGAAATGAATAAAATATACAATTTATGCGTGTTGTATTTATTCATTCTTTTCACTTATTTTGTAAAGAAATTGAAGTTTGTGATATTGAGGATTGTCAAAGATTGGTTGTTATTTTCACTGCTTGCTGACATTTGTCTCTGTCTCTTGTACATACCATATACATATAAATAAATGAATGAACAAAATTTTGTATATTTTTAATATACATATTTATTTAAAAAAATATCGTAAATATATGTTGTAGCAATGTAAGAATAGAAAATTAATATACATTTTTTAGTTATTTTCCTGATAAAGTAAATATGTATTTCTTAAGGCACAAACTCAATAATTGTGATAACTGCAGTAAAAATATTCCGGATATTTAAGTTGTATTTGCTTAAAGTTGATTCACCCCATATCCTCGATGTTGAAAACTCTAAGTTGAAGTAGTTTCTCAAACCATTTCTTTTTTTCCATACCCTTAACATAGATTGAAGAATGTTTTAAATTAGATTTTAAAAATTTTACAACACTCTTAAATGATATTGATCCGTCATTCCAATTCAGATGATGAAAGTTTCTTGTTAGCCAATTCGCTTCTCTTTGTTTTGCTACTGATAATCTTTTGAAGTTAAACGGTGGTTTAATAATAAAATTTATGTGCTCTTTATTGTTAAAAACAATTGATATTTCTTTTGCAATAAAGATGTTTGAATTGGATTTAAATCCTTGCATATCGATGAAAACTTTACTCCAATCATCTTATATTTTATTTACATTATTTTACGAACTTGACCTTTTAAGGGTATGTATTCTATTACGCGATCGTGGATGAGAATGCAAAAGGCTGATGTATCGGTAGGAATGTTGAAGTCCGTTTCAATTTCAATTTTTATATCAACAGGACCATTAGAGAGAGCTTCGTTTTGATAACTGACATCTACTACAACTATCAGTACACTATTTTTAAAGTCTTGAGCAGTTAGAAGTGGTTGTGATTCCTTCATGTAGTAGCTTTGTTGAAACCGTAGATACATATCATATAGGATGGCATACCGATCATTTTTAAATTTTATATTTAAATCATCATATGGGTACGATTCGGAATTTAAATGCACTTTTAAATTGTTTAGATTACAGTGAACAAACTTATTTTCTTGTTGAAAATTAATCAACACAAAACGGGGTCGTTCTCTATTTGCAGCCAATTTAACATTCCATATACAGCTAGTTCCTGTATTTAGTTGAGGATTAATGTGACAATCCCAACTGCGAAATGCCATCGGTATAGAAGCACCACTGTTAATAATTTTAATCATATTCAATTTGCTCAGATCGGATAATTGTACATGCGGAATTCTCCATGATATGTTTGAGATACTAATTTTTGATTTGTCAGTAGCAACAGTTGAGTATACGAGTTTTTCATCACTCTTACTACGTAAGAGAACCAATTCATGTTTACCGCTGAGTATAATTTTATTATAGTCTTCAGCAAAGCCTAAAAATAGTTTCAGTGGTACATAGAAATTAAAGTGTCCATTTGAAATATCCAAATCATCGAGTTTGTTCCATCCAGCATTGTACAAGCCAATACTTTCTGCAGATGATAAAGAAACAAAGTTCTTTAGGCTGCTTGTAATCGCTAAATGTCTTGTATGATCAATTTCTATGCCATTAAGTTCATATCGAATTTCGTCAAAGAGATGTGCCACAAAGTTATTTTTTAATTTTAGATTTAAAAACGAAGATATTTTGCTGTTATTATCATCTACAATACTTCCCTCAACATATATGTAGCTTTCGCTGGGTAGCACATATAAGTCTTGATTTTGTATTGAAATTCGAATCTCATCATTATTGTTGAAGGATTGTAGGTATGGTGTATATGTTTGATAGTCCTTTTTAATTATACTTTCGTCTGATTGAGGTTTTTCTAGAACATCTAGTATGTAACTCATTTCTTTGTCAACTTTAAATTGAGAGACTTCAAAAATTTTTTATTTCCTTGTATCAAATGTTTTTTGTGTAATGATCTCTTTAATCGTGGTTTGGTTTGCAATAGTGTTTTATGAGTGTATCCAATTTTATCCTTAGATTACTTGATGTTGTATATTATCATTATTTGCTAGATCTCAAATGTATTCTTGTTGTAATTTCCTCTCCGTTCTCATCAACTATGCGTAGAGTGAGAGAACTTATCTCTTGGCAGTTAACTGGCAAATAGATAAGATTTCGAGGAATCTCAACAATTTTATACCCTGGGGGGACATTGATCGCAAACTCATGTAATGTGTGTGCTTGTGAGTTATTCGTATATGTGTTAACGACTATACTACATTCAACACGCAAGATATTCACGATGAAAATATTGACTGGTAGATCTGAGTAATGGTCTTGGTTAGGAGCTAGAATTTTCTTATTGAATCCAAAAAGTTTTCCAATTGTGTTATCCTTGTTAAAGTATATGGGATCCTTACAGCTATTAACTCTAACTTGCATTGTATTGTTATTAGCTTATATATCAATTTTATTTTCCGGACAATACTGCTTATAGCGGTGTTTAATATAATCAACTATATCATTCAATTCATAAGATCCTATTGGTATTTTAATTAAGTGTTCACCAATATGAAATATATTGTTATAATCATCTACATTAGGAATGCTATTATATGAATGAAAATCAGTTAGAGCACATTCATATTCACCATCCAAACGAATAGGAGGAAAGTAATTAGCAGATAACTCAGATGAGTTTGAGCTAAGAGTAAGTGTTATTGACATTATGCTTGTCTGATTACAAATAAGTGAAATTAAACACAGCACTTTTTAAAAAGGGGAAGTTTATATTTTATTTAAATATATTAGATACAAATATAGACTTATATATACACTTAACTACAATATTTCATTTTTATTGATCCAAGAATTATGTTGATTGGTAAATCCTAACCATTTAACATATGCCTTCTCGCCTTTAGTTTTAAGAACTTTTTCAACTAGATATGTATTTGGATATCTGGTTTTTGAAAGTTCTTCACCATAGAATCCACCTTTAATAGGTTTACCACGATAGTCTTCTAATATGTATATAGCTGGATGTGTATTTTGAACTCTTTTAATCGTAAAAATTTCTGTAGTTCAATTTGGTGTATATCCTTTTTCAAAAACATGTTTATATTTACTTATGCGCACATGATCTCCCACATTGAACTTTGATAATTTGAATATACCGTGTTTAATAATTTTTTCTCATTTTTATAGTTAACTTGAATCGGTGGCATTTTGAGGTGCGATGAATTCTTTTATTATATGTATTAATCAAGTCTTTGTAAATGTCGAGCCAGTTATAAGACCCATTAAAGCTAAACTCTTTCCACATCATTCCTTTTAATGTTCTGTTAAATCGTTCTACTATTGATGCTTTCATTCTGCTATATGTTGAGTAGTGATTAATGTTGTATTTATTCATCAATTTTCCAAAGTGTTTATTGAAAAACTCTTTACCATCGTCTGTTTGCAAGTTTTTTGGTATTCGTCCCAGTTGGAAAATATTCTGCATAGCCTGGGTTGTTTCCAATGCAGTCTTTCTTTTCAAGGGCAAGCAAATTTTGAAAATGTATCAATTAAAGTCAGCAAAAATCGATAATCTCAATTGTCTGTAGAATAGTTCCCTATTTCAACTAAATCAGCTTGCCAAAGATCATCTATTCCTTTCATAACAACTCTTCGACGTGGAAAATGTTTTCGTGCTTGCTTATGTAGTTCATTTACTAAATTTCTTTTTGAAGTCATTATTTAACGTATTTTGAATTTTAAGGGATACGTTGAGTTCAGAGTGAGTTCATTTAAGTACTGTCGACCATCATATTTCTTACATACCCATAAATTAACTTATTTATCTTTTTAATTTCTTTTTCAAAAAATAGTTTCATACTTAAAATTTTTTCCTGAATTTCATTGAGTTTTTGACTTAAGCTCATGTTGATTTCATCTCGAACCTCTTGAATTTGACTTTGCAGAAGCAATTTATTAACAACGTCGTTTTCCTCCAAAGCTTTTGCCACATTTTTGATTCTTTTGTTTCGAACGTCAATGTTATTAGTTTTATCCATAACGAAGCCCAGCAGCTTGGGAACATTTTTCACAAAAACAGTACCAGTTGTATCATTAAGATAGTGCTCGAACTTATCGATGGACATGATTTATGCAGATAAATATTATTTTATAATGTTTGCTTCATATAATTCTTCGATAATTGAGACAAAATCGTTATTGTGATTAGTATGACCTGCAGTTTGTGATGCCAGCAATAGCCTAAGCCGATCTACTAACTCATTAGGATCATCCCAGTATATATAGTTAGGTTTGTATGTGTTTAGTTGCATCAAACCCTCGCCCTCGTAAGAAATTTTCATTTTATGTAGTGATGATGAAGTTGATGAATTCTTTTCACTTTCTTTCTTAAACAATTTACTGATAATATGCTTATATTTATATGCTCTCGTTCCTTTGATTTGTGCATCATGTCCATATTCTCCTTTATATGCATTTGTGCTTACTAAAATTTTTTTATATATATCTAATTCATGTTTATCGTAATGTTTTGGTATTTTGTGAAACAGTAAAGAAAATAAACCTGGTGTAAAAGCCCATATTTGATTTCCAATCACTATTTTATCTTCAATAAGTTTAATACTACTATTGTAGAGCTTCCATTCATTATTTAAATCTTTATGTGGACCGTAGAGAGTATCTAATTCGTTTCTGCTTTCCAAGAGTGCTATGTCAGTATAACTCTTATTATTATTATCTGAATTGTCTAGAGTTGACGATTGAGAGTAAAAATCATCGTTGTCATCATCGTCATCATCATCAGTATCAACTTTATCAATCTTATTTACGTTTCGATCACTAAGTGAGATATTTTTATTGCATAATGTTCCTTCAGCAAGCTTCTTTGGAGTACTTGTCTAACTTGTCTAACTCTAACTTAACTGATTGTTTGTTGAATGGAAATTTTGATTTTTTATAAACTTTCATTTTAAATTCATCTTTTTCTGCTTTAATACTTCTTTTATTATGTTTAGAACTGTTCACAAATTCTGTTAAAGGATCTATTATGGGTTTAAATGTATCTTTGAATTGCTCATGTGTATCTGCTTCATCAACTTTTATACTACGAAATTTTTTCCTTAAAACATTTCTTGTCTTTATTAGCTCTTTTAAAACTTTTTCATCCATTTTCAACTATTAGGCAACAGATCAGGTATCAGATATTAGATCAGCTAACAGATCAGGTATTAGATCAGATATTTGCGCAGCTTTCAGATCACGTATCAGCTATCAGATCAGGTAACAGATCAGCTATCAGATCCGGCATAAAATATTTTTTAGGAAATAAGTAGATGTACTATGTTCAAAGCCAAATTAAGTACTAATGTTTTACTTTTATGTAGAGTAATTTATATTGTTATAAAATAGTCGAATTGCTTTCTATAGCGACCATTTTTCAAGTCATTATCTTTGCTTATCATCAAAAATCCATATTTATCCTTACAACACTCTCGACAAATTTCATGAAACTTTTCATAACTCATGTCGCTGGCAACATGATCGCTATAAACGTGCTTCATATTTGTCTCATCTTGTTTAAACATTATAATCACATTTCCATTGTCTCTTATTAAGTGCTTGGGAATTCTGGTATAAGTTTGACGTAAATAAAATGAATCAACAACCTTATGACGTCCCATGCAAAAATATGCTCGTATATTATTTTGCTTCTCGCATGCAACATCATCAAAGATCATAATTGAATTAGTTTTCGCTTCGTCAGGAGGAATAACTTTTTCATTATCTGTAAATGTGTAATATCCCATCCCTTTAATTGGCGAAATTAATCGCTTTAAGTATTCATATTTTGGTTGATAAAGGGATTTTGAGTATAAATAGATGTTTTCAAACTTGAGTCCATTAGAGCTTTCTAGCAAGCTAATCATAACATTAGTCTTTCCACAATTTGATGGTCCAACTATTAGAGCACGAATAGAATTTGGTAAGAGAGAGCTATGTTTTATTTTAGATCTGATGTTCGTTGATGATGTTGTTTTACTAATTGTATTCTTATAACTAATTGCATTTCATAAATGTTACTTTTATTATAGAAGAAAAAAGTTAAATAAGATGCTTATACATTATAACAAAACGTTTAGTTATAAAAAACCAGTCGTTGGAAAAGGTTTAGTGAATAGAGTAATAAACTCTCTACCTGTTGAACTACACCTTCCTGGATATCAGTTTTGTGGACCCAGAACAAAATTACAAAAACGTTTAGACCGCGGTGACAAAGGAATAAATTTATTAGACGCTGCATGTAAAAATCACGACATTGCTTATTCCACAACAAATGATTTAAATAGTAGACATCAAGCTGATAAAATTCTTGAAAATAAAGCTTGGGAACGAGTTCTTTCAAAAGATAGCAGTCTTGCAGAAAAATCGTTTGCGTATATGGTTACTAACGCAATGAAAGCCAAAAGAAAACTTGGAATGGGATTGAAGAAGGTTGCAAAAAAAAGTGAACAAAATGGAAAAAAGCTGTTCAGTACATCAATTAAAAATGCAACAAAAGTACTGAAGAAGGAAAAACCTCAAGACATTAACTCTGCCATTAAGATTGCACGTAAGGTTATCAACAAGTCGTTATGGGGAAAAATCGCAAGTTATAATACCACGCATAATTAATGTTCCAAAGATTGGTGGCTTCTTACCTTTGGTACCTATTCTTACTGCTCTGAGTGCAATTGGTAGTCTTTTTACTTGCGGAGCAGCTATATCAAAAGCAATAAATGCTGCAAAGAATGCCAAACAACAACTTGATGAAGCAACTAGACATAATAAAACAATGGAAGCAGTAGCAATGGGGAAAGGTTTTTACCTTAAACCATATAAGAAAGGATATGGATTGGTTTGTCAAGAAAAATAAAAACCAAATTTTTCGTAATGCTACCCAATATACCCCTATCTGATGTTGATCTGAGAAACTTTTCAACAAATATTCCATACTTTAGAGGAGTTTTCATGTTGGATACACTACCAAAACGATCGAGAAAAAGAGAATGCGGAATCATTAATTTGGATTTATCAAGAGGACCTGGAACCTATTGGGTAGCATATTATAAAAACAATGAACATAAAGAATATTTCGATGGTTTTGGAAATTTACAACCTCTATTAGAACTAGTTAAATATCTAGGCAAAAATATAAAATATAATTACAATCAATATCAAGATTATAATTCATTTAAATGTGGACATTTATGTCTTCAATTTCTTTACGAAATAAGTGAAAAGAATAAATAAATACAACACACGAACATTTTTTTAAATTTTACTGTTTTATTAATAAAAAAGTTTATAAAATATAGTTTCTATATATTATTCCCACTGTGGGTATTGAGGATTTGTTAGAAATATACTTATTTCAGCAGCAGTATCCAATTTTAGGGAATTTTCTCCTGGCTTACATATGCAATATATCCCGGATGCTAGTTCTATTATATCATCATCCGATAGCGTGTTGTACCGATTCGGTAAAAACATTATGTTATTTTCCAGTTCAATTTGAATTGTGGTGCCGTATTTACTTGTCACCCGTTTAGCATTTTTAACTGTATATTTAGTTCAGTCCTGGAGCTCTTTTATATGGATTAATGTTTTTTTATTTAAATTGTTGAACTTTGTTATCAAATTTGGTGGATTCATTATCAGAATATTAATTAATTAAATTTAATTTTTTATATGTATTTTTTATGTGTTTTTTTTTCTTCTCTTTTTGACAGATTGCTCAATCTGTTTTTGTAAACTGATGTATTAAAAATTTCTACCAATTTTTAAATAGGCAAAAACAAAAAAAAATCTAAAAAACAAAGATCAGTAACGTGGCTATCTCTTTTTCTCATATTGTAATTATTTTTTATGTAAATGTTTGTTTGTTTTGTCAATGATAGAATTGTAGTGAAAGAGATAGTTATATTGACGTTCTAAAACGTAACTGAAACATAAAATTTCAAAACAAAGATCAGAGAGATAGTTATATTAATGTTCTAAAGTGTAAGTGAAACAAAAAATTTCAAAAGAACTCAAAATTGTTCGCAAAATGTTGATTTTACAAAATATTTTACTATAAATAGGTACGTAAACCTTTCAAGAATATAAGTGTAAAAGTAGCATTCAACAAAATTCTTTAAAGAAATAAAATCAAATTAAAAATGAGCCAAATACGTGAGACGTTGTTTGAATTCCTTCATTCCTTTGGAGACTTACTGCTCTATGAGCATAAGGAAACAATACATTTTTTTATCTCTATGCTAACTGAAAATGAGGAGTATGGAGTTGTAGAGCAGGAGGACTCCGAAGATAGTGGGCATTTCGCCAGCTGCCAGTGGTATAGCGAAGGATGCGAGGAAGGGCCGCACACTTGTTGGTGTACAATGTTCCACATAAGAAAAAAAATTATTTTTAAAATTATTGAGACTTACAAAAGTGTATTTAAAAAAAAACTATGAATAAATATAAAATGTATTTGTATGTGTATGATTTATTATTTACTTCAATGTATATATTTATGTATATATACAGATTAATAGACCGAAAAAGCTATTAGTTTAAATATTATTTTCATTGAGGATGGATAAACGTACTTTAAAGAATATATTTCACAACAATCAAGAGCGAAAACCTCAAATATATGATTTGGTCTTTGAGTTTGAATACTTGCTCAATTGGAAATTGAATATTGCATGTGGACTTTTTACAGGTTTTGGTTTTAAGCCAATGATATGGTTGAGTTATAAAAATAAGCAATACATTGGGCTGGATCGAGAAGAGTGGTTACATCTCATGTGCTATAAGGAGTTTATTCATGATATGCTCAATCGTCGGGATTTTTTTAATTCTATAAATATAATTGATAATGAAAGTGAGAGAGATGTTGAATATAAGTTTCAATATAAAAGAGATGTTTGGTTTTTAGTTATCATACAAGGAAACTTTAAAATAAAAATTGATTCTCACACTTGGAGATCACTAACTCAAATTCGAGTATTTTTTACATCAATTTTGTGTTGGAACAACATTCTAAGAAAACAAATCCTTCATTTCTATCATGAATATTATATACCAACCTGCTCCGCTTTAAACAAAACAAAACTTCAAATCAATGAAATACAAGGAATACACGAAAGAAATGTAAAGATTGAATTAACACGACTTTGTTATGAGATTGGAGAAAAAATGCAACACAAGATTGTAACAGATGTGAAAATTCATAAATTTTATTTAAGGATGGATAATAAATAAAAAAAAACTGTACACCAAAATATTTGTTTTTTTTAAATGCCTTTTTATTTTCATAATAGTGTATTCTATTTAAAAACTAGTCTTGCAAATAATATATACAATTTTGGAAATCAAATTATGTAGAGAAACATAACATAGGAAATGTTATATTTTTTTTTTGTTATCTTAATAACTAGACAATATTTCCTAAATAAAAAATAATTTACAATAGACACAAAGATTTTTAATTAAAACTAAATAATTATAATTGGAGAAATAAATTACAGAAGATTTAATTTGTATACATATTTTACTCATCTTTTTGAAGTTTTTCTATTTCTAATAACAACATATCAAGTTCATAATCAGGATTTGTTTCATCAATTTCAATATGATGCCATGCATATGTGTTTATACCATCACTTTTGACTTTTCTCTTGTCATCTTGATAACTTAATATTACTTTATGTATTTGCATAGTATATAATTCATGCAACTTAGACTTAAAAGTTAGCATATTATCGTAAACATTTGATCTGTTAAATAAACAATCTCTATACGAACTTAGGCTATACTTATCTAAAACACATTTTTTTACTCCTTTAGATTTTTTAATTTCATTTCCATTTTGTACAGTAAAGGAGTATATTTTAGACCGTAGTCCCACGAATTCTTCCATAATCTTCCCACAATTCTCATCTTTCATCATACCCAGAACCTTATAGTTTACGAGAGGAATCCCGTAATCATTTGTTTCTGGATAGTCAGAAGTGTCAAATTCATGTTCTATATCATTTTTAATGTCTGCGTAAAAGTGTTCAGTTTGTATCGTGTATATGAATGAGTCGGTGTCCATGTAATTTAATTTCAATTTTGACTTGAATTTAGGTTGCATGTATCTATAATGAAAATTATACATCTTCCATTTAGATAGTTCCAGCACACAAAATCCTAAATATATGGGCTTATTATAACATATCTTCACTCGGTTCATTTGAATCGCTACCATATCTTCTGAAAATATTGCTAAGCTATGAAAAGTTGACTTAGATATCCAATTTTGAGCACCCAAACGGTTTCGGTTTAATGTAGTCCAACTGGTAACAATCCTCACATCTTTCCTTTTGTCCACATTCTCCATGGTTTTCCCATATACTGCGTTGTTGAGCAATTTTAAAATTTTTTTTTCAAAGTTATTTCTAGCTTCGGCTCTGTATTTAGTATTAAGGTCTATATAATCTTTCAACCATAGAGACTGCTTAAAAGTTAGAACTCTATGTTTTTTTTCAAAATCAAACCGTTTTCTAGACATTGTTTAAGTACTCTGTAATGAATTATATAAGAATATTTTGGTGAAAAATCAGTTATTATTTTTTTATATTTTGATGTTCCAATTTCCTTGTTTTCGGCGCAGAAAGAAAGATCATTATGCATATTATGGAAATAAGAAGGATATTCTAAATCAACCTCATATACATAACCATCATTTGAATTATCATCTATTAACTTCGGATTAATATCTAGTTCTTCGCTTTTTAACCATCTAAATCCTCCATAGGGAAAATGTTCAGACATGGCCCAACCGTAAAAATTATTTGCTTTTAAATACATAAGAAGTTTGGAAGGTTTATTTTTATCAAAAGTGTCTAAATACTTATTATTTGCCTTGGAGTATCTTTTACAACATTGGACAATTCCACCTCGTATCCCTCTTTTAAAGAAATTGTACATGTCGATATCGGTTATTAGCTCTAATTCAATGTTTGTATGCTTAAGCATAGCATCCCAAGATAGCCCCGGGGCAGTATAGTATTGACAGGGATCTAAGCTATAAATTTTTTTACAGACATTTCTAAAATTTTCAAAAATATCCGTTAGGAGAAGCACATCTGTTTTCAAATACAATTCCATATAATCTTTCAAAGTTTTGCAGTTAAAAATTGCCCAGACTTCATTCGCATGCGGATAGTCTTCAATAGAACATTCTTTGTTATTAAGTTTATTAAAGAAATCTTTTCTAGGTGGAAGTTGTGTTTCATTAAGTTTTTCAAATGAATCAAGATAATCATAGGGAAAAATTTCTTTTCTCCTTATGAGATTAAATTCTTGGCTTGTTTGAAATTGTGCTCTAATAGTATGAAAATCGTTGACGGTAAGATTATTTGCCAACGATTCCAAACTATCGGCTATAAAACGCATTCTATCAAGAAACCTAAGTTCAAGATCTGTACCATCACTCATATTAATAAATTGAGATGGAGATATATATAACTCTTTATTTAACGGAAGGACTTTTATATTTGTCGCAACCTTACTTAATTCTTTCACAAAAAGATGAGAATCATAGGATGAATAGTTATGAAAATAAATTGGAATAAGCTTGGGTACTTGATAACTTAGGTTGCATCTGTTATGCGCAGCACCTCGATATTTACCGCTTACATGACAATGATCTCTCACACGATCATTATTTAAGCATTGTCCACATATGTGACAAGTTATCGCATTGTAAAATGTTACATTTTCTTCAGCTGTCAACTTCTCCATTTCAATTGTTTTTGTGAGATAATTGTTATATATCTTGACAATCTTGATTCAAAAATGTAACAAATTTTTCAGAAGCATCTTTACCCGTATAAATTCTCAGCTTATCCAATTTATTATCATGCTTACACTTAATGAAATAGCTGAATGCGCAGGGTACATGTATTTGATTTAATTTAGTTTTACTACTTACATTAAAGTCAATCTGTTGCAAAACTCATTCAAAATCGGCGTATGCAACAAAAGGGACGTCAATTTTGCTATGGTGGCTCTTGAACCGCAGTATGAAGTCTTCTGCCTTTGGCATTGTGGTAACTATTTTACCACATTCCATTTTATGTTTCTCCATAATATTTTCAAGATGGGTGTATTGCAGACAGCTGTTGCAAAATAAGAGTCGGTCACAATGTGTCGTTGTTTGCCTTTTTAGTAGTCTGTAAGACATCAAACACGCGTATTGTATTATTTAATTTTAAATACTTTCCAATATATTACTTACTTTGAAATATCTTTTATAAAAATATAGTGATGCCCATCCATGTTTTCCAATAGCAATAAGTTAACATGCTTGGTCTTCTCATTTTGGGTTATATAAAATGGTCCAATTAGTTCATCACTGTCGTCGTCATATCCAAACACATTCACACTAACATCATTCCGCCTCTCAAATTCCTTAATATATTTTATTGACATCGGAAATGTCAAATTTGAAAAATCAATTATAGTTCCATTTTGTAGCGAAATTATATCAGCACTAATATCTTCAATATTATATGAAGAGCATCGAGTCGGAGCATTGATAGACGAGGTACTCATTCCGCAATTAAGGCCCACTTAAAACAGTAATTATCACTGTTTTCAATGTTAATGCAAGCACCACGACTAGCAAGCTTCTGCGGGGTGCTAATCCAATGAGCTCCTTTTATTAAAGCAGATTTATAAATATTTAGTTCAGCTCAAACTATGCGAACAAGAGTCCATCCGGAATCTCTTTCCTGGAACTCAGACATTTTATTTTGAATTTCTGTGACCTGCTTACAGAAAAATTCGTTCATGTCATCTGCTCTAGTCAACAAGCTCATTTTTGCTGTGTGTACTATTATAATTATTTCTAATTCTTCACCAACAATTTTTAGATATTCTGCAACTATACTTATATTAAATTTCAATATAGTATGTTGCCTGAAATGGTATTCAAGCCTCTCTATAAAAGTCGATTCATTTTCGCCAACAAAATCTTCAAAGAGAAGTTGATCCTTTTTATTTTGTATTCCATAAGAAATAATGTTGTTATTAAATGCTTTTCTGATTTCATAATATTTCGTACACTCTCCATCAATGTTGATATTATTTGTTGAGCTACTTCCAAAATCATGTGAACCTTGCTGCTGCTGTTGTTGTTGATGTTGTTGTTGTTTATGTTGTTGTTGTTGTTGTTGTTGAGGGTGATGTTGTATTGTTTGGTGTTGGTCAGTATTTGGATACCAATGTATTGGAGTAAGAGGTTGCTGCAAATTTGGGTACCATTGCATGGGAGTAGCACTTTGCTGCCAATACATTTGTAGTTGTGGTTGTTGTTGTTCTTGATGAGGATATTGCTGATGAGCATATTGCTGATGAGCATATTGCTGATGAGGATATTGCTGATGAGTATATTGTTGATGACGACATTGATGTTGTTGTTGAAGACATTGTAGTTCTTGTTGTTGTTGTTCTTGATGAGGATATTGTTGATAAGGATATTGATATTGTTATTGTTGAGGATATTGTAGTTGTTGTTCTTGATGAAGATATTGTTGATAAGGATATTGATATTGTTGAGCATATTGCAGTTGTTGAGGATAAGTGAAGTCTGTATTATTCCGTGGTAGTGGTCGTTCTTGATTTGAGTCTCGACTTATGACCACTTGGTTCGCTACGCCATGAGTTTGGTTGTGATCCAAAAAGCATTTTTTATATTTATATACCTTTTTACACACATTGCACTCATAAACTAAAGAATTCATTTTATTTAGTTTATACAATATTATTTTATATATATATATATATATATATATATATATATATATATATATATATATATATATATATATATATATATATATATATATATTTAATATTATTCTATTTAATATTTTTTATTCAAAAGTCACTTTGATTATTTACGTATTAAAAGCGAAATTATTGAAGATTTGACACTTGTAGATACAATGCTGTTCTTGCTGCTAGAATAGAAAAATTCTCAATTTATACCAATTACGATTAAGTCATATGCAAAATGTAAAAGTCAATAGACAGAGACAAATGTCAGCAAGCAGTGAAAATAACAACCAATCTTTGACAATCCTCAATATCACAAACTTCAATTTCTTTACAAAATAAGTGAAAAGAATGAATAAATACAACATGCATAAATTGTATATTTTATTCATTTCTTCAAACTCTTTACACATAAAAAAATTAAAATCAAACAACAACAAAAACAAAACATTGATATCTCACCAGCATAAATAATTACTTTCTAAAATACCCTTCCATGTCCCCAGCTAAAAAACCAATATTACAAACAAAAAAAGTAATGCTTAGTGCACACTATGATATTTTGTGACATCGCAACAGTGTGCCCTAGTGGTAACGTTTATCATTTCCGATTTGCATTCCATATAAAAAAACATAATGTGAAAGGCGTTGCACACATTTTAAAAAATGATTAGAACACAAGAAAATGCCAGACTTATACTCGGCATTACATATATACATATACGACTAATTACCCATCTGCCAACGCTCAAGTTATTGTAAAAACATACACAAATACACACGCATAACGTTGGCCCCATGATCACGCATCTCTAATTCCCTTTGACAATCCTAAATATCTTACACTTTAATTTTTCCAACCTTCAAATAAGTTAATTGCTTATAAATTACATATTTCGTTTACCTCTTCAAACTCTTTAAATATGGGAAATAGGAAAATCAAACTAAATAAAACCAACAACAAAAACATTCATAGATTTCCGACAAGAATACATAATTTCTTTCTAAAATAATCTTCCATGACCACCAGCTAAAAAAGAATATTGCAAAAAGACCAAAGCAACATTTTTCTATATGCACACACGCATTTACACTCTAAAATCATAAACCTGCTGCAACCGCTTAACAAACCAAAAAAAAAACATTCAATTCAATTCAAAATTAAAATTAAAACAAAAACCTACATAAAATCCTTCGTACCTACATAATTAACTATGTACACCGACGAACGGATATCAAACCATGATTAACTCACAAACCATATATTTTATTCATGTCTTCGAACTTTTTAAACATAGGAAAAAATATATAAAAATCAAACTAAATAAAACCAACAACAAAAAACATTCATAGATTCCCACACAATTTCTTTCTCAAGTACCCTTCCGCAACCGCTTAACAAACGAAAAAATATACTACATACAAACAAAAGAATATTACAAAAAAAAAACTAAACTATGCACACACGTACACGCAAGATAAAATCAAAAACCTGCTGGAACCGCTTAACAAACGAAAAAACATACCACTTACAAACAAGCCCCGCGTGCCTACATAATTAACTATGTACATCGACGAACGGATATCGAACCATAAAATTAAAACAAAATCACATCGACGGGCCGACATCAAACTACCCTTTTCCATGTACAAACCGTCCATAACCCTCGTCACTTCACACCATTGACAGTAATTACCTTAATATGTAAATTTTAGCCCATAAATTACAAAATTTCGATTTTAATTACCCTAATTTGACAATTTTAATTGTTCAGGCTCATACATTCTACTACTACTAATTTTATTTTGCCTTCGTTGGATTCTCTCGACATTGGAAGCTGAAGCAGTGCCACATAGTTGAATTCCGTAGCACCATATTGGCTTCAAAAGCGACTTGTATATCAAAAGTTTGCAGTCTAGGCTTAGTGTTGAATTTCTGCCAATCAACCAATGTATTGGAGTTAACTTAAGTTTAATTTGAGTGAGCTTAGAGTCAATATCATGTTTCCATGTAAGCCTTTGATCAAGGTGTATACCAAAGTATTTTACTTGTGAATGTTAATGGATATTTTGATTGTTGATTCGAATGGGGGAACAAGTATCTTTTCTTAGGGTAAACGTTATATGAACACACTTTTGTTCATTTACTTTAATTCTCCATAAGTTCAACCATGTTTTTAGCTGTAATATGTTCCTGGAGATTGCGGGAAGCCTGATAAGGGCTTTCGTGCAAGTCTCATACAGGCTGTATCATCGGCAAATGTATAGGTGTGGATATTATTGCTGACAGGCATATCACAAGTATATATTAAATACAAGACAGGACCCAAAATGCTACCCTGTGGCACAACAGAAGATATAGATTCGGGCAAACTCTTGAACTCTCCTCCATAACAGTGAAGTTCCTATCAATAATATAACTTTCCAAAAGTTTTTGTATGTTTATTGGAATCTATGTCTTTAATTTTAAAAATAGGCCTTCGTGCAATACTTTATCAAATGCCTGAGAAACTTCAATAAAAAGGACAGAACAATACTACTTTTCTTCAAATGTTCTTCTTAAATCTTGAAACAATCTATGCGTTTGCTCAATAGTGCTATGCTGACTTCTAAAGCCAGCACCCATCCGGGATGCACCCATCCGGGATGCACCCATTATTACCTAAAATTCTGGACAATTTTTTCATGAGCAGCCTTTCGAAATGCTTTAAGATTGTTGATAGTAAGCTTATAGGCCTATATGACGGCATTAAAAATAAATAGCAGGATTCTTATTGTATTATGGAGCAAGTTCATCAGCATCTTGTTACTAATTCCATCAATGCCTGGAGCTTTCTTCGGATTAAGCTAAGCAATTAGTTTTTTTACATCACGCCTCTTAAACTTTAAGGGTCGAGGGGGTAGAGCAACTACACTCGGCAAATCAGCAACACCAGTACATGTATTTGGGGTAAATACGGATTTTAAATGCTCAGCAAATTATTTACCTGTTTCAGTATCGCTTCTTGCCCAATCACCGGTCAGTGTGCGCAGAGGTGGTTCAAAAATTCAACGGGTCTTTTAAGCTTTTTAGCAGCGCGCCACAAGGAGTAACTAGATGCTGGTGTGACATCGAGACTTTCAAGATAATTTCTAAGAGATGCAGTTTTCTCAGATGCAAGCAACTCTTGGAGTCATTTCGTGCACTCCTTAAATCTCATTTTATTTTGGGGTGATCTGTGCTGTTGCCATTTTCTTATAGCTCTTCTTTTTTCACATACTAGACGTTCAATGTCTGCAGAATAAATTCTGTTAAACCCAATCTGCGGACGGGAGGTAGTGGCATGCTCAGCAGCCTGTTTAATATTTTCGTTAAGATTGGCAATGTCAATATCATCTGTTGGTTTAAGCTTAATATTCTCCGTACAATGACTATTAAGATATTTTTTGAATCTTAGCCAATTAACACGATTGATCATCTTCATATATAGATGAAGTAAGTCACTTCTTAGTGGGTTACAGATTGTCACAATAGTGGGAGAGTGATCGTAGGAGAGATCTAGGGAAGCTTCAACGTGAATTAATTCCCTAGAAATATTTTTTATGACGCCAAAATATATATCAACCGGAATTTTATGTATGTCAGTAGGCCAGTAACTGGGCTCCCCACTCGAAATGACGTCCAAGCCCATTTTTGAAATTGTGTTGAACAACGCTCGACCTTTGGGAGTGATAAGACGCGAACCCCAGAAATTATGTTTTGCATTATAGTCGCCAGCTGCTACGAAACAAGGGCCAAGAGATTTGTAGAAATCCTTGTATTGATCCTCAGTAATTGCGAATATGAGAGGGGAGTAAATTGATGACATCACAAAATTTGTACAAAAATTTTCGACATAAATATTCGTTGCATATAGGCGTTCTTCAAAAGTGTTGTCAAGAATATAATGCTTGAGTCTTGACTTTATTAGAATTGTTGATCCACCGCAAGCTCTTCCTCTTGGGTTCTTTGAATTATATAAATTGAAGCAAATAATTTTGAATATACTTCGTGAAGTCAAATGAGTCTCAGGAACCAACATTATATCAATATTTTTTCCGCGAGGAAGTGCTCAAATTAATTTTTATGTTGGCGAATGCCGTTTGAGTTCCAGAAACATATTTTTAACGTGTTCATGGCTTGTTAACTAATGCTTGAAGCAGAGTATTTTGCATTCTCAGCATTTCTTGCGACATGCTAGTCATATTTATTGCAAAATTATTTATAGTTTGCACCAAATTGTCAATAGTAGCTTCAAGGCGACTGAAGTTACAGCTTGAGTTTGCATGAGTTGAACTATTTTCAGGTGGACATTTTTTGTGGGAATAGATCTAGTCTTAACTGCATCGGTATCCGATACACGTGAAGTGACTGTTTGGGTCCTTTGAGCAAAAGTGGCGGAGTAAGCGTTTGTTGTTTGTGCTGGAGCTAATTTAAGTTTTTGCCCCACAGTCTGTTTAACGAAAAAATATACAGGACATCCTCTGTAGTTAGTGGTGTACTTACCTCCAAAATTACTCCATTTGAGGTTAAGCACAACCAGCAGAACCGTGCAATTCACCGCAGATAACACAAACTGAAGGTAAATTGCAGTAAGTTTTTGTGTGGCCATATTCTTGACAATTATGGTACTGTACGGGTCCAGAACGCTTGTGTGGTCCTTCAACTGTT
The DNA here is from genome assembly GCA_949987645.1 of Tachina grossa. Lineage (NCBI taxonomy): Eukaryota > Metazoa > Arthropoda > Insecta > Diptera > Tachinidae > Tachina > Tachina grossa. Next base: position 57,783 of record CATLJX010000072.1, read on the forward strand.
ATTTTTCGGTATAAGAGATATTTTAAATTATAAATTGGATGAGTCTCATTTTTTTCGAATTTTATATCGTTTGACTCAGGTTCGAAGTGAAATAGAGGTTGAGGAATTTTCTTCCTATTTATTGTGTTAGATATATTTTTTACCTTAAATCCCTGGAGGACGAGTGTATCTTTTATTTCTTCGGGAACAACATAAGAGTATATGCCCTTCAATACGATTTGCAGGCCTTTAGCACTCTTAAGCTGATATGTATAGAAGCTTTTTTTACTTTTTTCAAATTCAGTAATCATTTTGCGAAAATCTTTTTCTTCATAAATTTGAATTTTCGTTTCATCAATGTTACCATGTTTTATTGGAACAATGTGAAATTTTTTCTCACCAATGACCGAGATTAACTTTTTTAATAAAAGCGTTTGAATTGTTTCTCTCAAATAAATTGGTGGCGGCTTGGATGTTTTGTTCGTGGATACATCGGGTTTATTGTTGTCATCTTCCAATATTTGACAACGGGTTTGACGGTTGGTAGAGGATGCGCTGTTACGCCTAGATATTTTTGGAGCATATGAAATTTTAGAAGACTTTGGGCTTCGCCCGCAAAATCTTAATCTTATGAAACCCCTTAATCCACCCCCACAAAACAATCACCCGTTGACACAATTAATGTAACCCGAAAAAATCACCCGTGCACACAAGGGTTAATGTAAACAAAAAACTCCTTATGTAAACAACAAATTCTTAATATAAACAAAAAATGAGACGGACCTGTTGAACCACCCTCGTATGTATCAAATTTCACAAATTCCCAATAATTTTAAAATTTTAATTACGCAAATTTCACAATTTTAATTGTCGCAGAATGCCCTGCTGGTTGGCTTATTTAAGCAAAAGTGGCGAAGTACGCGTTTACTGGTTGAGCTGGACCTAATTTAGGTTTTTGACCCATGTCCTGCTTAACGAAAGAATATACAGGGCATCCTATTTAGTTAGCGGTGTGATTACCTCCACAATTTCTAAATTTTCTTCTGCTTGATCTTTTATCTTACTGCAGCTAGCAGTACAATGCCATTCACCGCAGATAACACAAACTGTAGGTAACTTGCAGTAAGTTTTTGTATGGCCAATTTTTTTTTTTGTCAATTATGGCACTGTACGGGACCTGAATGCTTATGTGGCTCTTCAACTGTGATTTTTCGATGTAAGAGAAGCTTTACGCTATCAACTGAACAACCCCAGTTCAACCTGAAATAGGGATTGTGGGACGTTTTCTCTGTTAATTATGTTAATAATATTTTTTACCTTAAATCCTTGGTCGATAAGTGCCCTTTAATACTATCTGTACGCCTTTATCACTCTTAAGTTGGTGTAATGTAATCACCCATATAAAAATACTTTATATTTAAAATTCTTAAACGCACTAATAATCCCAAATTAATATTTTAGTTATTAAGTAAAATATTTTTTTATTAAAAATACATTGAAATTGATTATTGAAGGGCTTAGCTGGATCCTATGCGCATTTCACTGGTGCTAATGCAGATCATCAGGGAACCTTTACCCAAAGCTTCTTAGAACAACTAGAGTTATTATATTATAAACTTTCATTTAAACAAATGAGAAGCTCAATAACAAATAACAAAGTTGAAACAAGAACTCAATAATCAACATGTTTTTTATTTTCTTACTTTACTATTGCTACATTGGCTGACTTTTTTTCAGCTTCAAATTGTAGTCGTAAGAGTATTTAAAAGAAAATAAATGTAAATAACAACAACAGCTATTTAAGAATAGAGTGTTGCCACACAAGTATTTTTTTGACCGGGTGCAGTCAAGTTAATAATTAGTGTTTTTTTTATGGGAATTGTTACAATTTAAGTTTAAAATTTTTAAACGCACTAATAATCCCAAATTAATATTTTACTTATTAAGTAAAATTTTTTTTTATTAAAAATACATTGAAATTGATTATTGAGGGGTTTAGCTGGATCCTATGCGCATTTCACTGTTGCTAATGCAGATCATCAGGGAACCTTTACCCAAAGCTTCTTAGAACAACTAGAGTTATTATATTATAAACTTTCATTTAAACAAATGAGAAGCTCAATAACAAATAACAAGGTTGAAACAAGAAATCAATAATCAACATGTTTTTTATTTTCTTACTTTACTATTGCTACATTGGCTGACTTTTTTTCAGCTTCAAATTGTAGTCGTAAGAGTATTTAAAAGAAAATAAATGTAAATAACAACAACAGCTATTTAAGAATAGAGTGTTGCCACACAAGTATTTTTTGACCGGGTGCAGTCAAGTTAATAATTAGTGTTTTTTAGGGGAATTGTTACAATTTAATTTTAAAATTTTTAAACGCACTAATAATCCCAAATTATTATTTTACTTATTATGTCATTAATTGGATATATCTAGCAGTTCACTTTTGGTGATGATTTCAGCGTGTCCAGCAATTATTTACAATTAATAACGTGAAGAAAAAAACAAAGTAGCACTATTTTTAACATTAGTGGTTCCGGAAGCTTATAAGAGAACCAAATCGATAATTTTGCCAGAAAACCCAGCAGGAAAAGCTTTTAAGGAGTTAAAGAAATTTCACCACATTTTATTCCAGAAAAAAATATAATTCCCGAACGTTTCAAATTTTACAGCTGCTCCCAAAAGGCAGGTAAGCCGGTAGGCGAATATATAATTAACCTAAAGCTGATATCAACCCGCTGTGAGTTTGGAACGTTTTTAAATGAGGCATTACGTGGTTGGTTTGTGGTGTGAACAATAACCAATTGCAGACAAAATTGCTATCAACATCGTCGTTGACGTGGGAATTAGCCTGTAAATTATCCTGGTCCTTCGAATTAGTTGATAAAGAAAATAAATTCAGTAAAGTGCGACTCTGACTTGCGCTCGAAGGTTTCCGTACGAACACTAGATATGTAATTAAATACAAACTTCATCCTATGTAATATATAGTTTTGGCATTTTTTTTCGTTTTTGGGGTCTTCTCGGTTTTTTGTTGTGGCGTTTTTTTTTGTGTTTTTTCGGTTTTACAATTTTTTTAATTTTTAGCTTTTTTTTTAGTTTTGACACTTTATTTTTTGTTTTGGCGATTTTTTTCGGTTCTTGCGAACTTTGCGACTTTTTTTTATTCAAAATTTTTTTAGTTTTGGCGACATTTTCGAGTTTTGGCGATTTTTTTTCGATTTTTGGCGTTTTTTTTCATTTTTGCGTTTATTTTTATTATGGCAATTTTTTCGAATTTGTCGATTTATTTTAGTGTTAGAAATTTTTTTTTAATTTTGGCGATTTTTTTCGTTTTTGGCGATTTTTTTTAATTTTTTGCGATTTTTTTTTGGTTTGGCGATTTTATAATTTTCGGTATGTTTAGTTTTACCGTTTTTGAAAATTTCAAGTGTTTGCCTCTTACGGTTTCCAAGATATAGCAAATTGTCAAAATTACATAGTCAAAATTGCATTAACTGATGGACCACCCTTTAATTTAAATTTTTTAAATTGTAGTGGTAATTGTTGTAGTTTGTATGAAAATATACTAATTTTACAAATTTCAAGTTTCAATATACATATGTTCATACAATTGTATGTATATTACATGGGATTTTAACATTTTTCGTTGCTCGTTTTGGAACACCCTCATGTATTTGTTGTTGTAGCGACCAAGGTTCTACATACTCTGTCGAAATTTCAGGTCCGAGGCTCTTCCTGAGAAAATACCGTGTGACGGACAGACAGACAGACGGACAGCGTAGCGAAAACAATAGGAGTCCTTTTCACCTTTGGTGTACGGAACCCTAAAAAGAGTATGCAACCAGCGTCGTCGTACGAAATAAATAAAATAAATCATCGATCTGGTAAATATAAAAGTTTTGAAAAGTGTCCAAAATTTACTTCGAAGCATATCAGTGGCACATGTCTGGCAAAGGAGTGGATCTGTTTTGGATGCGGGAAAAAGGCCCATTCAGCAAAAGCCTGTTATTCGAAGAAAAGACAAACTTCAAGTCATAAATCTGTTTAAGTTGTTTAAGTTGGGGTCGTTAAATTAGGTGAACAAAATGAAGTCTCCATTAATAAAAAGCGTGTGGGTAAACCAGACAAAGTTGAAAATTGAAATTGATACCGGAGCCGTCGTGTCTGTAATTTCTTTAATAGATTATAAATTATATTTTAGTGATATTATTTTAGCAAGTATTAATTACCCTCCTTTACAATTTCTAACAGGGAATAGAGTCCATATGATTGGAGAAATATCGGTGACCGTGAATAGTGTAGACGATTTGAAATTAGTTGTGGTAAAGTCTTTGCGACACTTCACCCCATTGATGGGACGCAATTGGATAGATGTGTTGTTCCCCAACTGGCAAAATTTTTTTGATGCACCTCGTAGTAAGTTAAATAATATTTTATCGGTAGAAACTATGTACCAGACGAGTATTATGGATGAATTAAAAAGTAGATTTCCTTCTTTATTTATAAGTTCTTCAAGTCTCATAACAAGTTTTTCTGCCGATATCTATATTAAACCAAATGCGCAGCCAAAGTTTTTCAAACCGTATACTGTTCCTTTAAGCTTAAGGAAAGCAGTGGAGGTCGAGTTAGGCCGTATGTGTGACGAGGGTATAATTCAATCAGTCCAAAAAAGTGATTGGGCAGCTCCAATAGTCTTTGTAATAAAAAAAGATTCAAGTATAAGAATTTGTGGTAATCTTAAAGTTACAATAAACCCTGTTATAGAAATGGATGTATATCCATTACCATTGATTGAAGACGTTCTAACAACTTTAAGAGGGAAAACATGTTTTTGTATCCTCGATTTAAGTAAAGCATATTTGCAATTGCTAGTAAACCAAGGCAGTCGTAGTTTGTTAACGATAAATACCCACATGGGCTTATTTGAGTTCTGTCGACTGCCATTTGGTGTTTCAACTGCTCAAATGACTTTCCAGAGAATTATGGATCAAATTATACAAGGGCGAGACGGAGTTTCAGTCTATCTAGATGATATTCTAGTAGCAGGTAAAGGCGAAAATGATTGTAAAGCCAAATTGTACAAAGTTTTAAATAGATTACGAGAGTTTAACGCAAAAATAAATTGGGGTAAATGTAAGCTTTTAGAAAACACCCTAGAATACTTAGGTCACACTATAAGCCCAGAAGGTATCAAAGTCTAAAATTGACGCCATAATTCGTGCTCCAGTGCCTATTAATGTTGAGCTACTCCAAAGTTATTTAGGTTTGATTAATTATTATTTAAAATTTTTACCAAGTAGTTCAATGATCTTAGCACCTTTGTATAAACTGCTGCTTAAAGACGTGAGTTGGAATTGGAGCGAATAGTGTACTATTGCGTTCGAGAAATCTAGGAAATTATTGTGCGGAAATTATTATTTAGTACATTTTGATCCTAGTAAACCAATACTGATAGCATGCGATGCTTCGTACGGCCCTCAAAGTTAGCCTTCAAACCCATTTTTCAATGTAATTTTTTGCATGTGGCTATCTTTTTAAAAAATCATTTTACAAGAATATGACATATGACAATATTTTAGATCTTCAAGTCAACAACATTAGTCTCAAAGAAAGTTTTTTGCTTAAATTAATATTTTAGAAAATAATGAGGAAAATATCCAACAAAATACCAACAATTTTATGTAACAAAGTTATACATATTTATATTGAAATTTTTTATTTTAAGCATGTACAATAAAAGCTAATAATTAATTAAATTATTTCATACATGTACATATAGTCCAAATAAAACTAAACAAAAAATTTAAAAAAAAATACATTGAATATATGGGCTTGAGTATCTAAAACACAACTTATCGGTATGAAATTTTTTTTGTATTTTTTTTACATAAAACTGAACCGATTTGGGGGTGAGAGCAGAAGAAATCCAGAGTATAACGATAACATAAGAAATAATATGATTATTATTGATATACTTATATACGAATAGCCGACAGTAGCCTTTTTTGAAGGGCGTTGAAATTTTTTCTCTCAGATAGATAGGTGGTAGCTTAAAAGAATTTTGGGATGATGCAGCGGGCTTGTCGTTATTGTCTTGCAATAATGAAAAACAATTTTGACGATTGTTAGATGATGCGCTGTTATTTTTGGAGCAGATGAAATTTTAGAAGAATTCGGGCTTCGCTTTACCACGGTTATATATCAGTCCATTCCGACTTGTACCTTGGGCTTTGAGCTGTTGTTATCTGTAGTGATAACTTTGTTAAGTGATGAACACGAGCCTAAAACGGATGATATTACTCACTTATATGAAGAAGTACTAGGCAGCTGTAATGTTAGTGAATCACTACTATTTGGCATTGGACAAAGCGAAGTTGATCGCTGCCGTAAAATTGGCCTTGCCGTTAGAAAAAGTCTATCATCAGATTTTTTATTTTCATTGTTCTCATTTACAGCATCAGAGCTCACAGTAAAACAGGTATTTCTGCCGTTTTAACTCACTTCAAAATTATTTGTTTTGCAGGTACTCATTTAGAGTATTCCTCAAGAGCACTTTGTTTGAGCTTTTTTTTTTGTTTGCGGTTTTTTTTTTGTTTTTTTTTTATATTTATGACTATGTAAGAAAATATTAGTAAAGCAGTTAAACTTATTGATCAAAGTTAAATATGTATTACGAATATTTTTTTATGATTTTGTTTGTTTAGTATGTATGTAATAAGAACCCCGCTGAGACGTATGTTCACTATGATCAGAGTGAAGTGAACAGACGTCTTAAATAATAACTTTTTAATAAATAAATTTAAAAAAATGATTGTTTTACTACGAAATACCCCATTTTAATAAATTTCTTTTATAAACTCAATTGAAATGTGTTAATTTTATGCCTACCCGTGCCTTTATTGTTACTTATAAATACTATATTTAGAAAAATTTTAATTGCTTTGATGAACTTTTATTAAAACCGAAAATTAAAAAATTATTTGGAATTATTTATATTTAAATAACAACTTTCTAAAATGTAGGTACTTATTTTTTAACCCCCGACTAAAAAAAGGGGTGTTATAAGTTTGTAGTGTGTGTCTGTGTATCTGTGTGTCTGTCCGTGTCCACGTACAGGCCAAATGGCTGGACCGATTTTCATTTAGTTTTTTCTCTTTAAAAGATGACTTGATCGAGAGGATTCTTAGCTATGTTTGAAGAAAATCGGTTCAGCTGTTTAGAAGATATAACATCTTTCCTGAAAAGGTCGGAGGTTTTTAAATTTTTTTAATTTTTAGTTTAAAATAAGTAAGTAAAAAAGTTAGATATATATGTATAATTTATTTAAAGTAACTACATATTTTGGCAATATTTTCACTTAATCTTTAAAAACCCAAAGAATGAGTTCAACTTCTGCTTCCTATTTTTAATATTTTACGTAATGTTATTTGTAAGCGAGTACTTCAATTTGGCAATCAAAAAAGTAAGTCATTATGTGCCAAGTAGTTTAGATGGTAATGTCTAATTTTTTGCTGGGAAGAAGTGGTAGAGCTCGGACTGGTCCCTGTCACTTGGGGACCAATCACGTGGCTAGTCTTGTGTGAGTTCCATTTCCTGCATGGAAATAACCAGGATATACTTGAAGTTTTTAAGAAATAACACCTTTTTACATTTTGTTCTATATGCTATAAAGCAATAAGAGTTTCGTATATAAGTGCATGTAGAACAAATCGATTTTTTCTAAAACGCTTCTTATTCTTTGAATCTTTTCCAAGGACGAAAATTTTTTTACAGAAAAACACAGAAACTCTAAAAGTTTTTTTTTTTTTGTAAAAAGGTTGCGACAACTTTTTCGGTCCAGTTTTTTGTAACTAATAACTTACTTTAACAGCGATTTCGCAAATAAACATTTTTGTTATATATAACACAATAACTTACGAATGACGAATTGACAAAAATATTTGATAATCACTTTATAAGGGGGACACTTTGCTTCCGCCCCCCAGTTAAAAAAATCGGCCTCTTCTATAAGCAAAAAGCATTTTGAAAATTTGTAACATCAAACTACATAATTATTTGAAGAAATAAAAACTAGAAGGTTATTTTTCTGTTATTGTGTTTTATTAGTTTTTGGATTTAATTCCATAATGAAATACCATTCAGTCATATTGGAAATTACGGTAGCTAAACGATTTTCCAGTTTTTTGCCGACCTCTATGGCTAGAATGTCTATTCATTCGTTTTTGTGCTGGAATATAATATCAAAATTTTCTTTTTAGGACAGGTATTAGGATAGTGATGATATGATGACTCGTTGTATATTAAAGGTTTGGAATAGCAATTATGCAGCATTATAAAATTTGCTCTAATTGACCACTTTTATTATGCAATTGATATTATCATACTCATCATTATATTAGTTTCATGTCCTGTATTGTTTACTTTTTTGTATATACGCCACCTTTTTCTAAAGTCCAAATAAGAAGTTTTACTGAAATTGAAGTATAATTTTTATCATGTCGAATAATCAAAGTATTGAAAACATCGCAACTGTAGTTGATAATCGTGACTTAGCTCGTTGTTCTATTTGTGAAAAGGATTATGAGATCGATGACATAGTAGTTTCGACTCCATGTGATCATATTTTTCATAAGTATCGCATAATCAAAGTTATTAAAGATAGCCAAAGTTGTCCCATCTGTGCTGCTGCATGTAGGCAGACCCAACTTAAATGCCACAATATTTTAGAAAGCAATAATGGAGCGTCAGCTAATAATAAAGCTGCTCCCAATTCTGAAAATGTAAGTCAGGGAGCTATTCCTAAAGCCCCAAATCAGTAAGGCAGACCCCCTAAGCGTAATCTTTTGGAATGTAGAACGCCACGAAGTCCATTTACTAATAACAATCATGGTAATTATGAGATGAGTTCAGTAGGTTATATTTTGAACATATCACAAAGCAATCGACGGCAAAATAATAACAATATGAGTGATAGTTCACTTCGAGCGTTAATCAATGAAGCGGTACGGGATCAGTTAGCTTGCATGAATGTAAATACCAACAGTAATTTTGCTAATACATCGGTTTATCGAAACCATTTGAGCAATCGTAACAGTTTTGGAGGTCATAATTTTGATAATGGCCCCAGAAACTCATGGAATAGACCAAATCTTCCACAACCACGTAGTAATATGAATCAGATGTTTTCTTTAAATTGGACCCCAGATAAAATTTCGTCCATCATATCGGGATAGCACTTAAAATTTAGTGGACAAGATGAAGGCAGTTTGTCCATTGATAGTTTCATATATCGTGTTCACGCTTTGACGCATCAGAGCTTATGAGGTGATTTTAATACTCTATGTCAGCACATTCACCTTTTGTTTTGCGATAAAGCCATTGACTGGTATTGGCGTTTTCATACCACTGTACCCAGATTAGATTGGAACACACTTTGCAGGGAGTTGAGAAGAGGTAGAAAGCAAAGACACGGCGAAAAATTCGATTCTTGCTATGATGCCATATTGCAAATTACCGATCGTCTACAAAATCCGTTGAATGAGTACGATTTAATTGGAATATTAAAACGAAATTTGCACTCGGAAGTTCGAAAATAAATTTTGCATTTTAGTATTAACACTCTAACTTCTGAACTAAGGGATTTTGTAAGAAAACACGAGATCTTAGAAGAGGAGCTTAGTAAATATAGGTCAAATAGAACTTTTATATCACACAAGAATGTGGCTGAGTTAGAGGAAGGCACTTCTGAGAGAGAAGAAATATTTGAAATTGAGAATATACCACAACTAATTTGTTGGAATTGTTCTAAACATGGGCATAACTTTGAAGATTGTCTAGGAGAAAGAAGGATATTCTGTTACGGGCGTGGTACACCTAATATTTTTAAGCCAAATTGTGCAAAATGCAGTAATGCTTAAAAAACTACTCGAAAAACAATTTGAAAGAAAAATTTCACAACAGAGGAACTCAACTGTGATTTCCTCTGCATGTCAGACTGAGCCATTAAAAGACAATAATTTGAGCAATAATAATGAAACTAAACCAAATTTAACACCTACTTATTTAAAAAAGGTTAAAAAGGTTTAAAAGGTTAAAAGAATATAGAGAGATAAAATCAAGAATATTTAATGAGGAAATATGTGAGCCCAATGAACGTAGAAAAATAAAAAGATGGACGCAGAGATTGAGAGAATTTTGGTGAAGAGTAAAACACAATCGAAGAAATGTTTGTTCAGCTATGATATCTGATAAAAATGAGTTCATTTGAATTAAGAATTTTTGATGATGACGTAGTAGGTATGATAGATACGGGAGCAACAATGTCATGTATTTCATCCGATTACGCAAAAAAGTTTTTGAATGAAAACAAGCACACTTATGAAAACTTCAAGGTTTTTCTAAAAACGGCTGATCGTAGGAAACACTCTACTGTTGATAGTGTTACCACTGTAGTAGGCTTTAGGGGAAAATTCGGAACAATGAAATTTCTAATTATACCTAATTTTAGCCAAAATTTATACTTAGGTGTAGATTTTGTTAAAAAGTTTGGCCTCGCTAGTGATTTGTTTTGTGAAAGTATTTCAGAAATGAAAAATTCCCCTTTAGTATCCAAAATACCTGATTATAATGTCCACGATTTAAGTGTTGATGATAAGGGTAGATTAGAAGATGCTATAAGTGCATTCCCTTCGTATCTGAAGAAAGGTTTGGACAGAACCGCCTTAGTCACACATGTGATCGACACTGCTGATAATAAGCCAATAAAGCAAAGACATTTTGCAGTTTCGCCTGCCATTGAGGTTTTGGTTTTTAAAGAAATAGATAGGATGATTCAATTAGGGGTTATCGAGGAGTCGCAAAGTCCTTGGTCGTCGCCTATGACCCTGGTGTGCAAGCCTGGGAAGGTGCGACTGTATCTGGACGCCAGGAAACTTAACAGTATTACAGTGAAAGATGCATATCCTTTGCCCTTGATTGATGGAATTTTCAGTAGGCTCCCAAAGGCGAGATTCATCATGAGTCTTGATCTGAAGGATGCCTACTTCCATTGAGAAGAGTCAAAGGAGAAAACAGCTTTCACTATCCCTGGTCGTACATTGTACCACTTCGTTATCATGCCCTTTGGCTTGTGTAACGCTCCACAGACGATGTCCAGACTAATGGACAGAGTCATACCGGCACACTTACGAAACAAACTCTTTATATATTTAGATGACTTGCTGCTAATTACTGAGTCTTTCGATGATCATATTGAACTACTATATGAAGTTGCTTATCGTTTAAGAAAAGCAAATTTGACAATTAATATTGAAAAAAGCAAATTTGTTTTAAAAGAATCTAAATACTTGGGACATATTATCGGCCACGAAACCATACGGACTCATCCGGATAAAGTACAAGCCATAACAGATTATCGGCTTCCAAAGTCCGTTCGTCAGTTAAGGCGTTTCTTGGGAATCTGTGGTTGGTACAGAAGGTTTGTCCGCAATTTTGCGACAGTAACAACACCATTAACAGATATGTTGCAGAAAAACAAGAAATTTATATGGTCTGACGTAGCAAAGTCCTCGTCAGGAAGAAGAGCTGAACAATTCGTTATGTTCTGCACCCGTGTTGCACAACCCGGATTTTACACGGGTGATCCAATGTGATGCAAGTCAATATGGTATTGGGGCAGTACTTGCCCAGACAAACGATGACGGCGATAAAGTTCCTGTAGCTTACATGAGCCAAAAGCTTACCTCAGCTCAAAGAAACTATTCTGTTTCAGAGCAAGAATGCTTAGTTGCAGTGTCAGCAATAAAGAAATTCCCAGCATACGTTGAGGGTCACAAATTTGAGGTGATAACCGATCACGCCTCACTTAAATGGCTGATGAGTCAAAGTGATTTACATGGCAGACTTGCCAGGTGGGCTTTGAAGCTACAAGGCTTCGACTTTGCGATTCGACACCGTAAAGGAAGTAAGAATATAGTTCCAGATTCGCTATCGCGTATGTATTCCGTGAATAATGAGGGAATTCTGCTTTTAAATATTGAAACTATTTTTGCAAATGAGATTGAAAACTCTATTGAGCTTGACTTAGAGTCAGAAGAATTTAAGTCAGTTGAGTATTTATCTTTAATCACCAAACTACAAAATAAAATTTCATATTTACCGGATATAAAAATTGAAAATGGTTTTATCTATAAAAGAGTAGAGTACGCATCAGGTGAAGAAGTTCAAGAACAAATGTCCTGGAAATTATGGGTTCCATCTGGACTAACACACAATTTAATAAAAAGAGCTCATGATTATAAGCTTTGTGCACATGGAGGCGTAGGTAAGACCTTAAGACGTCTAAAAACTTTTTTTTTTTGGCCCAAAATGACTAAGCAAGTTTCCGAATATGTGTTGGAATGCGAGATTTGTGAGCAAACTAAGGCCACCAATAAAACACTAAGACCGCCGATGGGCCAGCAGTATTCTTCCGTAAGAATTTTTCAAAAGCTTTACCTTGGGCCCTTATCCCAGATCATCATCTGGTAATATTGGCATTATCACTGTCGTAGACCATTTATCGAAATTCCATTTTCTAGAGCCCATACGAAAATTTACGGCCCAAGTTATTGTAGAATTTTTGGAAAAGCTCATTTTTCATATTTTCGGAGTACCCGAATCAATCACTATGGACAACGGCGTACAATTTAAATCCACAACGTTTAAAGACTTTCTAAATTCCTATGGTATTTTCCATAACCTTACAGCCATTTACTCGCCGCAAGCTAATGCTAGCGAGCGAGTTAATCGCTCAGTGTATGGCCGATACGAGTTTACGTCAAACCATCACAGAAAAAGTGGTACGAAAATCTTTCTGCAATAAGTTGCGCATTTAGAAGCTCAGTACATGCTAGTACGGGATTCTCTCCTTATTTTCTTCTATTTGGACAAAACATGATGCAAAATGGTAATTCCTATAAGTTTTTGCGATCATTGAGTTTACTTGAAGAGACTGACGTAAATTTGAAAGCGGTTAAAAAGTTAAAGTTGCTTCAGCAAATAGCTAAGAAAAACATTAGAAAAGCATATGAGAAAACTGTTAAGACGTATAACCTTCGCTCGCGCCCGGTAAATTTTGAGCCTGGTCAAATTGTGTTTCGCAAAAATTTTGCGCAATCTAAAGCGGTAGACCATTTCTACAAAAAACTAGCCAATCAATTCGAAAAGGCTAAAGTAATAGCAAAGCATGGCTCAAGTTATTACGAATTACAAGACATGTCAGGTAAAAATATTGGTAAATTTCATGCGAAAGATATCCGTATTTGACTTCAGCTGTTGCCTTAGTATTTAAATAAAACCTCACCAACACCTGTATTGTAATATGGAATTTTGAGTAGGTTTTAATCACCAAAAACAAAACAAGTTTTTTTTTCTTCACGCTACTGTAGCAGATATCTATAATTTCATATTTCTTTCTTTGTGCTAAATTTACAAAAAAAGGATATTCCATTTTTTTGTTTTAAAGGGGAAAAAAATCCCCAATGAGAAACCCTTACATTTATGCCCATCACTGTCTTGTAATTAATAATTGTGGCAATCATATTATTATTTCATTTCTCTATTAATATGTAACATGTATGTAAGTATAGTATGTCATTTAACTGACCTGCATACATAATGCGTGATATATAAATATTGTCTAACTGTATCGAAAGCTTTTATTGTAAGTAAAAAAAATGAATAAAGGAAGGAAATGTAAATCGCGATAATCCAGTCAATACGTTATACAAAGCTCATACATGCGTTCCTTTTATATTTAACATTCAAACCATATACAACAGAAGCGAATCACTCAAGTTATATTTATATGCACTCATATATAAAAAAATCCAACGTGTCTAAGTTTAATACATAAAAAAAAATAAAAATAAATAATTTTTGGATTATCAATTTAACCCAATACTTCGTAGTTTTATATTGGAGAAAATCCCCAAACAATTTGGATTTTTCTACTTTGCGGTGTTTCCATATAACAGGTAAAGCAAATTATTCAATAATAGTCCTTGCATCTCTCTATAACGTAGAAACAACATTTTTTTTAGAGGAAACCGGCCAGGCCCGGAATCCTAGTTTCAAATATTTTTTATTACATTAGAAAAGCAAACGTATATCACTGCATCAACTTCAATTACGTTCATAATTAGTGTTTTTTATGGGAATTGTTACAATTTAAGTTTAAAATTTTTAAACGCACTAATAATCCCAAATTAATATTTTACTTATTATGTAAAATATTTTTTATTAAAAATACATTGAAATTGATTATTGAGGGGTTTAGCTGGATCCTATGCGCATTTCACTGTTGCTAATGCAGATCATCAGGAAACCTTTACCCAAAGCTTCTTAGAACAACTAGAGTTATTATATTATAAGCTTTCATTTAAACAAATGAGAAGCTCAATAAAAAATAACAAAGTTGAAACAAGAACTCAATAATCAACATGTTTTTTATTTTCTTACTTTACTATTGCTACATTGGCTGACTTTTTTTCAGCTTCAAATTGTAGTCGTAAGAGTATATAAAAGAAAATAAATGTAAATAACAACAACAGCTATTTAAGAATAGAGTGTTGCCACACAAGTATTTTTTTGACCGGGTGCAGTCAAGTTAATAATTAGTGTTTTTTATGGGAATTGTTACAATTTAAGTTTAAAATTTTTAAACGCACTAATAATCCCAAATTAATATTTTACTTATTATGTAAAATATTTTTTTATTAAAAATACATTGAAATTGATTATTGAGGGGTTTAGCTGGATCCTATGCGCATTTCACTGTTGCTAATGCAGATCATCAGGGAACCTTTACCCAAAGCTTCTTAGAACAACTAGAGTTATTATATTATAAACTTTCATTTAAACAAATGAGAAGCTCAATAACAAATAACAAAGTTGAAACAAGAACTCAATAATCAACATGTTTTTTATTTTCTTACTTTACTTTTGCTGGAGTAGTGAGAGCTATCGGTATCACCTGCCGGAGTGGATCCTTCCTCATTCCATACATGAAATAATTCCGCTACAACTATCGAAATTTCTATTGACTACCATCAAAAAGTAGCTTACAACAGTCGTTACTTAAACCGTTTCCAGCATCACATGTTCAGTAAAATCATAACCTATAATTATATCTTCCCTCGGTTATCGAGCCCGCTTAATCAGTTCCAAAATTAAACCTCTTTTGTTTTTTTTGTATGGATCGCATTACCTTTAACTACTAATAATTTTTTTTATACAAATTATTACCCAATTCCAAATTATTCTTATCTAAAGTTTTCTAACTCACGGTTCTAATATCTAATTAATCAAAAACCTTAAATTAAAATTTAAATACTATACTAGCCTATTAAAAATTTGCAAATATTATCCGCATCTACAACAAATATTTAAACAACCCTAAAAAAAATTAATTAAATAATTGTAAATTCTAAAAATATCAGGTAGATTTCAAAGCTATTTCCTACACACATTTTGCATTTCCATAAACCATTAACTAATTTCTAAACTAAATAATACCCTCTTTAACAATTCCCACAAAAATAACGCCCAGCAAAAATTCCCTATATTACTGACCTTTAAATTATTCCCGTTTAAATTGTAAATTTTGTAAAAATATCCCTATATTAATTAACCAAGAGAAAAAAAGAGGGTATAACTAGTAACATTTTCTACGCAATTATCACTACTAATCGAATATTGGAGGCCTTCATACAGCGATGGAGTCGTAAATCACAGACTGTAAGTTTGATTAATTTTATTTTATTTTTTTTATTATTTGGTTATACTTTGTTTTTTTTGCTCTCTCCATTATAATTTGTTTTTTTTTTTTTTTGTTGTACAAAGAAATCCTATATAGTGGTTTTACGATTTAACGAACCTAATTGTAATCAGCCCTGTTCGGTAAAGTGAATTGTTCGCGTTGGCTATTTTATTAAAAACTCACAATATGTATATTTATTTTAATAATTTAAAAATGCAAATATTAAGAAAAGAAAATTCATAAAAGTATTGTAATTCCTAAATAATTTATCTAAAGAATAGCTAAGAATTGCCTGTTTTTTTTGGTATATAATACATATGTATACTACCTTCTTAATTTTTTTTTTGTCACAAATCTGTCACGTGATCATCGACTATTTTAGCTCTCTTGCGACGTTATAGTACAAATAACATCGAACGAAAACATCAGAAGAAGAAAACTACGTGTACTTTTTTATTTTGAACCTTTTAGTACACATTTGTACAAAAATAAAATTTTTGTTCGTTATATTAGGTACGCATTCGTAAAATTTGAATGATCGTTAAATCGGACAACTACTGTATAGATATCTACATATATATGGGTATATAGGTATGTTTATGTTTATCGATATATGCGTAACATATAAATTTAGTGTTACCTCCCTACATGTAATTACATATATATGTATGTATATATATATATATATATATATATATATATATATATATATATAATTGTGAATTGTTTTGATTCATCGTATTTCAATTTGCTGAAAGCTTTTTTGTATTGTAAGCTCAATTTTACTATCACTATATTTACAACAGTCTATTTTGTTGTCGTTTTTTTTCTGTACTCATTATGTGCACGTAAAAGAAAAGGCATAAGATTTCTTTGTAAGCGCACCTGTTTTTTTGTTTGTTTTATAAGTACTTACATTTAATTTTACGTACATATGTATATATAGATATACGCATATTTCACTTCTTATTTTTTTTTTTTTTTTTTGATTTTGTTATAAGATTTTTTTTAACAAATATTATTAAACCTTCTGGGGCTAGGACGAAGTAATTTGTAAAAAAAAAAAAATTGTTATATGTATATATATTTTTCTTTAATTTGAATTTATACTGAAGTGTGTTTTTTTTATTTATTTTCTTGATATAATAAATAGATATGAATCTGAACATGGAATAGTGTGTTGATTAAAGGTAAAACTTTAGGCTTTAGAATTAGGTAGGTGTGAAGTAAGTGGGGTTTTCCATAAACCGTCATTGTGACCATTGAGAAAACCACAGGTTGGGTGGGTACAGAGGTCAAGAACGTTACTATCACGTTCTACAAGGTCTTTACAGAAGAAATTGGGTAGTTTTGTTATTTCATTGAAGGGCATACATATATAAGCACACGTGATTTTTCTTTCGTGTAACGCTTAAGGTCAACGAGAAAGAGGAAAACAAGAACCCTGCCCATCATGCCGAACTAGCTAGCTTAACCAGCACGTCTGCGATGTTTTCTATAGTGGCCAAATGGGGTTTGAATCGAATAAAGGTACCAATTTACTAATGTTTACTACCATAATTTACTATTCGTATTGATCATCCGAAAAAATCAAAAAATAGCGATTACAAATTATTTGATAGATGTCGAAGCTATTTGATAATCAATTACTGGGGCAGGTAATAAGCTACGAGACCTTCCTCCCCTCCCAAAAAAAACATTTTGTGGACTTTTTCATATTTTTTTAAATGCATTTTTTTTATTTATTGTATCTTCAAATATGAACTAACAATAAGTATTAAAATTTTAAATCTATAAAAAATTATTAGGCTCGACCAATGTCAGACATAAGCTTAGTGATAGTTATTAATAATACATAAGTAGTGATAAGCAACAAAAAGAAAAAAGTGTTTTCAAGCAGCTTCATCATCTAGAGTGTTGAATATTAGATCCCGTGTATCTCCCTTTTTTAAGCGGATGTGTCCAGTAAAGTTCAAAATATTACGAGCAAGCGGATTAGGATGTAACTCGAGTTTTGTGAGATATTTGCCTGCGTACTTTACAATTTCTTCAGTCACTAGTGGCATATTTAAATCGCGATGTATATTTGAATTTTTGATGTACCATGAAGCCGATGTTATCATGCGTAAAATTTTATTTTGCCTTCGTTGAATTTTCTCTACATTTGAAGCTGAAGCAGTGCCCCATAGTTGAATTCCGTAACACCTTATTGACTTTAAAAGCGACTTGTATATTAAAAGTTTGCAGTCTATGCTAAGTGTTGAATTTCAGCTAATCAGCCAATGTACCTGGGTTAATTTAAGTTTCATTTGTGATAGCTTAGAATCAATGTGGTGTTTCCATGTAAGTCGTCGATCAAGGTGTATACCAAGATATTTCACATGTGAATGTTGAGGATCAACTTGATTGTTAATTCGAATGGGGGAGCAAGTATCTCTTCTTAGGGTGAACGTTATATGGACACACTTTTGTTCATTGACTTTAATTATTCGTAAGTTTAACCAAAGCTTCATCTGGCTAATGTGTTCCTGGAGTTTGCGGGATGCCTCGTCAGGGTTTTCGTGCATACTAAGGCAGGCTGTATCGTCGGCAAATGTGGAAGTATGGATACTACTGCTCACAGGCATATCACAAGTATAAATCAAATATAAAACTGGTCTCAGTATGCTCCCCTGTGGCACACCGGATGAAATAGTTTCAGGCCTACTCGTAAAGTCTCCTTTTACAACAGTGAACTTACGGGAAATAATGTAACTTTCCAAAAGATTTAAAATGTTTATTGGTAAGTAAGTCTTCAATTTTAAAATTAGGCCTTCATGCCACACCTTATCAAATGCCTGGGAAACGTCAATAAAGAGCGAGAACAATACTTTTTTTCCTCAAAAGTTCTTCTAATAAATTGAACCAATATGTGAGTTTGTTCAATGGTGCTATGCTGACTTCTAAAACAAAATTGATGGTCTGGTTTTGAAATCATTTTAACCTTGGCAGGCTTCCAGCTAAGTGGATAATACTCCAGTCGTAAAATGGAATTAAATATGAATAATAGGATTCTCATTGCAATACGAGGCAAGTTCATAAGCATCTGGTTACTAATTCCA
Organism: Tachina grossa; assembly: GCA_949987645.1. NCBI lineage: Eukaryota > Metazoa > Arthropoda > Insecta > Diptera > Tachinidae > Tachina > Tachina grossa. The sequence continues at coordinate 76,672 of CATLJX010000072.1, forward strand.
TCAATACCCGGAGCTTTCTTCGGGTTGAGTTCGGCAATTAATTTTTGTAAATCACGCGTCTTAAACTTTGTGTGTTGAGGGGATAGAGCGACTACATTCGGCAAATCAGCAACACCAGTAGATATGTTTGGCGAAAAAACGGATTTTAAGTGCTCAGCAAATATTTTACCTTTTTCAGTATCGCTTCTTGCCCAACTTCCGGTAGATGTGCGTAGAGGTGGCTTATACTCAATGGGTGTTTTAAGCTTTCTAGCAGTGCGCCACAAAGAGTAATTAGACGCTGGTGTGACATCAAGACCTTCCAGATAGTTTTTAAGAGATGCAGTTTTTTCAGATGCAAGCAACTCCTGGAGTCGTTTAGTGCACTCTTTAAATCTGATTTTATTTTGTGGTGATCTGTGCTGTTACCATTCCATTCTAGCTCTTCTTTTTTCACGTACGAGATGTTCAATGTCTGTAGAATAAATTTTATTAAACCCAGTCTGCGGATGGGAGATAGTGGCATGTTCAGCAGCCTGTTTAATATTCTCGCTGAGATTGGCAAAGTTAGATTCAATATCATCGGATGTTCTAAGCGTAATGTTTTCCGTACAATGACTACTGAGATATTTTTTTGAACCCCAGCCAATTAACACGATTGATCATCTTCACATATGGGTCAGGTAAGTTACTTCTTAATGGACTACAAATTGTAATGATCGTCGGAGAGTGATCCGACGAGAGATCAAGAGAAGCTTGAATTTGAATTAAATCCCTAGAGATATTTTTTATGACGCCAAAATCTATAACATCCGGAATTTTTTGTATGTCAGTAGGCCAATAAGTGGGCTCTTCACTCGAAATGACATCCAAGCCCATTTTTGAAATAGTGTTGAACAATGCTCGACCTCTGGGGGTAATAAGACGCGAACCCGAGAACGTATGCTTAGCATTGTAGTCGCCAGCTGCTACAAAACAAAGTCCAAGAGATTTGTAGAAATCCTCATATTGATTCTCAGTGCTTGAAAATCTGGGAGGGGTGTAAATTGATGATATAACAAAATTTGTACAAAAGCTTTCAATGCCAATATTTGTTGCTTGTAGGTGTTCTTCACAAATGTTATCAAGAATATAGTGATTGAGTCTTGACTTTATTAGAATTTCTGATCCACCGCAAGCCCTTCCCCTAGGGTCCTTTGTATCATATATAGTGTAGACATAAATTTTAAAAAGACTTCTCGAAGTCAAATGAGTCTCAGATACTAACATTACATCAATATTTTTTTCCATGAGGAAGTGCTCAAGTTCATTTTTATGTTCGCGAATGCCGTTTGCGTTCCAGAAACATATTGTTAACGTATTCATGGCTTAGTAATTTATGCTTGAAGCAGAGTATTCTGCATTCGCATCATTTCTTGCATCATGCTAGTCATATTTGTTGTAAAATTGTTTATAGTTTGCACCAGATTTTCAATAGTAGCTTCAAGGCGATTAAAATTAAAGCTTGCGTCAATATTTTTTGAATTATTTTGCGGGGAAACATTTTGTGTGGGAATTGAATTTGTCTTAGCAGCGTCTGCATACGATATACGGGAAGTAACTGGTTGGCTCATTCGCGCAAAAGTGGCAGAGTAAGCGTTTGCTGATTGAGCTGGAGCTAATTTAGGTTTTTGCACCATAGTCTTCTTTACGAAAGAGTACACAGGACAACCTCTGTAGTTAGCGGTGTGATTACCTCCACAATTACTGCATTTTTTATCACTTTGATCTTTTGGCTTATTGCAACTCGCAGTGCCGTGTAATTCGCCGCACATAACACAAACAGAGGGTAAATTGCAGTATGTTTTTGTATGGCCATATTCTTGGCAACTATGGCACTGTACAGGACCTGAACGCTTATGTGGCTCTTCAACTGTGATTTTTCGGTACAAGAGGTATTTCAAATTATAAATTGGATGCGTCTCATTTTTTTTCTTCAATTTTATGTCATTAGGCTCAAGTTCAACACGAAATAGGGGTTGAGGAATCTTCTCTCTGTTTATTATATTGGACACATTTTTTACCTTAAACACCTGGAGGACGAGTGCATCTTTTATTTCTTCGGGAACAACATAAGAATCTATGCCCTTCAATACGATCTGCATGCCTTTAGCGCTCTTAAGCTGGTATGTGTAGAAGCTTGTTTTATTTTTTTCAAATTCAGCAACCATTTTACGGAAATCTTTTTGTCATAAATTTGGACTTTAGTTTCATCGATGTCGCCACGTTTTATTGGAACAATGTGAAATTTATTCTCACCAATGACCGAAATTAATTTTTTAATAAGGGCATTCGAATTTTTTTGTCTCAAATAGATTGGTGGCGGCTTGGATATTTTATTCGAGGATACCTCGGGCTTGTCGTTGTCATCTTGCAAAATTTCGAAGCGGTTTTGGCGATTAGTTAAGGCTGCGCTGTTATCCCTAGACATTTTTGGAGCAGATGAAATTTTTGAAGAATTCGGGCTTCGCCCACGCTTTACCACGGTTATATATCTGTCCATTCCGGCTTATACCTTGAGTTTCGAGCCGCTGTTATCTGTAGTAATAACTTTGTTAATTGATGAACACGAGCCTGAAGGGGATGATATTACTGGCTTATATGAAGAAGTACTAGGCAACTGTAATGTTAATGCATCATTACTATTTGGCATTGGACAAAGCGAAGTTGATCGCTGACGAAAAATTGGCTTTGACGTTAAAAAAAGACTTTCATCAGATTTATTATTTAAATTTTTTTCATTAAGAGTTTCAGAACTCACAGTAAAATAAGCATTTTTGCCGTTAGAACTCACTTCAAATTTTTTTGTATTTGAGGCAGTCATACAAAGAATTCCTCAAGGGATATTCGTTTGTGTTTTTTTTTTGTTTGCGGTCTTTTTTTGTTTTTGTTATTTCTGATTGTTTATTTGTTTATAGGTACACATATATAGTATTTCTCAATATCACTTTGTTTAATTTTTTTTTGCTTGCGGTTTTTTTGTTTTTGTTATTTTTACTATGTAAAAATATTAGCAAAGCATAAAGCTTACATATTTATTAAAGACAGTATGTACCTATTACGAATAATATGTACTACGAATATTTTTTGTTTGTTTAATTTTTTGTAACTAAGAAAAATTCCGCTAATCCACTGTTCGCTATGAAGGTACCACGAGAACTGGCTTTTTCATATGCAATTTTTTTTTTAAATTGGTCCAGAAATGACGGAGTTGTGCTCGTTAATATTATAAAACCTGGTAAACACTATGTGGAAGGAGTAATTTAATTTTAAGAAATAACTGTTATGGTCAACAGTTTCACAACACTTGAGCTTAACAGCTACATATGTCTTATGACATATGTACCTACTATTACAGTATCTTTTATGTCAGTGGTATGGCCCTAAAGCTGTTTTGTTAATTGCTCTCTGTTGATTTATATTAAATTGTACCTGGCAACTCTTCTCGAAATACGATTATTAAAAATGGTACAAACCATTCATCAGTTTTACAACAGAAAAGTGTGCAAACAAAGTAAATTCAAATAAAAAAATTCAAATAAGTAAGAAAAGTTAGTTCACTGAGAGATATACCTTATTATTTTGAAAACTGAGTTTAGTAGAGTATTAAATATTTAAATATCAATTGGTGATACCAAACAACTTTATCAATAAATTTATTTTAGTAAACATAAATAAAATCCCACGTAAGTAGAACAAATTAAATATTCGTATAAGAACTATCGATTATGCAAGGGAAAATTCAAAGTGCGCAGAATCGCGCAATATTCTATAATATTAGTTTGCTTATGTTTTTTTGTACGTAATAAGATATTGACTCCAGAAAACAAAAATTATATCTCGTGGTTTTTACTTAAAAATTATTTTTTTATCGCTGGGATATATTCGTGAATAGTGGAGACAACATTCAAGATGTATTTTATTTTATTGTAATTTAAGGGCTTAGAAACGCTTTAACCGTTTTAAAACTTAAGTGTGACAAAGTAAATTAAATCTGACAATCTGAACGAGTCCATCATAGTAATTCTAACTTACTTATAAAAAAACCCAGCAAATAATTTATATTCGATGTGAATCTATTTTATTTTTCTACACCTATATACAATTAGAAATCCATTGGATAACAATTAAAGTAATTATAAGGCAAAATAAAAAATTAAATCTTAGTTTAACATTTAAGAAATTTATTATTCGACATACTGTCATCAGTTTATTTTAATTTGAAATTTAATTGCTGGTGATTCTGTTTTGTCTATATGCTTTCATTGTTGCTGTAACAAATCGTCAGTAGACTTCAACCACACATTTTGAACAGCCACAAACCTCTTATCTTATGTATGAGTGTCTAAGCCTACTACTCTTATTTTTCTTTTGTGATTTTCAAAAATATTATTATATTTGAATTTTCCAATAGTTCTGAAAAGTCCATGCAGAAGACAAGAGGTTTGTGACTATTTAAAATGTGTGGTTGAAGTCTACTGATGATTTGTTACAGCAACAATGAAATATATAGACAACGCTGATCCACTAGCGAATAAATTTCAAATTAAAATAAACTTCTGACAATATGTCGAATAATAAATTTCTTAAATGTTAAATTAAGATTTTATTTTTCATTTTGCTTTATAATTACTTTTATTGTTATCCGATGGATTTTTAAATGTACAAAGATGTAAAAAACTAAAGTAGATTCACATCGAATATAGATTATTTGCTGGGTTTTTGTATTAGTTTCTAAGCCTACTACGCTTATTTTTCTTTTGTGATTTTCAGGAATACTATTATTTGTGAATTCTCAAATAGTTCTTGAAAGTCTGTGCATAAGATAAGAGGTTTGTGACTGTTCAAAATGTGTGGTTGAAATCTACTGACGATTTGTTACGGCAATAATGAAATGCATATAGACAAAGCTGAACTACACTCATATTTAAAAACTAAATTGATTTTCTGGCATACTTCATGAACGAATTGGTTCAAATAAAACATTCACTTTAAACTAAGTGAAATTTTTTTTCGCTCACTAGTAAAATTTTTGAACTAAGAACTAACCCCCAAACAAAATGTTTCGAAATTTTCTGACGTCAGATTGTCGTATCGAAGTCGTTAAGACATTTCGGTAGTTTGTCTGAACTCTGACATTTCGTAGCGCATTAGTTTTTAATAAAGATTTGAAAAAAATTAAGGGTCGTATGCAAAAAAAACTTAACAAAGCTTTGCACAACAATGTTAAGTAAAGTTGTATTCTAAACAAATTATTATATCAAAATTCCAAAGTAGGCACCCACGTTTGTTAAGACTACTTTAAGTTGATATTGCCAAAATATGCATTTTGTACCTCAAATATTTTTGTTAATATAGCACATATTGATTCATGTTACATCTGAAAAAGAAGCTAAAAGCGCTAGCTCTTATCTTAAATTTATTATTTCTGTCATGTGATGGAAAACATCACCAAATTATTCAACTGATTCGAAATACATAGCAAAATCCATAAAAAAATATTAAAATAAATAAAATTATACAAAAATATTATAGTGTTGTACATACAATCAAAACGAATCGAAAAAAGATTGATATTCAAATATTTTTTTACTTTTACTTCATAGAAATGTTTATTTGTTTTCCTATTCAGCCCAATCATGAATATTCCCTCGGAATTCATTTCTCACGGAAAATAATTTTCTCGAGAAAAAATTCCTCCAATCATGAATTCCTTGGGAACAAAAGAGAGTAATAAGTGGCATCACCGCAGTACGAAGTTCGTGTTTTGCTTGTTTATTGACATTTTGTTTCTCCCTTTTTTTAGTGAGAGAGCAAACAAAATTATTAACATTCACGAACTTGTAAAAATACGTTTATGAATGATTTATTTGGGCATTATTTGTGTTTTTTCACATACAGAACTATAAAATACAAGTTTGTGTATATAAAATCTTGTTCAATGTAGTATTAAGCGAATTTTTATGTAGACTCCCTTTTGTTTTGCAATTGAAAGATTTTTAGTGAAAAAAGCAAGATGCGTTCATGATACCTACTTTTTTCCCGGGGAGTTTTTTATTCTCGCATTTGGTAAATAAAGGGAAAAAACAAATTCAAAATAGGAGAAGAGGGAAAAGTGAAAAAACTCTGGCGGAATTTTTGTTCATGATTGGGCTCATTATGTCAGTAGCTCATATTTTTTAAAATAGGTTGCTTTACTTCGAGATAATAAAAATTTAAGTTGTCTTTTGCATATAATTTCTTAATAAAGCTATGTTAGCCTTAAAGTGCTTGACAACTACTATAACCTTTAAAGCTAAAGTAAAATATTTTTTTGCATAAGGGGGTAAATTTTTGATTTTTAAGTACATAAGTAAAAATCTGTGAAAATTTTGGTTTTAAATATATATAATATGTTAACAAATAAAAATTTTAATAAGCACTAAATAATGTAAACATGTGTAAATTATGTCGACAAGAGCAGCACCATATCGGTGAAGCGGTAATCTGCTGTACAAATAAAAAGAAACTGTACCTACGTGTCGTTACGAATTCGTACCGACATATCCTATCGATTTCGCACCGACATATCGTTACGAAGTCGTGTCAACTATTTCATACAAAAATCATAACGATTGCAGTTCCGAAATCGGAAGATTTTGCCGACTAGTTATGAATTCGGAGGATTTGGTTTGGTAGAAAGACACAAAATCGAACATATCTTTATCTAATTTACTTATTTACTCTGATAATATCAAAAATGCAATGAACAAGATAAACACAAGTAAATACAGCTTTTCACACGCCAAGTTTACTTTGCAAAATCTTTCCTAGGAACTCAAAGCTTTGCAAAGTAATGTTTTCGTGTGGAAAAGCCGTCTGAACACTTATAGCCAATACATATCATCTATATCGCTACCTTAATATAGAAAGGCCCTAACTCTTTTTCTTGAAACGTAAGTTTCTTATGGCGCGCCATGCATGTAAAACAAAAACTTTTTGAAAATAGTAACAACCAAATAGAATAACAATGCTGCCATTACGGATGTTTTCCATTTCCAATGTCGCGGAAAGTTTCTGAGGAACTCCTGTCATTTTGGGAATTTTGACCTAGTTTTAGGAATCTCCAATATGGTTTGTGTCTTTGCTGACTTAGATAAGTTGTTCGTGGCAGTGATAGCTGAAGGTGCACCTGCTAACTAATATGCTAAAGTAAATTTATTGTTTCTTTGTTGTGCTTTAATGGCTAAACCACGCAACTAATTTTGATTAAATTTAGAACAGTCTAGATGGACACAAAGGTTATATGTTTTTTAAAAACTGGCAGCACTAGGGTAGCTAGGAGGATATTGCTGCCTCTCAGAAACTACCCAACCCATTTTGATAAAATTCAAAACAGATAGATTTGAATTCAAAAGAAGACAAAGGCTATATTTTTTTTCAAAATTGGGTCAAAAAGGGGTGGAAAGGGGAAACGTCTTCCTCTTTGAAACTATCTATCTGATTTTGCTGAAATTCAAAACATAGGTCCAAGAGGGGAGGTGGGGGAAAATGTATTCCTCTTTGAAACTATCTATCTGATTTTTATGAAATTAAAAACGTAGATAGATCTAGGTCCGAAAGAAAACATAAGCTGTATATATATTCAAAAATTTGACCACGAGGGGAAGTAGGGGGAAATGGCTTCCTCTTTGAAACTTTCTATCTGATTGTTATAAAATTGAAAACAGAAAGATCTGAGTTTAAAATAAGATATAGGCTGTAGATTTTTTAAAAATAGGACCATGAGGGGGGTAGGGGGAAATATCTTCCTCTTCAAAGCTACCTATCTAATTTTGATGAAATTGCAAAAGTAGATAGATCTGAGTCAGAAAGAAGGCTGCACAGTTTTTCAAAATAGGACAATGATATTTTATTTGATATTTTCTCCCTGATTCTGATAAAATTCAAAACATAGATCGATCTGAGTCTAAAAGAAGAAATATGTTGTATAGTTTTCCAAAAATTGTATCAAGAGGGGAGGTAGGATGAAATGTCATTATCTTTGAAACTATCTTATCGATTCTTTGAAATTATCTAGCCAATTTGGATAAGCTTCAATTCATAAAAAGATGAGAATCTAAGAGAAGACTAAGGCTGTAGAGTTTTTCAATAAATGGATCAAGAGGGGTGGTAGTCGGAAATGTCTTCCTCTTTGAAACCATCTTTCTGATTTTGACTAACTTTTTTAACAAATTGGACCACGAGGGGAAGTAATGGGACATTTCTGCCTCTTTCAAACTTTCTCATTATGATAGAATTCAAAACATGGATAGATTTTAGTCTGGAAGAACACAAACGTAATATATTTTATTAAAAATAAGCCTACTAGGGGCAAGGGCCATTTTATAAGGCAAATAAAACAAAAACTCTACTAATAAAATGTTTAATAATACCTAATTACATTAAGCATTTTTTCATAAAATTTACTGCCTCCTCCATGATGTTGAAATAAAATCTAAGAGAACGAAAGTAAGTCACTCATTTTTTTCAATAAAAATATTCCACTATCGTTCGATTTATCGTTCGATTGGCTTCAAGTTTCTAACGTAAGTCGTATACCCGTTGTAACATATCTATCTTGCCACATCAACAATTTCACACATTCATCTTCAAATGGGAATAAAAAATCGTTCAAATGTGTGAATTGTGCTTTTAAAAATGAAACTCTGTTTTAGTTTAACCTGCAACAAGTGGCACCCAAAAATAAACTAAAATAAAGAAACTTGACAAAACAATTTTTGTTAATTATAAAAAGTGTACATAATTACTCAAGCGTCTTCTTTTATGATAAATATATATAGAAAAAACCACAAGCTATGCAAAATTTTGTGAAAAATCACCCAAATGGAAAGATGACCAACATTCCATTTATTTAGGTCATTATTCATTGTCATTTGGGTGATTGTCATTATCTTTAGGTCTTTCAAAAACAACAACAGACCCTGAAAAAGTGTTCTACCTTGCCGGCCTTTGGACGGGTGCATACATACATAGATGTGTTGCAACGGCGACTAAGAAGAGTAGAAATAAATTTTTTGCTTAGCTGGCTTTCGTCCGATCCTAATGACTCTCTCCTCTAGGTATGGACATATATAAATACATATACATATATTATTATTGCATTTATGTATAAGAGTATTTTCACCTCTGTGTATGCAGAACAACTGCTTAGATGAATAAATACGGCCTTATGTATAACAAAAAACTGGCATAAAGTAAGTGACGACATTGAGCTATGTGCTAACGAGTTCCTCTATACAATTTGACATTAAAAATCCGGCGCATAATATGGTTTTAACCCACTATTAGGTACCAGATTGATTTATGCTAACTTATTGACCGTTTTTTGTTATACATAAGACCGATAGCTTCCAACCAACTTTCATTATAACTAGCGGAAGTGGTGGTAGGCAGAAAATCTTTACTCATAGAAGCTGTTCTCGAACACATATACATACATACTTAAGGAAGAGCATCACAAAGACCAGCCAAAGGATGCAAAACCGCTTGGCAACAAACCCGTTGCCAGCAAAGCCAGTATTATATTTTCTCATTGGCAAAGCAAACTATTTTATTGATGTAAATAAAAATAATTTGTTTTATTTTGTCTCAGTCCACAATAAAAATACAAGTGCCTGCTTTTGGCATTTGAGTTTGTACAAATGACTGAAAAAAATTTTATTGGGGTTCATATTTGTATTAAAATGATTACGTTATCGTTTGCTTTCATTTTCTTTCGACTTGTCGTGCTAAAGGCTTTTAGTGGAACGCAAAACAGCTGTTTGTCGTTTAAAATGCTTGCGAACGAAAATTAGTGACATCCTGGAACATGTAGTTAATGAATTTTGTTGTACGAAACTTTTTTTATTTTCTAGTTGCAGCGCTATAGAGGATAAATTTATAAAGAAAATGACGTAAAATGAATCTCTAATGCATTTTTTGCAACTTTTTTGATGTGAGTTGCTCCTCCTTTTGACAAACAAAAACTTTCATGCAACCAATTTCAATAAAAAAATGCTTAATGTAATTATATAACTCTGTAAATTTCTAGGGAATTTTTTAAAACAATACTGCAAACTTCTCTTATTGAATTATGTTTTATAAATAAAGATATAAGCAGTATGGTTCCAGTACAAAAATACTGCCTAAGTAAGAGTCCAAAGTAAAAAGTCGAAAAAACCGAAAAAATTATATTTGGTGAAAAAATACAGACTTATATCTAAGATTTACTGAAACAAGATATGTATGGTTCTTGCCCTTCTTGCTAAATCCGTTTATAAATTTAAAGTCGTTAAATATTTAACTTAAGAAACGGTCACACTTGTCAATGGTTTGTCAAAAAAACCGTAACCACCAAATGCTAATGAAAAATCTTTCAATTCAGACAAAAGTTTGTCAAGTTAAGGAGTACCCAATATTGTTTGATTCTATGACATTGTGCATTAGTTGTGTTCGAAATTGTTTAATATGATAAACAAAACTTTTTTCATTAGTGTTTGTTGGTTACGCTTTTTTGGGCAAATGCTTGACAAGTGTGACCGTACCCTTAGTTATGGGTTAATAAGTGCCTTTTGTCACACTGTGTTATCAAATAACTTCGTCATTTGAAGGTTAGCCGCGAATAACGTTTTAAGTGACAAAATAATACTTTTTCAGGAGAACCAAAAAACGTATTTTAAAGCAAGATTGTTTTTTCGATTAATTTGGTTTCAGCTTATAGCAAATAAAGATACGGCCTGGCCCACGATGTCGACAAGAAATTATCTATCGCTTATTTATATTGAAAACGAAAACAAAATAAGAAAATTTGTTTTTGTCTTCAATATAAGTAAGCGATCGATAGTTTCTTGTCGACATCGTGGGCCAGGCCGATAATTATCATTAACGTTTCTCTTTGTATATCTGTTACATTTATCAAATATTTTCGACAATTTCATTTCATGATTTTGTTGGTTACTTACAAAGTTCTTTCACTTACTGACTATTTGTAATTATATTTTGACCGCGAAAACGTGCATAATTTTGGATTGTTTGATGTTTGAACAATGCAAGAGAGTAATGTTGACGGTAATCTATGAAAAAAACTGGTTTTGTAAAAATTGTCTTTTACAACATTATTCGCGGCTATGCTTCATTTGCTGACCAATTTTGTAAATGTTTTTTGTATATGGAAGAGGTCCAATAATTTTTTTTATGGGGGTGGCGAAATCTGCACGCATAAAAATTATTTTTCCTTTTACTCTATCGTTTGAACCAATTTTCAAAAAAAAAAAAAAAAATTTTGGAGGAGGGAAGCTAAAATTTATTCAAAGAAATTTGTCATTGGTTAATTTTCAAAATTTTGATTGCTTATGGAAAAGATTTACTAGAATATTTTATTTTTGAAAATTGAGGGAGGAGGTAAGCTATCTATATATATATATATAAAATGGAATGCGTCTTTGTTTTTTTGTACCTTATTGGAGACCAGACCTCTAGACCGATCTTCCTAAAATTATCACAATATTTAACTGAGACTCTGGATCAAATTGTAAGCATATTTTTTCAACCACGCTCACTTTTTTAAGTTATGTTACACCGTCCACACGGTACTTACCAGGTTTTATAGTATTAACGAGCATAATTCCGTCATTTGTGGACCAATTTCAAAAAAAGTTTTGCATATGAAAAAATCCACAAAATATATATATATATATATATTTTTTTTTGGAGAGGAGGAAGGTCTCGCAGCTAGTTGATTGCCCCAGTAGTTGATTATAAAATAGCTTCGTCGTTTATCGACCAATTTTCAAAATGATTTTGCATACGGAAAAGGTCGACTTATTTTTGTAATTGATGGGGGCGAAAGCAAAGTGTCCCCCTCAAAAATTGATTATCAAGTATTTTTGTCATTTGTAGACTGAAGTGGTTCGCTGTCACACCAGCATCTAATTAATGTTTGTGGCACGCCGCAAAAAGGCTTAAAATGCCCGTTGAGTTTAAACCACCTCAGCGCACTCCTCTCGGAGGTTGGGCAAAGAGTGATACTGAAAAAGGTAACTTGTTTGCAAAGCATTTAAAATCCGTATCTAGTCCAAACACATGTAATGGTGCTGTTGATTCACCGAGTGTAGTTGCTCTACCCCCTCGACCCTTAAAATTTAAGATGCAAGACGTACAGAAACTAATTACTGAACTCAACCTGAAAAAATCACCAGGCAATGCTGTAATTAGTAATAAGATGATGAATTTGCCTCGTATTGCAATGAGAATCATTCTATCTATATAATAGAGGCCAGTAAGTCTACTATCAACAATGTCAAAACTTTTCGAAAACTGCTAATGCAAAATTATCCCCAATTCTAATTAGTAGTGGGTGCATCCAGACCATCAATTTCGTTTAAGAATTCAGCATAGCACCATTTTACTTGACATATTCTCGGCTTGAAAATATTTTTGTACTTAATGCGACATTTATGTATGTATTATTGTTACTTTCACTAAGTTTATACCTGACACTGCTTGGAGTTAATTATTATGCTTAGATTTAAGATTTAAATACTTATTGTGAGTTAATTTTTTTTATATCACTCACGAGGCTTTTCGATATCTACCAGAACACATTACACAACTGGAAATATGGTGAAACTTATGGAGAGTTAGAGTAAACGAGCAAAAGTATGTTCAGGTAACATTTACCCTGCGAAGAGATACTTGTTCCTCAATTCGAATCATTGTTGATTGTTGTTGTTCCTCAACATTCACATGTAAAATACCTTGGTACGTACCTTCATCGCCGGCTTACATGGAAACACCATTTGATTCAAAGCTTACACAAATGAAACTTAAATTAACTCAGATATACAGGCTGATTGGTAGAAATTCAACACTCAGTCCAGATTGTAAACTTTTACTATACAAGTCGATTTTGAAAGCAATATGGTGCTACGGAATAAAACTATGGGGTTCTGCTTCAGCTTTCAATATTGAGAGACTCCAACGAAGGCAAAACAAGATTTTAAGACTAATAACATCGGCTCCATGGTATATCAAAAATTCAAACTTACATCGTGATTTAAATATGCCACTAGTGATTGAATAAATGTCAAAAAACGCTGGCAACTACTTAACAAAACTCAAGTCCCATCCTAATCCCTTTGCTCGTAACATCTTGAATTTTACTGGACATATCCGTTAAAAAAAGAGGGACACTACGGCTCTAATACTCAATTCAATTGTCCAAATAAGATTGGTACTGAAAATCAGCAAAATCGAGCAGACGGTTTCAGAGCTGGGAAGCTTAAACTTCATTTTGCCATACAAAATAACTATCGAAAACTAGTAATTATTATTTTTTTATTAAATAAATTTATTTTTTACTTCAGTATGAATAAAATTGGTATTTCTAACTAACAAAAATAAAAAAATTAAAAAGACGTTTCCAGGGTTGGAAAACCTTAACTTACTATAACAAATTTTTCCTTTTTTTCTATAAATTAAACATATCTAATGTTCTTAAAAGAAAGAGATTGATGTAAGAAATCAGAAAAACAAAAAGGATGATTCCAGGGTTGGAAAACCTACGATTTTTGTGATATATAAAATTAACTACCGTAAACTAATTTTTTATTTATTTTTATTAAATAAACTTATTTTATACCTCACCACGAATAAAATTGGTACTTCAAATAAAAAAAAATAAAAAACTTTTACTTTTTTTCTTATACAAAAGTAACTAACTAAAACAAATTTTTCCTTTTCTTTATAAATTAAATATTTCTTATATTCTTAAAAGAAAACGACTGGTGTAGGAAATCAGAAAAATCAAAAAGGATGATTCCAGGGTTGGGGAACTGAAACTTTTTGTGATATAAAAAATTAACTACCGAATATGAATTTTTATGTTTTTTATTAAATAAACTTATTGCATACTTCAGCACGAATAAAATTGGTATTTCAAATTAAAAATTAAACTTCAAAAAATTAAAAAGATGTTTCCAGGGTTGGAAAACTTAAAGTTTTTTACACAAAAGTAACTTACTAAAGCAAATTTTTCCTTTTTCTCTATAAATTAAAGATATCTTATATTCTTAAAAGAAAGAGATTGATGTAAGAAATCAGAAAAATTAAAAGGTATGATTCGAGGGTTGGGAAACTTACTCTTTTTGTGATATAAAAAATTAACTACCGAAAACTAATTTTAATTTTTTTTTAAATAAATAAAATTATTTTATACTATAGTACGAATAAAATTGGTATTTCAATTTAAAAAAGTTTAAAACACGTTTCCAGGGTTGGAAAACCTTACCTTTTTGTATACAAAAGTAACTTACTAGAGCAAATTGTCCCTTTTTCTCTATAAATTAAAGATATATTATATTCTGAAAAGAAAGAGATTAGCCCATTACCCGCCGCTATACTCACTTGAGTACAGCAAAAAAAAAGGTGAAATCTGAACCATAGTCTATTGAAATAATGAAAAAAAAACTGTCGATATATATTTAGACTGTTAAACAATTAACTCTTAGTCTGGTGCAAAATTGATGTGACGTGACAAGTATGTATTTTCCGCTTTTTATAAATTTTACTGTGTTGTTAATTTATTTTGTACCTCAATTTCCTAAATTAAAGCATTTTTATTTATAAAATAAGTAGAAACAACTTGCCTCCCACTCATTTTTATAAAGTTAACGTAGTTTAGATATATCTGTACTCAAATGAGTACACCGGCAGAATCCATATACGAATTCTGGCAACACTGTTGTTTCCCCAGAAATACAACAGCATACTTGTGTTTTTTTTCACAATAAAGAGGGGACTACCAAAATATGCAAACATCAATTATTTCTTTAAATGAAAGTTCATAATTGTCGAGAGTGGATGAGCTAGATCAGTAATTTTCGCTGTACAGAATTGCCATTCGAGGTAATAAATGGTGGTGATCTTGTTTACCTACATCTATTATGTAGGCTATTGCAAACGCTTGGCGGTTATGGTATTTCAAAATTATAAAAAATAGAACGACGTTTTCAGGGTTGGAAAACATTTTTTATACAAAGGTAACTTACCAAAACAAATTTTTTCTTTTTTGCTATAAATTAAACATATCTTATATTCTTAAAAAAAAACATTGGTATAACAAGTCAGAAAAATCAAAAAGGAGGTTTCCTGGGTTGGGAAACTTACACTCTTTGTGATATAAAAAACTAACTACCGAAAATTAATTTTTATTTATTTTTTATTAAATAAACTTATTTTATGCTTGAGTACGAATAAAATTGGTATTTCAAATAAAAAAACTATTCAGAAAATTAAAAAGACGATTCCAGGGTTGGAAAGCTTTAAATTTTTTGTACAAAAGCAACTTACTAAAACAAATTTTTCCTTTTTGTCTATAAATTAAACATTTCTTAAATTCTTAAAAGAAAGAGATTGGTGTAACAAATCAGAAAAATCAAAAACGATGATTTCAGGGTTGGGAAGCTTACATTTTTTTGATATATAAAAGTAACTTCATCTTATTAATTTTTATCTTTTCCTCTATAAATTATATATATTTTACGTTTTGGAAAGAAAAGTTTGGTATAGAAAGCTATAAAAATAAAAACCACAGCTCCAGAGTTGGTAACTTTGATTTTTTTTTCTGGACATTAAAGTAACTAAATAAAACGAAATAATTTTTTTTGGAATTTCCTTTTTTTCACTTAACACACTTTCTATATTTTTTTAAGAAGTACTAGATTGGTATAAGTAATCAGTAATGATTATTCTAGGGTTTGAAAATTATTAGTTTTTTCTTTGTACACAAAAGTAACTATGTGCTTATGTATGTATCCCTCTACTACATAAGCGCACTTTGGAAAAGGGTATATAAAATTGGGCACAGCCGAATATAGCACTCTTACTTGTTTTCTCTCAAATATATAGGTGGTGGCTTAAAAGACCTTTGGGATGATGCAGCGGGCTTGTCGTTATTGTCTTGCAATAATGAAAAACGATTTTGACGATTGGTAGAAGATGCGCTGTTATCTTTGGACATCTTTGGAGCAGATGAAATTTTTGAAGAATTTGGGCTTCGCCCACGCTTTACCACGGTTATATATTTGTCCATTCCCACTTTTACCTTGTGTTTTGAGCTACTGTTAGCTGTAGTGATAACTTTGTTAAGTGATGAACACGAGCCCGAAGCGGATGACGCCGCTGACTGAAATGAAGAAGTTTCCGTTAGAAAAAGACTTTCATCAGGGATATTATTTATATTGTTTTCATTAAGAGTTTCAGCACTCACAGTTAAATAAGCATTTCTGCTGTTAGAACTCATTCAAAATTTTTTTCCTTTGAGGTACTCATACAGAGTATTCCTCAAGGGTACTTTGTTTGTGTTTACGGTTTTTTTGTTTTTGTTATTTCTTGCTATGTAAAAAATATTAGTAAAGTCAATAAGCTTATTTATCAATTAAATATGTATTACGAATATTTTCCGTATGATTTTTGATTTTGTTGTTTTTTTCATTTGTTTTGTATGTATGTCTTTAAAAAAAATAAGCTTTAACTTCTCTTCACTATGAAGGTTCAACGAGAACTAAGCATTAGTTAACAAACCATAAACACGTTAAAAATATGTTTCTGGAACGCAAACGGCATTCGGCAACATAAAAATGAACTTGAGCACTTCCTCATGGAAAAAAATTTGGATATAATGTTGGTTTCTGAGACTCATTTGACATCAAGAAGCTTATTTAAAATAAATGGTTACACTTTATATGACACAAAGGACCCTAGAGGGAGGACATGCGGTGGATCAGCAATTCTAATTAAGTGAAGACTCAAGCACTATGTCCTTGACAACGTTAGTGAAGAGTATTGTTTTTCTTTCTGTGTCTCTTTATTCTCTCATCTTACAAAACTAACCGAATCTTGTATGTATAATAATGTACTAAAACTAATAGCATGATTAGTTGTATATTTTAGGGTAAGTACTTAAGTAATATTCAGCGATGTCAATGTGCAAATTCATATCATAACATCTTTCCTTTATATTTCTTTAATTTGAATAATAATTACATTAAAAATATTTCAAATTAATTCAGATACTTTTTGGGTATTTTTCAAACTCTACCACTTCGAGTAACTCTTTTGTTGTTAATACTATTTGCATTATCATTTAAATCTGGGTTTTCTTTATATTTTACATTTTCTTCAACATTATTATTAACATTTTGATTATCACTTTCGTTTGCATTTGGATTATCATTTTCATTTATATTTTGATTATCAATTTCATTAACATTTTGATTATCATTTTCATTTATATTTTGATTATCAATTTCGTTAGCATTTTGATTGATATGCTGCCTATTTCTTCTATATGTTGACCCCTCCTCATCTTGCAGAATAAAAGACCTTGGCTGTTTACATCTTTCAACTATAGTACCAGGGTACCACATAGACGATGGTGTTTTTTTAAACATAATTTGTTCACCTACTTCTACCTGCTTGGCTTTCCTAATTGTTTTATTATAGTATTTTGACATATTTCGACTTTGTTTATTTATTTGTTTGGCAATTTCCTCAGAATCAATAAGTTTTGGTTTTAAGTTCTCATAGTGACAGGGTAATTTAGTTCTTAAGACCCTACCCATTAATATTTCCGCTGGACTTGGAAATTTGCCCTTACTTGGGTTTCTGTACTGTAATAATGCTGTGTATGGGTCAGAAGAGATATCTATGCATTTGTAAAGCATTTTCTTTACGGTTTGTATAGTGCACTCTGCTAGACCGTTACATCGGACATAAAAATAGCTGGTATACCATGCCTGGCATATATCGATTTAAGTTTAATTATAACTTGTTTACTGTTGTAACCAGAACACAAAATTTAAATTTCAAGAAATTTTGAATAGTAGTCCACTACTAACAAATACATATTTTTATTAAATTCCAAAAGGTCACAACCAATTTTGTACCATGGAATGGTGGGAATTTCATGAGGCAATAGCTCTTCTTTTGAATTTGACTTTTTGTATTTTTTACAAGTTTTACAATTGGATACCATGATATTAATGTCATTATTAATATTTGGCCAAAACATAGTTTGTTTCGCTAGGTTTTGGCAACGTTGTACCCCCATGTGCCCTTCATGCACATACAACAACATCTCCCGTCTCAGATTCTTAGGAATTAATATGCGGTTATTCATCAGCAAAATACCACCCACCTCAGTGATTTCATTTCTGATCGAGTAAAAGGGGAGTAAAATTTCATTTAATTTTCTTTTGTCATTTGGCCATCCGTCCTTAATGCATTCTAATAAAATTTTAAATACTTCATCTGTTTTAGTTGACTCCTTTATTCTTTGTACCGTTAAGTCTGGCAGAGTATTTTGCGACATTATAAAATTGCAATGTAAATCAATTTCCGTATTCAATTCTTCTAAAGTATTTTCTTTAAGAGGGGCTCTTGAAGGTGCATCGGCTATATAAAGATACTTCCCGGGTTTGTATATTACTTGGATGTTGTATGTTAATAGACGTAACATAAACCTTTGTAATCGAGATGGTATTTTATAAAGAGGTTTCTCAAATAACGATACTAACGGTTTATCATCAGTTTCCACTATCACATGTAAACCATAGGCGTATTGGTGAAAACGAGTACAACCGAACAGAATGGCAAATAGCTCCTTCTCGATTTGAGCATAGTTAGATTGGCAATCAGTCAATGATGCCGAAGCATACGCGATTGGATTATCTCCATGCATTATTGTAGCACCTACTGCAAATTTAGATGCGTCTACGGATAATTTTAGTTGTTTTTTTGGTTCAAAATATACTAAGACAGGCGAATTGGTAATTTCCTTCTTTAAATTTAAAAACTCATTGTTTTGTTCGGCGTGCCATTGCCATAAAACATTATTTTCTAGTAAATCTCTTAAATGTTTTGTTTTTGAAGACATATTCTGTATAAATGGCCCTAAATAGTTAACCATCCCTAAAAATCTTTGTAATTCTGTAACATTTGTTGGCCTTGGCATTTCTAAAATTGCTCTTATCTTTTCATTATCAGCTTTCACGCCATTGCCGTTAAAAATATGGCCAATAAACTTAGTTTCGATTTTTAAGATTTTGGATTTTGCCTTGTTAAATTTAAGACCAACAGCCTTTGCTCTTTCTAAGACTTTCACGAATATCTCATTATGCTCCTCTAAGCTGGGCGCATGAATGAGAAAATCATCCATATAGATGATTAGACCTTTTATGTCACCAAAAACGCGAATCACTTCGGAATGAAAGATTTCCGGCGCTGCATTAATGCCAAATGGTAAACGGAGAAACCGATAACTACCCATAGGTGTGTTAAAGGTACACAATTTGGATGAACTCTTGTCCAAAAGGATCATCCAAAAACCCGAATTAGCGTCAAGACTACTAAAATATTTCGACCCGGTAATCTGTGCTCTACACTCATCTATGTTTGGAAAGCTGAACCTAGATCTAACTATAACCTTATTCAAGTTTCTGGGGTCAAGACATAATCGAAGACTTCCATTAGGCTTGCTCACTAGAACTATAGAATTTACCAATTCCATGGGCTCATCTTCCTTTACTATTACTTTCAATTTCACCATTCTATCAAGTTCATTCTTTAAAGGATGTAGAAGACCTATTGGAACACGACGTGGTACTTCTACTACGGGCGAACTATTTTCTTTGATTTGTAGGTGGCATTCTTTTTTAAATGACCTAATCCTTCAAATACTTCATTGTATTTGTTTAAAACGAAATCTACATTAATAGCACTAACTGTTTTCACTAACTTTAATTGAATAGCTAAATCTAACCCAATTACGTTTTTACAGTTCATTTTTAAAATATAAAAAGGAGCTAAATAATTTTTGTTATTATAGTTAATATTTAAATAAATTTTTCCTGTCACTGGGAGTTTTCCCCCACTAAATGTAAGTATATTAGTACAATTATTAGTATTAATTTTATTTAATTTTAAGATACTTAATGTTTTCTCCGACAAAATATTGGCTTGCGCTCCAGTGTCCACTTGAAAGGTTATCATTTTGTTGTTGACTAGAGCATCAATATTCCACTCATGTGCTGATTTTGTGTTGTTTCTCACTGTGCCGATAAGCATATTTTCTTCAGTGAAATTTTCAACCACTTTTACGTATTTGTTGTTGGCGTTATTGTTATTGTTGTTGCTGTTCTGGATCTTAGCAAAACACATTTCGGCGAAATGGTTAAGCTTGCCACAGACATAACACTTCACACCATCTGCTGGACATTTCAAACGATGATTTTGTTGACTGCATTTTTTACACTTTTGTGGTAAATTTTGCTTAGCCTTGTGGTGTTTGTTACTGCTACTGAATTTTGATTTGTTGCTGTGTTTGTTTAAACCACAAATACTTCCATTGCTGTTGGGCATTTGTTGAATTGTTGAGGCGTTTTCTCGGGCTGCCTCCTTACCCTTGGCTATATTTAGTGCTTTGTCCCATTTGAGGTCACCTTCATTAAGCAGCCTTTCTTTCATTTTTATAAAATTTTGGGATAGCCCACAGATAAACATATCTCTAAGGGGACTTTCTCTTAGTGAAGTAAATTCACATGACATGCTTAGATTTTGTAAATCTGTAGCATATTGGGTTATACTCTCACCCTCTTTTTGTCTTCTTAGGAAAAATTTATGACGTTCCATAGCAGTGTTAACTCTTGGAACAAAATATGCCTCAAATTTGCTGAACAATTCCTTATATTTTATGGTATCTATATTGATATTGAATGAGTTAGCAATTTGAAGTGCATCACTACCCATGTGGTGCAACATTAAGGCGACCTTACGTGAATCGGCTTCGTCCTGCAGCGCGGACGCTCTCATGTATATTTTAAAGGCATTGCTCCAATTTTTCCACTCCATACATAGATTTGTGGCATTGGTATTCAATGGTATCACCGTAGTTGTAATATGTGATGGCTTTTTGACTTCGAGGATGCTGTCACTTACTTTCATCATGATTTTAATTTGGTAGCTTTGACAATTATTTTGAAATTTTCCACGTTTCTTTTTTACATAACCTCAACTTTACTTTTTCCACTTTTTTCCTTTTTTTTCTATCTTCAACATCTGACACCATGTTGCTCTTTCTGTGTCTCTTTATTCTCTCATCTTACAAAACTAACTTATAATTATATTGTATGTATAATAATGTACTAAAACTAATAGCATGATTAGTTGTATATTTTAGGATAAGTACTTAAGTAATATTCAGCGATGTCAATGTGCAAATTCATATCATAACAAGTATATGCAGGCTGCGAATATTTTTGTAGAAAATTTTTATTCGAAATTCGTGATATCATCAATTTTCTCACCTCCCAGATTTTCAGTTACCGAAGATCAGTATAAAAAGTTTTACAAATTGCTTGGATTTTATTTCCTGGCAGCTAGAGACCACAATGCAAAACATACGTACTGGGGTACTGGTACTGGTAATACCTAGAGGTCAAGTTTTGTTTATTACAATTTCAAAAATGTGCTTGGATGCTATTTCAAGTGGGTAGCCCGCTTACTGGCCTACTGACGTACGAAAAATTCCGGCTGTTATAGATTTCGGCGTCATGAAAAATATTTCTAGGGATTTAATTCATGTTAAAGCTTCTCTAGATCTCCCCTCTGATTCCACTATAGTGTCAATCCTTAACCCACTAAGAAGTGATTTTCCTCATCCAGATACCCAGAACACCCAATGATATTGAATCTAGCATTGCCAATCTTAATGAAAACATTAAACATGCTGCAGGACATGCCACTACCTCCCATCCGCAGACTGGGTTTAATAAAATTTATTCTAGGGATATTGAACGTTTCGTGTAAAAAAAGAGCTAGAAGGGCATGGCAATAGCACAAATCACAGTGCACTAAACGACTCCAAGAGTTGCTTGCACCTGAAAAAACTGCATCTCCTAAAAATAATTTGGAAGGTCTTGATGTCACACAAGCATCAAATTACCCTTTGTGGTACTCTGCTAGAAATCTTAAAACAGCCGTTGAGTTTAAGCCACCCCTGCGCACATCTACCGGAGGTTGGGCAAGAAGCGATACGGAAAAATTTAAAATATTTGCTGAGCACTTAAAATCCGTATTTACGTCAAACACATGTACTGGTGCTGCTGATTTACCGAGTGTAGTTGATCTACACCCTCGACCCTTAAAGTTTAAGACGCGTGATTTACAAAAATTAATTGCTTAACTCAAGCCAACAGGTATTGATGGAATTAGTAACAAGATTCTTATGAATCTGCTTCGCACTGCAACTAGAATCCTGCTATTTATTTTTAATGCCATATTACGACTAGAGTACTATCCACACAGCTGGAAGCTTGCCAAGGTCAAAATCATTCCAAAGCCGGGCAAAGATCTTACCAAAGCTGAGTCTTACAGGACAATAAGGTTACTATCAACAATATCAAAGCTTTTCGAAAAGCTGCTCATGAAATAATTGTCCCTAATTGTAACTGATAGTGAGTGCATCCCGGACCATCAATTTGGTTTTAGAAAACAACATACCACGATTGAACAAACGCATAGATTGGTTAAAGTTATAAGAAGAACATTTGAAGAAAAGAAGCATTGTTCTACTCTCTTTGTTGATGTTTCTCAAGCATTTGATAAAGTATGGCATGAAGGCCTAATTTTAAAATTGAAGACATATCTACCAATAAATTTTTTAAAGCCATTGGAAAGTTATATTCTATACCGGAAATTCATTGTTGTGGAAGGAGACTTCATAAACGTACCCGAATCTATCTGTGCTAGTGTGCCACATGGGAGTATACTGGGACCAGTTTTGTATTTGGTATATACTAGTGATATGCCTGTTAGCACTAAAATCTATACATCTACATTTGCCTTCTTTAACATGCACAAAAGCCCTCAAGAGGCATGCCGAAATCTCAAGAACATATTAGCCAGGTTTAACTATGGTTAAAGTTATAAAGAAGTAAAGTTAATGAACAAAAGTGTACTCAGGTATCATTTACTCTACGAAAAGATACTTGTTTTCCCATTAGAATCAATAATCAAATTGTTCCAACAATATTCACATGTTGTTGGAACATCGGCACCATAGTACATCAAAAATTTAAATTTACATACATGTTGATTTAAATATACCATTAGTGATTGAAGAAATTGAAAAATACACAGGCAAATATTTAATATTTAGTTCATATTTGAAGGTACAATAAATAAATACATGTATTAAAAAAAAGTTTCAACTTCTTGTAGACGAGCTTTGGTAGGATTTATTTTTGTAATTACTCCTTCAGCAAACTAATTTTCCTGAATTAGAAAAATTTTAATGTTCAATTTTGTTAAAAAGTAGCCAAAATAATCCTCAACAAATTTAGTTATAGCCAGTAAAATCGCAAAAAAAAATTTGTTATAGCCGGAAAAATCGCCATGTCGTCAAGCGAAAAATTTGGACACAAGACAAGTTGAAAGATCACCACGTTTGGCGAGAAATTGGCATATATGAAAGCCATGGACCACGGCCGTAGATGGACGTATTTGTAAGTGTTTGTATATGTGTATGTATGTGTGTGAGAATGCATGTGTGTGTTTTTGTATTTACTTGAATGTTGTCAGTGTCCACTACTTTTGTTGTGGTGGGGGAGGTTGCATATTGCCCGTTTTTAGTTTTTGCTTATAAGAGATGTTAATAGCTTTTTTTAAATATTGTGAGGGGAGGAGGGAGCGAAATGTGCTTATTAAAGAAATGGATTATCAAATTACTTTGATATTTGTTGACCAATTTTCAAAGTTCTATTTACATATCGTCGTTCGCAAGCTATTGTGTTCTATACCGCAAAATATAAAACATTAAGATAAGATTGATTTTTAAGAAAACTTTTAGAGATCTGTCGATCTGTGTAATCAGTTTTTCCTATCATTTATAGTTTTCGATATATGAGACATTGACTTTGTGCTATACAACTCTTTATTGACAAGCTTCGTAACCTAATATGTTCTATATGCAAAAACTCGTGCATATAGAACAAAAACACACCAAAAATACTAAATAAAAAAAATAATTTTTTATTTTGTTCTACATATATGAAAGACTTAATAAAGTTTGTACTAATTTGGATCTCTGCATTATTTGTTTTTGTTTTATTTATTTGTTGTGACTTCACATTGCACTTGGAAAGTGGAATAAAAAAAAGAAAACAAAAAACAATGGCAAACAATCAGTTTGCAAACGCCGTTAATTTTTAATTAGGTCCGGGTGTTTTCTTATTGATTATATCAATGAAATGTTATTGTTACTAAGTGACTTGTATTGTTTTGCTGCTTAATAGGATAGTTGTGATCAGGGTTTAAAAATTAGTTGTTAAAAATTTTTAGTTTAAATATGACTATTATGAAAATATGACTTGTTTGAATTTTTGACAAAGTGCATAATAAAAATATTCAAGTGCATTTGCATATTACATATATGCGCAAATAAATATTTTATACATTCACACTATTTAATATTTTCCATAGCAATCAGAACAGAAATATTTTTGTAGTAATATTTTTCTATGCACACAAACCGAAAATATATCCACAATAATATTTTACGCAGTACACAGATTTCAATTTTTGCATATTAGCTTGTGTTATATTTTTGTGACTGCAAAATATTATAGCACACAAATATTACAAATAACAACTACCGAAAAATATGCATAGAAAAATATTTCAACTCTAAAAAATATTTCGCCATTCAACTACTCTGAAAAATATGCTAAATGAAATATGAGAAAATTGAAATATTTGAGAAAAAATATGTAGATATGCAAACAAGATATATTGTCATTTTGAAAATATTAACAAGAAATATTTTGAAGAAATATACATATTTATGGCAAAAAATATTTCTGACTCATTATGATGCGTAAAATGGAATGATTGAAGATTAGTGTGGGCATTTGACTATGTGTGTATGTTGTATATTTATGTGTGTACGCATGTTATTTAATTTACGCAAAGTTTATTATCATTATTATTATTAATAATAATAGTAATAATAATAATAATTTTAATTATTGCTTTTTTTAAATATATTTTACTTAGAATGTGTAAGTAAATAAAATGTTCACTAAGGAACATTTCCTTCTAGGATGAACAAAATAGTAAAACTACAAGTCATATTAGATATTACTAAAAAATACGTTAGATAGGACAAACTTGCCCTTAAGTTATCGCTCACTTTAGGTTAAACTAAAGTTGTAATAATGAAAAAAACTTTTTATACGTCCGATAAAATCATAATTTTAAATAATTAATAAGCTCTTCCCAAATCAAATGTCAATGCAGAATTATCACAATTATATCTTTGTAGGTTTTTCTTCTAGCACATTGTAGATATTGGTGTTTTATTATTTTACTATTTAAATTTATAAAACCAAATTCTCGACACAAAATTGATGAAAATGTTATTTGGGAACTCATTTTTTTTATTTTTTTTTACAAAACGTGCAACGAATTAAAATTAAATGGACGCGCTGATAAAAACAATTATATTAAAATCATGCACATATACTAAAAACAATAATAAAACAGTTAAGTTTTGACTTACTTATATAAAGTCTATAGTACACGGCATGTAAAAAACTACATGCGCATGTGGTTCTGCCGCAATTTTGTCGTCATCACAAACAACAAAAAAAAAGTTAAAAATTTTCATTGTTACAGTTTAGTGTCGGAACAGCGGTGCCATATTTATTTTCTCAAAAACATTCAACTCGAACACAAAAATCTTTTTTTTATTCAAAAAAACATATAAATATCCATTGATTTTACTGGATTAGAATTCAAGAAAAATTCATTTTGTTTCAAATGATTTAACAAACGTAAAGATAAATAAATAACACAAAATATTTGCTGAATAGAACATGTATAAGACAAATACATGAATGCATATAATTCATACTTTTGATGAAGGAAATAAGAAAATATGTCAGTACTTTAGTCAAAAGGACTTTAAATAACATACTAAAAGTACCAAGTATCATATTCTTAAAAATCTTATTTCTAACAAAGAAATGTTTTAGCATTTTTAACATCCCGAAAAACTTCGAAAATCAGATAAATCTTCACATATGGTAACGCTGTGGCGGAATGACATTTTTAAATAATTTATGTTATTCCACACAGATTATGTCCCCATGAGAAAGTTCAGTGACAAGTCACAAGGTGCATACAAAGTATTAATTAACGCCATCCTAGGCCATCCCCATGTAAAAGTGACTGGTTCGCATCAAAGGAAGTGGTAGAGCTCGGACTGAACTCTATTACTTGGGGATCGATCACGTGACTAGTCTTGTGTTAGTTCCATTTTCTGCAGGAAAATAACCAGCATATACTTAACGTATTTAAAACACAACAATTTTTTACATTTTGTTCTATATGCCTTAAAACAATGAGAGTTTCGTAAATAAGTGCATATAGAACAATGTGATTTTTTTTAAACTTGCTCTTAAAATCTTTTCAAAGGACGAAATTTTTTTTACAGAAAAAGCCAGAAACTCTAGAAGTTTTCTTGGTAAAAAGGTTGCGACAACTTTTTCGGTTCAGTTTCTTGTAACTGATAACTAAACTTTAACAGCGATTTCCCAAAAAAAAACATTTTTGTCATATAGAACACAATAACTTACGAACGACGATATTGCAAAGGTCCATTAACTTTTTTTAATGGTTTGGAGGGAAGCAAACTGCCCAACACAAAAATTTATTATCAAATATGATTTCTAAACCGATTTTCAAAATTTCAGTGTTAATTTTTTTTTTTTAAATAATATTTTTGTCATTCGTGGACAAATTTTCAAAACTCATTTTGCATATGGAGAAAGTATACTAAATTTTTTTTCGGAAATTGTGGGGGTAGGGACGTAAGAAGTGAATATAAATAACTTCATAATATATGGACCTATTTCCAAAAATATTTTTTTTTAAATTGGAAAGGGGGAAGGGTGTCTCAAATTGCCCACCCCAAAAATTAATTATCAAATAACTTTGTCATTTGTGAACAAATTTTAAATTTTTTTTTGCATATCGTCACCTAAAATCCAAAAAGCCGTAACAACCAAAAAACTCTAAAGACACTTTTTGATTGATTATGATGTGAGTAACCAAAATACAACTTTTCCTAAAATTTTATCGAGATATGTTCAAAAATACCGATTTTATTCATTATTCAATTCGGCATCTAGCAAATAAATAGTCTTAAATTCATTTTGTTTTTTGTTTCTCCTGTATAAAAGTAAAAAGTGTACTTACGGCTTTTTGGATTTTAAGTGACGATATGGAAAAGGTTCACAAATTTTTTTCTTGGAAACTTGCGGGTGGGATTACGAAATTCCCACCTAAAAAATTGATAATGAAATATTTTTGTCATCCAAAATTCTTATTCATATTGAAAAGGTCTATTTTTTTGGAAATTGTGGAAGGGAAGTAACGTGCCCTACTTTAAAAAGGGAATATCAAACAACTTCATCCAATGTGAACCAATTTCACATGGAAAAGGTAAACTTAAATTTTTTTGGGAAATTGGAATTATAATGAGTTCTCTAATGGAAATTTTGCAGTGCTTATGGAAAAGGTTTACTAGATTTTTTGAAATTAGGAGAGGGGGTAGCAAAACACACTGGTTTAAGCTAGTAATCGTATAAAATAAACTTTTAATGTACTGAAAATACATGTTTTGCTGCTTAAGCAACGCTTGACGCTCTAATTTAGGCTTGGCTATTATGCTACTTTATCCGCAAAAAATTTTGTGTTTAAAATAAATTTTCAAAATTTGTTGTATAAACCATTTCTTAAGCAAAGTTATTTTCAATGAATAAGACAATTAATTATCTTAACTTCCAGACATACCTTGATTTGACCTCTTTTTTGAAAATCGCGTTTAATCATACTTAAACATTTTGATATCCTAGGAACCCCTTATAAACCCTTTCTACAGCATACTTATTTTCTTTGAATAAGGAAGTTAGTTATTTTAACTTCCCGCAATAGCTAGATTTTACCTCATTTTTCAAAAATCTCGTTTTAATCATACAGTATTTATCGCTTTTATGCATTCAAAATTTTGCACGACTTTTTATGCTCATAACTTGCTTATATGCATTGACAGTGCTTATAAAAAAAACTCTCTATATGCTTTAGTGGTGCAAGTAGTTTTGAAATGGGAGCTCAAACACCGGAGCCACAAACCATTTTTGGACAGACGTTTTAGCAAAGACACAAACCAAAATTGAATAGTTAAGCCTTATTCATTTCAGACACAAACCTTTTGTAATTTACAATTGGTTTTTATCAACAACTGTAAATGGCGCTGGTTATTATTTTTTCATTACATGTTTCTTATTTCTCAGCACTCATTGTTGGTTATTTTTAAATATTAGAAAATATCCGTGCTGAGCATATTTTTATGTTTTTCACCACAGATGGCGTTTGATATTGTCATAAATGTTAAAGGTGAATTGATTTCGTTGTGGTTGCTTTTTCTGATGAGCATTTAGCTCAGACGCAAGTGCAAATAAGAATATTCAGGCAAAACCTTTTGCATTTTGAGCGTAAAGACCGCTGTTTCTTGTTCGATTTTGTATGAAATATTAAACAATATCAGTTGTCAACAGAAGCAGAGGATAGATAATTTTTTTCTCAGAGATAAGCATATGTTCTGTATATAAAACGTTACTGCGACACATTCTTCTCATTGTTGTAACAAGTGTACTTTACTAATTTCAAAATTAAAATGCTAGAAATAAATAAATAAAAATAACTATAAAAATGAGCAGCAGCCCAATTTTAATATCATTGAACGGCTCACAAATGTGGCTGGATGCGTTTGTGAGATTGTTCTCCGGCAATCGGGAAGAGGTAACCGTAAGCCCTCTGTCAATATAGTTTTCAGACGACGATTAGCCTCCTAATATATCCATTAGAGTTATTTTTGAGAACGAGATAGATGAATATTATGAGATTCCAAACAACCAAATGTCATACTTCTACAATGGGAATTTTCAAAAGGAAGAGTTTATGCTGGATAAAGAGGGCGATACTTTCTTGGCAGCATTTAATTATATACCAAAAGATGAAGATGATATAACAAAAATTTTTATGCAAGACGAAGAGGGGGATGCGTTGCTGGCGGAATTAAATTTAATATTTTAAACCCAAATTAAATGTATAATTAAATTTTTTAAAACGTAAAACGTAAAAATGTGTAAATAAATTTTTGAATCATCAAATTAAATAAGTATTTTAAAACTTCTAATGGTCCTCTGGATGCAAGTGTTTATGTTGGCGTCCTTTATTGAAAATTTTTCTTATGTCTTTATGTGATCATTTTCAAATGCATCAACTAAAGCCTACAGTACACGTCATGTATAAAACCACATGCGCATGTGGTTCTGACGTAATTTTGATGTCATCACGATGCTACATTTGCTACATGCCGTGTATTAGCAACATATGTACATGTATATATTAACATGTTTACAGACGAGCTGCCCCAGAAAATGTCTTCGATCCGGCTTCATGTGCCACATCTGTATTCTCGTGACGTCATCGCTACATACGCATGTGGCTTTTCACATGCCGTGTACTGTAGGCTTAAGTTACATACTCGTACATTGTATGTGAGACCATGTATATCTGTTTAGCCAGGAAGCATACATACGTACTCACCCCAGCCGTGAATATTTAATAACATGAGTGTGCGATACGGATTAAAAACATTTTGGAATGCGTGTGCCTTATTGATTATAAAATATTTTGGAGTATAGTCTTTAAAGTAAAGTATGTACATTAGACCGAACTTTTTTTGTATGATAATTATTTTTTTTTTTTTTTAAGTGTACCGCCCCCTAAATTTGTTCCTTTTTACGCCAATAGTAAAATTCCAAAATCTTAGACTGATTACCCTAGGTTAAGGGGTGGCACATTCCCACTAAAGTGACTAAAACTGGTTTACATGTACTTTTCAAGAGACAAGGCACGAAAATATAAGTAAAATGTTTCATATATGTTTGTAATATATTATTTTACTTTTTTCTATAATCAGTTACTGTTTGCAAGATATATTGTTTCTCTTCTTCGTTTTTTGTTAAAGCTTCATTATATTCTTCCATTAGTTTTACAAAACGCTCTGCAGAATCATTAACAACATGTAAGTTTTTTACAATATTCATTCCCTTTTGAAATTAGGATTCATTGTGCCACTTGGAAGGGTCAAGTTTTAGAAAGTTAGTTTCAATACTAAAACTTTCGAAAAAGCTCAATGTTTTTATATTAACAAAATCTGAAATATTTTTTTTGGTTTAATTCATTCATGTTGGTTACTATTCTTTTATTCTCATTATTTTGTTCTTCTTTAATATTTTCAACCATTTTTCTCTTTTCTCCAACGTCTACAGCATTATCAAAAAAATGAGAGACCTGCTGCTTCTGGTATCAGGTACCACAAGTGATTTGAAAACTTGCTCGTTACTTCATTGCTTATTATTTCATTCAATGCATTGAATTTAATAATATTTTTAATAAAATTTAAATCATTTAAGGGTGCTTTCGCGGCAATTGGCGCTTCAATCCACGGTCTCAAAAAATTTTCAAAATGAACACACTTATATCTTGCATAGCAATTGCCTCATCTGATGACATTGAGCATTGGTGGCGGAAAAGAAAAATCTTAAGCGTATATATCACTTTAGCCATCCATCGGGCATGATGCATCGCAGGTGATTTAAAACTTATAGGCTCTGTGTTTTGATCAAAAAATGTAAGACTCAATTCCAATAACTCCTTGTAGTCTGCCCTGGGATGTTGTATAGTGACATAGTAATGAAAAAATTGAGCTAATTGGTCTTGTTCAGTTTTTTTAAGCGCAAGATTTATTTTTTTATCCACCATTCCACTTGCAAATTTTTGTTGATTGATTTTGGGCCAATTTTTTTTTAAACGCTGGAATATATCTAATGATGGTCCACTTAATTTTAAATGATATTTTACGAAAGTACTTTTCAGCAAGAGTTCATATATGTGATGACGGCAAGGGAAATATAACAATTCTCTATTGAGGTGTTGTTCTAATAAAATACAAGTACCTTGTAATCTACCTGTATTTGTCGCTATAGTATTAAAACATAAAGCTTGTACCTTGTTTGGAAAGAATGTGGTTTATATTTATTGTTATAAGAAATCGTTTTTTAAATACCTTTTCTGTTAGATTCCATTCATTTAATAGTTTGAGTATGGCGTCTGTCTGTACCAGCTGACAGGGCAAGTACTCCAAGTAGATGTTCAATGAAATTTGTTGTTATCACAACTGGTAATCTGTCCACTTTTGCATTTCCTGTGATCGATGGTAAAATTTTTCCATCCCAATGTACCGTAATTTGATTTATATCTTTGTTTTTAAAATTCATCATCAGATTTGCAGCAGTTTCCGAACGAAATTGTTTACGGCAAAGCCGAATCGATGTCTTACTGTTTACTAATGTACTGATATCATGTTTCAATGCTTCAGCCGCAGCTATCAGAATACGTACTGCGTCCCTGCCGCTTACATTGCACTTGTCTAAGGTCGCAACAAGCTTGGAAGTAATAAAATGTTTCATTCCTCGTTTTCTGTTTTTTTTTGTTGAGAGTTACAGTTAGCAGTTTGATCAGTATTATCATCACTATCGTATTCATCAATTAGTACTTCTGTATTGTCACTCAAATCATTCGTTTGGAATACTTGGAGTTGTGCTTCGCCCTGCTTTCCTTTTCGCATTACCTCTTTCTCAATACGAATATTTCTTCGCTTTCCTTTTTCAGATAATGAACGATCGCATCCCACCATTGCACCAGGTCTACCTTCTTTACGTTGATTTTTTAAAAACTCTTTATCTTCTTCTATTTTAATTAAATCTAACGCGATTCCGTGCGCAATGTCAAATAAGTTTTTCATGTTTTTAATAAACTCATCTTCTCGCCTTTTTTGAAGTGGTGTGTTGCGTTTGCACGTTTTTTTTTTGCAGATTTTTCCATTGGTGATATAAAGCTTCAACTTTTTGAACACTTCTGTCAATTTGACGAAATGGAATACGGGCTTTATTCCAAACAATTTCGGGCTCTTTGATAACCAGATATGCACTTGAACGAAGATCCAATTTCACTTTGCGCATGTTATAAAACAAAACTTTCAAAACTTGTTCATTGGAAGGCAGCTTAGATCCAACAATTTGCCTTTCCTCATTTCCTAATAAATAAATTTTTTCATTAGCTCTTGTGTCCATTTTGCAAATACCATCAATATGAATTCCCTTTATATCAATAATGTTTCTTTGATTCAAAGCTTAAAACAGCTACACTTTTTTCACTTTTTACACGATTTTAATTGCCACGTGGTTGACTTTACCCTGTTGTTGCCAACATTTTATTTAGCAATCAAATATTTGTTTACAGAGTTGTATTTCATTTGTCTTGCAAGACACGAATTTCTAAGAGAGGGAGGCAAGAAGTACGAATGGGGGAACTGTGTTCGATGTATTGATTTAGACAAGCTTTGGTGTTGTCCGTAATCAACGTAAACGTTGTCATGGGAAAATCAATAGTGTTTAAAAAATTCTAATCTTGCAGTTGTCAACAGAAGCAGAGGATAGAAATTGTTTCCTCAGAGATAAGCGTATGCTATGTAACTAGCGTTATCCGTTGATTATTAATAGCATGATTTTGTTATTCAGTTGAAAGTCTCTTTTCGAAACAAACGTATAGTTTATTGAAAATATTTAAAATACTGTTTAAAAGAAGTGTTCGTGAAAAAATTAGTTTGGTGGTTAAAACTAGTGTTCCTGACAAACAAAAAATCAAAGTTATTTAAGACAATTATTTAGTTCCTGTCCCGAAAGCAATAAATATATAAAATGTCATCAACAACGAATATGCAATTAAAAGTTTTTGAAAACCACAAAAAATTGCATCAGGACTCGATGTATTGTGACAGATACAAGATTGAAGTGCCAAGACTTGATTGGAGCCACCATTTGCGCACAAGAATGCATAAACGCAATGCTATTACAAGGAAGTTCAGCGAAAACATCCATATAAGCTCTAGTGATTTTATGGAAAGAATTGAAGTATAGACTTATACTAATACTAATGTCACAAACTTATATGAGGAAGAGTTTTTTAAAACTGCTGAGGACGAAGTAATAAAAGTTTTGGAAGTCGCCTTAGAAAAACAAATAAATTTTAAATGTAATTTTGAGCTGCAATGTGATTACATCAAGCACTGTGAAGACTCTCTAATAGAAGAGTCAATTTCACATATTACGAAAATCGTTTCGGTAAATCGATCTCATGTTTTGAGAAATATTTATTTGGAAAAGGCAGACGACATAAAAAGTAAAATGTGGGAATTTCAAGAAAGGGACAGTCGATGGGCATTGCATTAAATATGCATATTGAATGTTAATATAAACAAACACAACATGCCCTATAAGTTGGAAAAACTGCGAGCCTGCATCGACTTACAAACTGATGATGTATATTGTTTTAAATGGTTAATTATTGCTGCTTTAAGGAGACCATATGAAATTGATAATATTTTTAACAACATCATATGGGTGGGCAGTAGTGAATTAAATTTTCACACATGCGGTTTCCAATTGATTTAAAAGAAATCAACATATTCGAGGCACAAAATCCAAATATACGTATCAACGTATTTGGGTTTGACACAAAAGGAAACCACATAGTTGGACCGTATCGTGTATGTGAAGACTTTCGAAATATTCATATAAGTTTAATGTTGTTGGAGGACTATGCTTGCACTAAAAGACATAAAGTGCTTATTAAAGACCTTTCGAAGTAAGTTACAGCTTTTAAAAGTACTTATTTTTCAACGTTATTATATTATTATAACTATTATTATTGTTATTATTATAATTATTGTAACTTATTTATTACTTTTGATTTTATTGACAGATTTTTAAGGACGTAAATGAGCAAGCACAATGGAGCCTTACATTTTTGTATGAGATATTCTGGGATATTCTAACGATCCTGAAGTGTCTCTTCACCATAAAAACGGGTGCTCGAAAATAATAACAACTATGCCTGCATATTATGAAAGGTACTTAGAATTTAAGAATTTTTCAATTTATTTAGATGTTCAATTCGTTGTCTACGCAGACTTCGAATGTTTATTAGAAAAAGTTGACATAAAAATTAGTGATAAGGTAGTGAATGAGCAAAAACATATTCTTTGCTCATTTAGTTACTTTATCAAATGTGCCTATAATGACGACTACTAAAAACTTTTTACATATAGTGGACTAGATAGCCCCCAAGTATTTGATAGGAAACTGTTACGGGACTGCAAAGACATTTTTAATCAATACCTAGATAGAATTATTCCACTGAATGCAATGATCGACGAAGAAAAAGAAGATTTCCTTAATGCGGAAAAGTGCAGAGTTTGCGAAAGAGTTTTAAGTACTGACAGAGTTCGAGATCATTGTCGTTTGACGGGTCGTTATCGAGCTGCCTTAGATGGACATTGCAACTTAAACTACCAAATAAATAAATTCATTCCGGTATTGTTTCATAATTTACCGTCATACAATAGTCATTTGTTTATTAGAGAGCTTGGAAAGGTTGAGGGTCACATTGACATTATTCCAACAAATAAGTAAAAATATATTTCTATTATCAAAAATTTTCTTGTTGGAAATAATAGTTTTAAAGTAAGATTTGTAGATTCATTTAGTTTTATGGCGGCGAGTCTAGAGGCACTATATTCTTACCTTCAACCAGAAATGTTTTAAATAATTAAGAAGTACTATCCTGATGACGAGCAATTTAAACCTGTTAGAAGGAAGGAAGTATTTCCATACTCTTATAAAGACTCTTATTCAAAGCTTACTGAAAAAAACCTCCCAGCTCGACAAGATTTCAAAAATATTTTAACAAATGCGGAGTGTAGTATTGAAGACTACAAACATGCACAAAATGTTTGCAAACATTTAACTGCAACAACCTTATTGACTATACAGAGCTCTACGTTAATAGTGACACTCTAATATTGGCAGATATTTTTGAAAACCTTAGAAAAATCTGCAAAAGCATATATGAATTAGACCCATACCATTATTACACTGCTCCAGGTTTTTCATGGGATGCTATGCTCAAAACAACGAAAATTCGTTCAGAGCTAATAATGGATATTGATATGTATAACATGGTCAAAAAAAGCATAAAAGGTGGGCTGGTCCAATGTTCATTGAGGCACACCAAGGCTAATAATAAATATATGTCTGATTATGATAGCTCAAAACCATCAGATTATCTTATGTACTTAGATGCAAATAATCTTTATGGATGGGCAATGTCACAATATCTACCATTTTCAAAATTCGCGTGGCTTAGCTATGATGAAATTAGTTCATTAAATATCAATTCTATTGATGATGAGTCTAGTGAATGTTATATATTAGAAGTGGATTTAGATTATCCAGACTATTTGCATGATCTTCACAATGATTTACCCTTTTGTCCAGAAAAAAAAGCTATTTTTCCTATGAAAAACGAAAGGTTAATTGCAGATTTATCAAACAAAAGGAAGCCAATGGCTTAGTTTTAAAAAAGATACATATGGTATGAAAACTTACATAGATTTCAACACTTTTCATCGAACAAAGGCAACTAATGATTTTGAAAAAGATTTTTTCAAACTATTAAATAGCGCCGTATACGGAAAGACAATGGAAAATGTGGAATTAAGGAAAGATGTTTATATTGTGACAAAGTTGGAATCAGATAGAAGAAATCATCAGGAAGCTCGAGCTCTAATTGCTCAACTTAACTTCCATAGCTTGGCCCGTTTTGATGATGATATGTATGCAGTTGAATTACAGATGCTGAAAATAAAGTGCAACAAGCCGATGTACTTAGGATTTTATGTCCTGGAACTATCTAAGTGGAAGATATATGACTTCCACTATGTTTATATGAAGCTTAAGTTCAAAACTGACTTACATCTAAGTTATATGGATACTGAATGCTTCATTTACACTACTCCAAGAAAAATTTGATACATCGGGTTATTCACCTAATAACATATATGGTTTACCTTTGGTAAACAACAAAATATTAGGAATGATGAAGGATGAAAATAATGGAGTTATAATGAAGGAGTTTGTGGACTAAGAGCTAAGATGTATGCCTTTAGAAATGAAGCAAACATTGAAATAAGAAGTCAAAAGGTTTGAAAAGAACGGCCTTACAAAGAGTCACTTTGTGTGACTATAGAAACTGTTTGTATTTAAGAAACGTTTATATATATATATATATATATATATATATATATATATATATATAGCATGTATATGTTCCGAACATACAAACATCAAATTTTTACCCAAAATGTAAATAAAATAGTTTTGAGCCACAATGATGACAAGAGGTACATTAAGTATGACGGGTTACAGACATATGCTTGGAGGCATTATAAATTAAAACGGGAAGATATAGATTTACATGACAATGATGAATATATGATTGAATATGAATGCTTGTCGAACTGGAAGATAAGGATTTACATGACATTGCTAAATATATGACTGATTATGATGAATTTACAAACTCTCACGACATAGTAAATTTATCTGGGTATGACATAGAAAATGCAATGGAATGAAGAATGAATAAAAAACAAGTAAGAGTGGTATATTCGGCTGTGCCGAAGCTTAAACACCCTTCACAAATCATAAAATGTAGAGAAAATACATGCATGCATACATATACATGTGTACATACATAGACATGCGTAATTTTATGAAAATACTTTCGTATCCATTACCAACTAAACTTCAATACACATCGCTAAACTGCATTTCAAATGCATCTTGCGGACAAAAGATCCCTTAACTTATGCTGGCCTTGTTAAAATGACTGTGTTTGCTCCGCAGCAAACTTCTATAAATATATACTTTCAAATTTATCGGGCCTGTTCTGAAAAGCATGGTGATTTAAAATCAAAGTAAACTACTAATAGCTGATTTCGACCTACAAAAAACATGAGTAGTGTAATTTTCTTCAGTATGTAATTTGAAACACAGCAATGTGCAATTTCATTGCCAACACTGTAATCATTTTACACAAACACATACACTCACATTTTTGTAGCTTGTAAACAAAGTTTGACAAATATTCGTATTGTATACATTAACAGGCTGGGCAGGTGCATGTACCTGTTATAATTGACAAGCCAACATTGAATCCACTCAAACAGAGGGGCACCCTGTGAACATGATTGAAAGCTGGAGGGCAATTGGATAGTTGTTTTAACATCATTTTGATCTTAACTTAATACATACAGGAAGATAGATTCCAAAAAAAATTCAACTTGGAAACCTTTTTAGTAATTATAACAGCATAGCCCAAAAATTGATTGTGGGAGCTACACAAATAAATCTATCTTTCTTTCTAATGTAGATGTTATAAAGCCTGAACACCTTAAGTTTTGGTTTACCCTGTCGATATACATGCATATCAAACTACAGGAAGAAAAAAAGAGTTAGTAAGTTTTTATTGTATTTATACGTATTATTTGTAATTTATAATACGTATTTTCTTCTAACTTCCAACGCTATAAATCGTGCAATTTACAAAAGCTTCCATTAATTTTTTGAAATCACCGTGATTTGACATGTCGTGATTTGCAGAACAGAGGCCCGTATGAATTAAATCAATTGAAACTGAAATAGAGGCAATTAGCAGCAATATGCATGCACATACACAATACTTTTTAATTTATAAAATTTATTTCATTTACTCCTCTGATAAACTTTTTAAAATATGTACATTAGAGCGACTCACTTGAAAAATGTTTTTGTTACCCCTCTCAAATCAAAAATCGGTATTTTTAATGAGGACTCCAAAAATATTAGAGGGATCTAGCGATGCCCGCTCGTGAGGTTGACCTTGTGTAAATAAGGTATATTTTTTAAGTTTTTTTTTGCATATTTTTATATTTTGCTCCGACAAAACATATTAAAAAAGTATATCATCTAAAAGGTTTGTTCAAACCGCTTTCAACGTTCCGTTAAACCTTATCATTTGTGCCATCAGCAATGTATAATTCCATAAAAACTACGATTTTTAAGAATTCATAGCAGGTGATACATATATTCAAATAAATTCTGTTGTTTGTACTACTCATATTTGATTTGAATCTTGATTAAATTATATCTGTTGTTAGTTCTCGCCTCAACTTTTGCGGAAACGATTAACAGAAATAAGTGCATAATGACTTAAATCAAATAATCCTTAAAACATAATGTAATTTTTTTAATATAAATAAATAGCACCTGCTATGAAAATGCTTAAAAAATTTTAGTTTTTATGGAATTACACATTGCTATTGGTATATATGGTTTTTAATATGTTGTCTCAAAAATATACCTTGTTTACACAAGGTCCAGCTCACGAGCGGGCATCGCTGGACCCCTCAAATATTTTGGGAATCCTCATAAAAAATACCGATCTTTGATTTGAGAGGGGTAACAAGGTCGCATTTTTCATCTCCATGAGTCGCTCTAAAGTACATACCTACATAGTTGGCATTTGTAGTAAGCATAATATATCTGCGGCAAAAAGGAAAAAGTGCTTAAGTTGAGATAAGCTGATTTTGAGTTAATGATACTTCCGTAATCTCAATATTGGAAAGTACTCGTGGTCAAAATCTCAATAAATTTGTGTAATTTTTCAGCAGGTTATAGCGCGACTTATCTTTTTTAGACTTCTAATATAATTTGGAGTAATAGCTTAATTCAGATTATACTTTGGTATATTTCAACTTAAATGTACTTACATATTACTTATAGTGTGTAGAACGACGGTTATTTAAAAAGATAAAGTTGAACAAAGAATTTCCCAATTTAACTGTAAAAGAAAAAAATCTGGAAATCGACTTGAACGCTTAAAAGTGCTCTCCTGAAAAACAGTAAAATACGACTTAAACACTTTTTCCTTATTGCCATAGATATAATGTCATACATATCGCTCGTTTATTAAAAAAACAAGTTTATTTTAAACTTTAAAGTTTTCAATTTACACACAACTTAATGAAAAACGATAATTTTATTTTTCTTTCGATAGTTAAGTATACAAGATATTTGTATGAAATTTTTACACAATACTAATATCAATATGAGGATTAATTTTGCATCATTAACTCAAAAATCCCATTTTTGATATATGACGTTATTTTAGAAAATGATCGATATGTACTTATGTAGCTTGTCAAGTTGCAAATAAACTACTAGCCTACTATGTGCCGTTGCAAGTTCTTATATTACCTGATAGGTATGATCTAAGAAAAACTTTTTAAACATTACGGTTGCAGATCTACCAATGAGTTGGCACAAGCACCAATAAAATGCAGGAACACAAAATGGCTTTAGATCATGGGTGAACATCATGTAGCAAATTTTTGCAAATCGAATTCACACGTATTCTTATTCTCTTTCATTTAGTCTTATCTGAGATAAAATTTTGCTTATCTTTTTACTCATTTTTCCCAAACGCACTGCGAGAAATTTATTATGTATGCTTTTTATGTTAAAAAATGCTTTTGCTTACATGAAAATTAAAAATTATTTTCTCTTACAAATTGGTTTTTAGTCAAAAATTAAGTGAATAATAATGTTTATTTATTACTTTTTGTTGAAACGGTTTTCTAGAAAAAATTTTTTTCATAAAAAAGTTCATATAAGAATTACTTTTATTAATTGTTTCTGACTGTATGTTTATCTTTTTCTCTCACTTACACAACCTTAAATTTATCTTGGTCACCCATGCTTTAGATATAAAAGTTACCAATTTTTTTTAAACCAACGCTTCTCCTTAGATAAGTTCATTTAGCAATCGAATAATTAAATTATTTTCGGACTCAGCCAAAAAGACATGCAAAAGCAATAGTTAGTGCATGACAGAGATCTGCAACAATACATAACACTCGCGAGCGCACTCTCTGGTTACTATATGATTTTTAGTCTCGAATACTTTTCAGCACTCGCTTTTATTGATTTGTTGCTTTATTCGCTTGTTATTCATATACAGCGAGCTTCATGCATGAAAATATACACAATAACTTTTAAACTTGTACTTGCGTTGATTACAGAAAGAAGTAAGAGCGCAGAAAAAAGTAACAACAATAGCACATCCACTCTGAGCAAGGTTTCGTGTTTTTTCTATTTTCGTATTAGGTAACTTCTTTGTATTAAACTAACACTACTTTGGTGTTACGATCAGCTCGTAACAACACCATTCAACACATATTCATTTGATATATATTTGTGTATTACTATTCAACGTTCAATGCAGCCGCGGCTGCCAGATTTCATGATTTGTTGTAGATTTGACGATTTTAGCCGTTTTGATGATTTAGTTTAGTTTAGTGCCTGTTTTATCATATATTTCAGAATTATTTATTTTAAGATGAAAGATAAAAACGTATTTTGTACTTCTCACAAATTCAAACTTAAAATAAACTTAATAAAAAACAAAATTTATTTCAAACCTACTGTTTATAAAATAGCAAATATGATTTTAGGCAATATTTTGTGAATTTTTTTTTAAACTGTGATTTTAACGTTACATAAAAAGTTGCTCCTTTTATTGGCAGTTTATAGAAGCTATGTAAAAATTCTCGTCTGTCTATTTATATTGAAAAAAAAGCACTCAAATCTGTTTTTGTTTTCAATATAAGTAGATACACGAGAATTTTTACATGGCTTCTATAAACTGGCAGTTAATAT
This sequence comes from Tachina grossa, assembly GCA_949987645.1. Lineage (NCBI taxonomy): Eukaryota > Metazoa > Arthropoda > Insecta > Diptera > Tachinidae > Tachina > Tachina grossa. The sequence goes on from CATLJX010000072.1 coordinate 117,558, forward strand.
CATAAGCCAGTCGTATTCTTAATATATTTTAATTAAAATGTTCTATGAAAAAATTTCTTATAATTCTTTTTAAATATATTTTATTTCATTATGAATTTAGCCCTACATATTTACTTAAATATACAATAATAGATTTTTTCCCAAACCTTCTGGCAACGTTGCTTTAAGTATTAATACGATTGACGAATGCTGAGAGTAAATACTTATGAACTGTGAGAACTATAACTCTAGTTAATAATGTAAGTGTGTGTCTTCAAAATTCCTACACAAACATTTCTCGTGTTGTTTATCAGATGTACGAATGCCATTGCCGAGTGTTGAAAAAAATATTTAGGAAACAATACTAAACAGACAACGTGTATAAACTGCTCGTATGATTGATACAGGCTCGTATGTTCAAACACAAATTCTTACGAGTATGGCGAGCAGATACAAAAACAATATGCTGTATTAACTACACCGCAACTCGTTTTTAAGCGAGTATCTTAAATCATAAAAACAGGTACTCATTGCAGTTCTCTGGTGCATGGGTTCTTCTGAAAATGAATTGGTTCTATTTAGGTGCAGAATGTAAAGGTGGAGGTACATACAAAGCGTTGCGCGGCAACGCTTTTCTGGCTTGTTAAACGTTTAACGCTATACAAATGGAAAGTTACACAACACGCTTTGAATCTGGCAACACTAGCTGTCATTTTGTATACAACGCGTGAAAGTTGAAGAATGTTCAACTTTTTGCGAGGTACGCGCGTCGCGAGCTTCTCTATGTAACTTGCCTTATGAAAACACACAATTTCAACTTGTTTGACAGCCGCGTGTATAGCATTAGCGCATTGAACGCGTGTTATGTACTTCCACCTTAAGATTTTAACGCGGGCGTGTCATTGATGAGCATGGGTTCACATTTTACAAAACTTAGAACTAAGGTGATCGGCTCGGTTTTTCAACCGGTTTAAAACCCGGTTTTCTCACAATACGGTTGTCGATTTTTTCAAAATGTTGATTTTTCGAATGTCGAATAGTCCAGTTTTTTTTAAAATTTAAAAACCGGCTGAGTCGAATACTTTTCGATTTGTACATTTTGCAATAAAATTAGTTTTTACTATGTTAAAACTTAGGTCAACGTGTTTTGTTTATTTTCCTAAGTATTTATTTAGTGTAAAGGCTCTAAGCTTTTTTTGAGCATGCCAACATTTACTGAAACATTAAATTTAAGCGAAATTATTTTATGAGGTAAAAGCAGAGGCGAATTTAATTGGCCTTATGGATGCCAAAATCCAGTTGCAAAAAGTGAGTTTTGTTGACATTTTGCTTGATATTTTATATAGGGCTAGATATATTTCATATCATATTTATATACCATTAAGAAATAAACTCTACATACACACATCATTTTTGGTGTTTGAGGAAACTTGGAAAGAAATTAAAAAAATTAATTATGCCAATGTTTAGGGTTCTAATAAATATGTTTCTACAAAAAATAAAAAAATAATTATTATATCAACGTATTAGACCATATTTGGATGTCATTTGTTGATGGCTTGGTACCGGAAATCACAGGACTTTCAAATAAGTTGACGACATCAAACATTTTGCACGTATTTTTTCATGTATTTTATACTTGTATTTATAGTTTTTTCCTATGTATTTTGAATATTTTTGCCACTGTAGGAGCTATTATATTTATTTTTTGTATAAACATATTTTTTAGCACCCTAAATATTGGCATAATTAATTTTTTTAATTTATTCCCAAGTTTCCACAAACCCTAAAACTGATGGTTGTATGTAGAGTTTGTTCATCAAATGTATATTATATATACATATATACATACATATATGTATGTACTATACATAAGTATATGAAGTTCATTTTTATGTTTTACCTTTAATTTTTGTAATGTTTTATAGTATTTACATAAACTGTTAATTCTTTTTTTTAATAAAGCAATTCAAAATCAAAGTTTTGTATAATAGTTTTCTTACTTAAGAAACCGGTTGACCGGTTTTTCCTGAATTGTAAAAACCGAAACCGGGTTTTTCATAATTTCGAATAATCGAAGTATTCGAAAACCGGTTTCTGGAAAAAGTCGAATAATCGATCACCCTACTTAGAACCCATGCAAATTCGCAGATTCGATGACGTTTTTCCGTAAATAAAAAATAAATACTGTCTCAGTTAGGACGCGAACCAAGCTTTTCTGATTGACCGTGCGTACTCTCTACCACTGAACTAATGCATCGTTTAGGATACAACTCGTTTAACCCTAGACACATAACCTTCGTCGAAACGACGAACACCGGACGAAAAAATTGCTATTTCTTTTTAACACGTGCACCGATCGCCGCTAAATTTCTTGCCAACTTAGTTTTCGCTGAGCTTTTGCAGGAGACAACCAAACTCGGCGCGTGAGCACGTAATTATTGAGATATGATAAACTTGTTCGTCGCTTCGACGAGTGTTGGCGAGCATAAAGTTGATTTCTGCACACAATGCGCTTCAAAAAATTTATTTTATATATTTTTTTAAATAACAACAGTGTTATAGTTAAGTTTTGTCAAAGAGAAAAAGGCTTTTTTGTTTTGTTTGTTTAAATAAATTTTATAACAATGTGATCTCAAAAAAAAAATGCTTTTTGGAAAAATGGATTATAATAAATATCCTTGTAACAGAATAGAAATATATAGTTGTATTTACTAACAAAGTACTTGCTAAAGGTATGTATGTGTTGCAAGTACAAAAATATATATGTTTAGAACCGATATTATACGCCCCAAAACGTGCTCGTCGAAACGACGAATGGTTAGGTTTAGAGGGATACGTTCGAGGGTTATGTGTGCAGGGTTAATGAAAAACTAATGCAGAGATAATAATGTTTTATTTCAGTTTTTGCATGCCTTTTTCGCTGGATATTTATTACAATACATTACCCAGTGCCTTCATACATATGTATGTGTGTACGTTCAGCCAGGGGATCAATCCCTGCCGATTGCCCATCTCCAATCCACACCAGCTTAATTAAGCAAAAGTACGTTTTACTTAGTTGTTGGAAAAAAAACACATGAATGAAAGAAAATACTCGCAGCAACAAGAAACACTCAATCAAACACCCTCAAACAAACAATCTTGGCTGTCCACTTTAAAATATTTATAAGAAATCCATGATCTTTAGCAAGGGTTTGCTTATTTTTTTAACATACATACATATCCATACATAATACATACCATACATTAGCAAACGAATTTATATTTACTTATAATTACATATTTATATACCTATACATAGATATGTATGTATGTATGTATCAACATTTCTTTAACCCTACGATTCATAACCGGGTACCCGTGTACCTTTTTTGACTTTAAAGTGCTGCTGTGCCTATAATTTTTGAGATATGGACATAAAACTCCGAATCATGAGAGATTTTGGCTAAACTAAAATTTAAATACGAAAAAATTCAAAATATTTTCAATATTTTCTTTAAAAAATGATTTTAAATGTTTTACCCCCATAAACACACAACCGGGTACCCTAATGCAATTCCTATGTAAATGCCTGACATGTAAATGAAAAAACGTTTTTTTTGTGTTGTTTTTATTGGAAATAAATGTATTTTTTATTTATTTTATCATATTTTATATATATTATATTATAATTCATCCGAATCACTATCGTTGTTATTGTGGCAATTGTAGCATTTAGTAATTGTTATGGCGTGCTCATCGCATATCGGCGTGCTACATATGCTGCAAATTTTTCTAGTTTTTCTTCTGCGCTTATTTGGAAGAAGGTTGCACATGTAGCACACGCCCGTATGTACTTTTCTGCCCCTTTGTCGTGCTGACGGAGATGTTGACGGACCTGCAGCACAAAGCACACTCTCCAATGACCTTCCGATGATGCTTTCAATTGCTTTTTTTGTTGAAAATTGGCGCACGCTTTGCACATTTGAAATTCTATTTTCTATAACAGGAATGCACAGGTTTTCTGCCAGTTGACGCAGGAAATTCTTCCTGCGCGTCGTGGTGTATCGTGCAGTTGGATTATTTCCATAATATGATGTGTGATGCAAATGCGCTCACATCAATGATGTTATAGAAAAATGCCATCGGCCATCTTCTTGTTTGTCGCTGGGTCGTGTATTCTTGGAGCGTTTGGTCCATTACGTCCACCCCACCTTTTGTTTGGTTATAAAAATTTATAATTTCTGGTTTCCCATTCTCGTCAATTTGTGCATCATCATGCATACTAGAAAGAAGGATGACCGAGTTGGACTTCCGCTGCTTATATGAGAGCAGTGTTACGTTGTCGTAGAAGCCAAATAAACTTGAACCAACGTCTTTTTTTGACTTCTTTCATCTCCGCAGGGATGTAAGCTTTGTTGCGGCGGAGTGTACCCACAATGCTGAGCTTTTCTACTTTTAGTTGCCTAGCCAACGGCAGCGTCGTAAAAAAATTATCCATTGTTATATTTCGTCCGCTACCGTAGTATGGCCCAACTAAATCTCTCACCACTCTTTCGCCAACACCAACTTCACGACCAGTTTCTTGTTTGCCAATATATATTTGGCCATGAAGTGGATATGAGTTTTTGGCATCGCAAATCCACCATACTTTTATGGCATATTTTGCTGGCTTCGAGGGTATATATTGGGTGAATTTGGTTCTACCACGGTATGGATATAATTGTTCATCAATGGTCAAATATTCTGATGGCACATAATATCTGGCAAGATTTGCATTGAGCATTATCCAAATATCGCGAATTGGCGCCGCTTAGTCTTGACGCTGCCGCTCTACCCGTGTTCTGGGGTCGTCAAACCGCATAAAACGCAGCAAATCGAAAAACCTGTTTATTCCCATGGTGGCGCGGAATATCCTGTGACGTCCACAAATCTCTTGCGTTTTCGTTATTAGAATGATTTGTGCCAGCCATCAAAATCATTCCAATGAACGCATAAATTTCGTTGATTGTCGCGTCTTTCCACTTCAACTGACGTCTATTGGGATTCGCTTCATTGTACGCATTATATGTGGCATGCGCTTTTCTATTTGTGTGGCGCACTATTATATCCACCATTTCCACTGTGAGGTATGATTTGAAACACTGCAAAGGCGTCATATTTTCAGTAATCCACGCTGGACCACAGCGGTCTCTGTATATATTGTGGCTTCTCATTTGTTGGCAACTACGTGGTGTTCGCTGCCATTGTTGTTGGTGCATCTTCTTGCATATCATCATCTTCACTTTCATCATCAAAGAAAATTTCCTCTGGTGCGTCAATAGCAGCTGCAATTTCGTTTGCGTTGTCAACATTCAAATCTTCATTCTCTGATTCCGAAACTTCGCCAGTATAGGACACATTTCCTTCATTTTGGTCCTCCACAGGGTCCACTTCAAGGTCCTCATCTTGAGTCGCTTCCTCAAATAAACGTTGAATATATGTGCTTCTTGCTTCATCACTCAAATTCCAGTATTCCCTGGTAGACAAATATCGGTCGTTGCGGCTCATTTTTCTCCAACTTCACTGTTCAAATATTCAACACAGACTGGCGAAGCAAATGAAATATTTCAATTTTACGACACAAATGAACATCTGCTATCTAATTCAAAAGCAATTAAGCAACTAGGTACCGAAAATAAGCAAAATAAGCAAATAAACAACCCTTACATAAAACCAGTTTCTGCCTACTTGTGTCGCTTTAGGTACTTATATACGAACAGAAACCAGTTTTTTTCCAAATATCAAATTTGTACAGTTGAGAACGCAAAATATAATCAACAACAAAAATATTTACAGGAAAATATTATTTTATTTCAATAAACGCAAAACAACCTACTTCGGGTACCTGGGTACCTGGTTATGAAATTAAAGGAGTTTTGCTGGTTATGAATCGTACGGTTAATGGTAGATTTAGTGAATATAAACTGTCTGTATGTATGTGTGTATTTATTTGTTATTAGTGTTTAAGTGACTTCTTTTATTTATTTATATGGTATATGTATATAAAACAATGTACATATATATATATATATATATATATATATATATATATATATATATATATATATATATATATATATATATATATATATAGATGTAGATTGTGTTTAATATATGTATGTTTATTTATGTTTAATGGAAGATTTAGTGAATATAAACTGTCTGTATGTATGTATTTATTTGTTATTAGTGTTTTAGTAATTTCTTTTATTTATTTATATGATCTATGTATATAAAACAATGTGCGTATATATATATATGTAAATTGTGTTTAATATATGTATGTTTATTTATGTTTAATGGTAGATTTAGTGAATATAAACTGTCGGTATGTATGTATTTATTTGTTATTAGTGTTTAAGTGATTTCTTTTATTTATTAATATGATCTATAAATAATATAGATGTAGATTGTGTTAAATATATAAAGGGTGTTTTTTATTGAGGTATAGAACTTTAAGTTGGCATCACTTTTTTAACTGGCGGCCATTTTGTCAGCTGTCAAGTGATTAATATTTAGTTTGGTTTGCCATTTCATCATGAACAGGTTGACAAAAGAACAACGCTTGCAAATCGTGCAAATTTATTTCGAAAATAATGGTTCAGTTCGCGAAGTTTACCGCAAGCTCCGTCCATTTTATGGGCGACATAATCGTCCATCAGAGCAATTAATTCGGTTAACCATGGATCGTTTTCGCACTACGTTTACTCTATGTGATAATACTCATCCGCAGAGACGTCGAACAGTGCGCACCGAAGAAACAATTGCCGCTGTAGAGCAAAGTGTTGAAGAGGACCCGAATGAATCGATTCTCCACCGTGCACAGCAATTGGAGCCGACTAACCAACTATTTTGTTCCCGAATTGGATGGCATGAATGTGGATGAGTTGTGGTTCCAACAAGACGGCGCTACATGCCACACAGCGCACGTCACAATCGATTTATTGAAGGAAACATTCGATGAGCGCATAATTTCGCGGAATGGACCTGTCAATTGGCCACCAAGATCGTGTGATTTGACACCATTGGATTATTTTGTTTGGGGATATGTGAAGTCGCTCGTCTACGCCAACAAACCAGAAACGTTAGGGGACTTGGAAGCCAACATTCGTGGCGTTATTGCCAACATACGGCCCCATATGCTCGAAAAAGTGGTTGAAAATTGGACCTGTAGAATTAGCTTTATTCGAGCCAGCCGCGGTGGCCACATGCCCAAAATCATATTTAAACATTAATGGCATAAAATTATCCTTCCAATAAAGCCAAATTGATGGACATTAAAACGATTTTCTTGTGTTTTATTTCAATTCGAAGTTCTATACCCCTCAAAAAAACACCCTATATATGTTTATTTATGTTTAATGGTAGATTTATTTAATATAAACTGTCTGTATGTATGTATTTATTTGTTATTAGTGTTTTAGTGATTTCTTTTATTTATTTATATGATATATGTATGTATATAAAACAATGTGCATATATATATATATAGATGTAGACTGTGTTTAATATATGTATGTTTATTTATGTTTAATGGTAGATTTTGTGAATATAAACTGTCTGTATGTATGTATTTATTTGTTATTAGTGTTTTAGTGACTTCTTTTATTTATTTATATGGTCTATGTATATAAAACAATGTGCATATATATATAGATGTAGATTGTGTTTAATATATGTATGTTTATTTATGTTTAAAGGGTTGATTTATTGAATATAAACTGTCTGTACGTATGTATGTATTTATTTGTTATTAGTGTTTTAGTGATTTCTTGTATTTATTTATATGATCAATGTATATAAAACAATGTGCATATTTATATATGTAGATGTAGATTGTGTTTAATGTATGTATGTTTATTTATGTATAATGGTAGATTTAGTGAATATAAACTGTCTGTATGTATGTTTTTATTTGTTGTTAGTGTTTTAGTGATTTCTTTTATTTATTTATATGATATATGTATATAAAACATTGTGCATATATATATAGATGTAGATTGTGTTTAATATATGCATGTGTATTTATGTTTAATCGTAGATTTAGTGAATATAAACTGTCTGTATGTATGTATTTATTTGTTATTCGTGTTTTAGTGATTTCTTTTATTTATTTATATGATCTATGTATATAAAACAATGTGCATATATATATATATATATATATATATATATATATATATATATATATATACACACATATATATATATATATATATATATATATATATATATATATATATATATATATATATATATATATATATATATATATAAAACAATGTGCATATATATGTATATATATATACCTATATAAATTTAATTTAATTAATTGGTATTCTGATAATGAATCTGGCAGATTTGATCACAAGGTTCAACACTTTAAAAAAAAAGAATTAAAACATATGAAAGGGCACCAGGACTCAACTAAGTTTGCAGTACCCCTGTGGCTGAGTGGCGGTACCACTGTGGCTGAGTGGTAGCGATGCTCGCCTCTCAGTTCAGAGGTCGTGGGTTCGATAGACCCTGGGTGTTTTTCGCAGACAAGCTAACCGCTTTGCGGGTTGTGTTTGTATAAAAAAAAATAAAAATGAAAATAAAAAGTTAAAAACGCTAAACGGGTGACTAGTAAATACGGCACAATTCAAACTGAACTGGAAAACAATATAATGTTTTTACCCAATCGCTACAACACCCTATCGGATGATGATATAACAGAACTGGCATCCGGGATATATTGCATATGTAAGCAAGAAGACAGTGGCTTAAAATTGGATATTGCTGCTGAAATAAATATCTTTTTAACAAATGCTCAATGCCCACAGTGGAAATAGTATGTAGAAATTATATTTAATAAACTTTTTTATTAATAAAACAAAAAAATTTTAAAATTGTTTGTGTGTGTTATTTAATTATTCTCTTCACTTATTTTGTAAAGAAATTGAAGACATAAATGTCCACATTATTTATAATATGAAAACTCCTTTAAAGTATGGCATGTTTGTGGAATAGTTCCTCAAATCAACATCAGATAGGGTTTTATTGGGTAGGTTTACGAAAATTTTGTTTTTTGTTTTTCTTGTATGTTTTAAGGTAAAAACCTTTCCCCCATTGCTATTGCTTCCATTGTTTTATTATGCCTGGTTGCTTCCTAGAGTTGCTGTTTTGCATTCTTGGCAGCATTTATTGCTTTTGCTATAGCTGCTCCGCCAGTAGAAAACTACCAATTGCACTCTCAGTATTTTTGCTGCAGTTTTAATTGATGTACTTAACAGCTTTTTTCCAGTTTGTTCACTTATTTTTGCAACCTTCTTCTTCAATACCATACCACAGTTTCTTTTGGCTCTGATTGTATTAGTGACCATATACGCAAACGGTTTTTCTACAAGACTGCTATCTTTTGAGAGAACTCGTTCCCAAGCTTTATTTTCAAGAATTTTATCAGGTTGATGTCTACTATTTAAATCATTTGTTAAGCAATGTCGTGATTTTTTCATGCAGCGTCTAATAAATTTATTCCTTTGTAACCGCGATCTGAACGTTTTTGCAATTTTGTTCCGGGTCCACAAAACTGGTATCCAGGAAGATGTAGTTCAATAGATAGAGAGTTTATTACTCTATTCACTAAACCTTTTCCAACGACTGGTTTTTTATAACTAAACGTTTTGTTATAATGTAAAAGCATTTTATTTTATTTTTCTTTTATAATGAAATTTACATTTCAGAAAGGTAATTGGTTATAAAAATGCAATTAGTAAAACAATATAAAAATATTGTGAATCGCACAAACCATAGCTCACTCTTACCAAATTTTATTCGTGCTCTAAAAGTTGGAGCATAAAATTTTGGAAAGACTAATGTTATGATTAGCTTGCTAGAAAGTCCTAATAGACTCAAGTTTGAAAACATCTATTTATACTCAAAATCCCTTTATCAACCAAAATATTTTTTTAAATTAAATACATGTTTAAGATATGTTTTTTTATTTATTGTATCTTCAAATATGAACTAACAATAAGTATTCAAATCTTAATCTAAAGTATAATTATTAGGCCCAACCAATGTCAAACATAAACTAAGTGATAGTTATTAATAATGCTTAAGTAGTGATAAGCACACAAAAAAAAAATATTTTCAAGCAGCTACATCTAGAGTGTTGTTTATTAAAGCTCTTGTAGCTCTCTTTCTTAAGCGGATGTGTTCAGGAAAGTTCAATATATTACGAGCAAAAATATTAAGATGTGACTCGAGTTTTGTTAGATATTCGCCTGCGCATTTTGCAATTTCTTCAGTCACTAGTGGCATATTCAAATCACGATGTATATTTGAATTTTTGATGTGCCATGGAGCCGACGTTATCAAGCGTAAAATTTTGTTTTGCCTTCGTTGGATTTTCTCAACATTTGAAGCTGAAGCAGTGCACCATATTGGCTTTCAAAGCGACTTGTACATTAAAAGTTTACATTCTAAACTGAGTGTTGAATTTCTACCAATCAGCCAATGCACTTGAGTTAATATAAGTTTCATTTGTGATAGCTTAGAATCAATGTGGTGTTTCCATGTAAGTCTTCGATCAGGGTGTATACCAAGATATTTCACATGTAAATGTTAAGGAACAACTTGATTGTTAATCCGAATGGGGGAACAAGTATCTCTTCGTAAGGTAAATGTTACTTGAACACACTTTTGTTCATTTACCTTAATTCTCCATAAGTTTAACCATAGCTCCATCTAGCTAATGTATTCCTGGAGTTTGTGGGATGCCTCATCAGGGTTTTTGTGCATACTAAGGCAGGCTATATCGTCGGCAAATGTGGTAGTATGGACACTACTGCTCACAGGCATATCACAAGTATAAATCAAATATAAAACTGGCCCCAGTATACTCCCTTGTGGCACACCGGATGAGATAGTTTCAGTCATACTCACAAATTCTCCTTCCAAAACAGTAAACTTTGGAAATAATGTAACTTTCCAAGAGATCTAGATTGTTTATTGGTAGGTTTATCTTCAATTTTAAAATTAGGCCTTCATGCCACACTTTATCAATTGCCTGAGAAATGTCAATAAACCGCACAGAACAACACTCTTTTTCTTCAAAAGTTCTTCTTATAAATTGAACCAATCTATAAGTTTGTTCAATGGTCCTATGCTGACTTCTAAAACCAAATTTATGGTCCGGGATGCATTCACTATCAGTTAAAATTGAAGACAATTTTGTCATGAGTAGCTTTTCAAAGAGCTTTGACATTGTTGACAGTAAACTTACTGGCCTATGTGACTCAGCCTTGGTAAGGTCTTTACCAGTAGATGTGAGTAGAGGTGGTTTAAACTCAACTGGTGTTTTAAGATTTTTAGCAGCGCTCCATAAAGTCTAATTAGATGCTGGTGTGACATCAAGAGCATGACGACAGTTTTTAAGAAATGCAGTTTTTTCAGATGTAAGCAACTCTTGGAGTCGTTTAGTGCACTCTTTAAATCTAATTTTATTTTGGGGTGATCTGTGCTGTTGCCATTCCCTTCAAGCTCTTCTTTTTTTCACGTACGAGACGTTTAATGTCTGAAGAATAAATTTTATTAAACCCAGTCTGCGGATGAGAGGTAGTGGCATGTTCAGCAGCCTGTTTAATATTTTTGTTAAGATTGGCAATGCTAGATTCAATATCAATGGGTGTTCTTTGCGTAATATTTTCCGTGCAATGACTACTGAGAAATTCTTTGAACCCCAGCCAATTAACACGATTGATCATCTTCACATATGGATCAGGTATATTACTTCTTAATGTGCGACAAATTGTAATGATCGTCGGAGAGTGATCGGACGAGAGATCAAGAGAAGCTTGAACTTGAAACAAATCCCTAGAGATATTTTTTATGACGCCAAAATCTTTAACATCCGGAATTTTTTGTATGTCAGCAGGCCAATAAGTGAGCTCCCCACTCGAAATGACATCCAAGCGCATTTTTGAAATTGTGTTGAACACTGCTCGACCTCTGGGTGTAATAAGATGCGAACCCTAGAACAAATGTTTTGCATTGTAGCCACCTGGCACAAAACGAGGTCCAAGAGATTTGTAAAAATTTTCGTATTGATCTTCAGTGATTGAAAATCTGGGAGGAGGGTAAATTGATGATATCACGAAGTTTGTACCAAAACTTTCAATGCCAATATTTGTTGCTTGTAGGTGTTGCAGAATTTATTGGTTTGCCGAGAACAGCAGGGAGTTAGAGAAGGGTGAGCAATGTTGTGTATAGTAAGCTGCAGCCAACAGATTTAGGTCACTTGGTGGGAGACAAGTCTGGTTCAGGTGACCTCTTTAAGGTTTTATTTGCAGGTTTTTCATTTGTTTCCTCATTCATTAAAGGGGCCAAGCGATGAATAGCAAGTGACTTAATTCCTGATGACGTTTTGACCTTGACCACTCGTACGAAGCCATCATGACCTTTGCAGATATTTACTATTCGACCAAGGGGGCATTTCATGACTGGCACATTGTCTTCTTTGATGATTACAACTTGACCTTCTTGAACGTTTGATGAAGCTGTTCTGCACTTATGTCGTTGTTGTAATTTTGAGAGGTATTCTTTTGACCATCGATTCCAAAAAGCATGTTTCAAGTCAGACACTAGTTCCCATCTTTTCGTGAGTGATGATGTTGGATGTTTTGCCTGTCTGTCGAATTGAGCAGTTAACGGTTCTCCTATTAAAAAATGGCCTGGTGTTAAGACCGTTAGATCATTCGGATCTGATGATATTGGTGTTAGCGGTCTTGAGTTTAGAATGGCTTCCACTTCTATTACAACCGTTTCCAACTCCTCATGGGTCAGAGAAGCCTCGGCGGTCGTTCGAAGAAGTAAGTGTTTGGCTGATTTCACGGCAGCTTCCCATAGACCTTTGAAATGGGGAGCTCTGGGCGGTATGAACTTAAATTCTATTCCTTCCTTGGCGTAGGCATTTTCTATTTTTTCTTGGGAACTGGAACTGAATAAAGCTGTATTAGGCTCTTCAAATTTGTTTTTAGTTCCAACAAAGTTTGTTGCATTGTCGGAGTACATCGTTTGGCAGCGTCCACGGCGAGAAATGAACCTTTTCGATGCCCCTATGAATGCATCAGTGGTCAAATCTGTAATTACCTTCAAGTGTATCGCCTTGGTTGCAAAGCAACAGAATACTGCAATATACACAAGCAACAGAATACTGCAATATACACCTTATGAGGGCGCTTTCCTCTGAGCCTATAATGTACCCAGAAAGGGCCACAGTAATCTACCGCAGTTGTGATGAATGGTCAGCTTGGGCTTATTCTTCAACTTGGTAAATTGCCCATTATTTGATTGAACATTCGTGGCTTAGCCCTTGTGCAACATATACACTGATGGACCACAGATCTTGTCATTGTTTTCCCTTTCAGAATCCAAAACCTTTGTTGTGCTTCAACTTGGTAAATTGCCCATTATTTGATTGAACATTCGTGGCTTAGCCCTTGTGCAACATATACACTGATGGACCACAGATCTTGTCATTGTTTTCCCTTTCAGAATCCAAAACCTTTGTTGTGCTGTAGCTATTAATTGCTGTGGTCCACAATGATTTTCATTATGTAGGTTTACCAGGATCCGCCTTGCAATAGGATCGTTATATGGTAACACGAGCGGGTGTTTAGCGTCGTATAACAGCTCTGATGCTTCTAAGCGCCCACCTACTTTTATTAATCCTGCTAAGTTTAAGAAAGGGCACAAACTTTTAAGCGGACTTGTTCCTTTGACTATCTGAGACCGTTGAAGTGTTTTCAATTCGTCTGGGAAATCAGATTGTTGCATTGCTCCCACAATGATATGAAAAGCATTATCCAGTTCAATGTCAGTGATTCGACTTCCATTTTGGGTTTAGTTTTTTCTGATCCTTTGAGCGAATCTTAGTACATAGGCTACAAGCTCGTTGAAGGAAGATAAATAAATTTCTGTGGTTGATGCTGTAAACCCAGTCTTCGACGTTGGATGATGCTACAGCAGTCACGATTGGAGTCTTCATCTTAAACTCCAAATTGGTAGCGTTCTGAGCGTTTTTTTGATGGTCCAGGCTAGATACATTCTTGGCCATGCAGAAATGGAGGGCCATAAAACCACAAGCTCAAGCTTGGTAGTTTCTCTGGAGTTACGCCTCTCGAAATGAAGTCAGCTGGGTTTTCCTTTGATTTGACGTGTCGCCATTGATGGTTAGGTTTTGTATCTTGCTGATTCGGTTAGCCTAGAAAGTTTTGAGTGATGAAGACGCTGAATTTATCCAATACAAGACAATTTCGGAGTCGTACCAAAAGAAAAGCTGTTTGTCGTCGTACCGTAACTCCCTTTTTAACTTGTTGGCTAGTTCTGCTCCTAGAAGTGCTGCGCAAAGTTCTAACTTTGGTAGGGATAACCTTTGGAGAGGCGCAATTCTGGACTTGGAGCACAACAGTTGGACTATTATTCCTCCATTTTTGAGCTTGGATCAAATGTAGACTGCTGCTCCATAAGCCCTTTCTGATGCGTCTACAAATAAGTGCAATTAGACGTACGATGCTATTTGACCATTGAAAACATGTCGTGGTATAGGAGTGTTGTCTAACGTGTTTAGTGACTTACGGAAATCATGCCATTTCGTTGTGATATCTTTAGGGAGTTCCTCATCCCAAGATCTTTTACCTTCCCACAGTTGTTGAATGAATATTTTGGCTAAAACCACGACTGGGCCTGCAATACCCAAAGGATCGTAGATTCGTGCGACATCTGAGATGACAGATCGTTTTGTTATGATTGAGGTTGGCTGAAGATTTGCCTTTAGGCAAAATTGATCCGAAGATGGGCTCAAAATTAGTCTCAGTGCCTTGATTGATGTATTTTCGAAATCAAGGTTGACTTCTTGATCTTCTTGTGGTATATTTTGGAGTAGATGGCGATGGTTTGCATACCATTTACGTAACTTGAAACAAGCTTTCTTGAGCAAGTATGTTAGTTGGAATTACATTTCCTTAGCTGTTGCTAAACTATTAGAACCGGTTATCCCGTCATCAACGTAGAACTCCTGGTTCAAGATCGTTGCACCCAGCGGGTATTTGTCCATACGAGTGGCCGCTAGCCTTTGTAAACATTTCGTCGCCAGACACAAAGCTGATGATGTGCCATATGTAACGGTGTTTAGTTGAAAATGGCGTAGAGGCTGGCCAGGATTCTCTCTACAGAATTAGTTGAAGGTTTCTGTCTCGTTCGTCTATGAGAATCTGACGGTACATTTTTTCAATGTCTGTGGTAAAGACAAATCTGGGTAAACGGAAGCGTAGAAGCACTCCGAAGCAATGATGTGGATTGTAGTGAAGTAGACCGTAGAGAGTTTTTGGGTAGATTTGAGTCATGTGACCAAGATGTTCATATGACTTCATGAAGTCCTTGTATTGTGTTTCAAGCTTTTCATCTCGTCTGAATCGTCAAGTGCTGCCGCGTCTTCAGATAAAGGTAAACGGATAACAAATCTTTCATTGGGATTTCTGGTTGTGGTTTGAATAAAGTGAGTTTCACATGCTTGTTCAGCGGCTGTATAAATGCTTTCTGTAGGAACATCTTCAACCTTCCAGAATTTTTGAATTAGTTCGTCAGTTGACATATCATCTTCACTTAAAACTGCGCATATCGCTTCAGTTGTGCTGTCTTCCGATACTCTGCCACTAGCGATTCATCCAAGTTTTGTGTTAATATTGGAAGATTATCTGCCAACTATATCTTCCCGTTTTGCATAAGACTGAAATAGTATTTGGTGCCTAGAAGAATATCCACCTTTCCCGGTTGGTCGAAATATGGGTCAGCTTAGTCTTCATTTTGTATTTGTCAATTAAAAATGTCATATGTTGATTTGGTTGTGGACGGATGATTGTAGGGAGAACAAAAGCGTCTAAGTTAGTTGCAAAATTGTTATTTCTGGCTTTCAATTTAACATTTATGCGCTTTGTGGCCCTTCTTCGTGCGTTTCCAATACCATCAATGCATAAAAAGGCTTCAGATGATGATAAAGACAATCTTTTTATGACATGCTCAGATACTAGATTCACGTGAGACCCGGAATCCAATATTGCTCTAAATTCTCCTGAATTTTCGTTGGCCGCTGTTAACCTTACTCTTGCTGTTGCAAGTAGTACATAACCCTGGCGCGATGGCGGGTTGTTTGTGGCAGGTGATTTAACAGTCACATTAGTAGTGTTAGGTGCAACATCTGTTTTTCGTATATCATTTGAGTGCTGATATGCGGTTTTGACTTGATCGCCATGTTTTGATGATTTTTGTGGTTTGGAATTTGAAACTAAATGCAATAATGTATTATGTTTTATGTTACATTTTTTGCACGGTCTTGATATGCAGGTTTTCGAACTGTGATCAGCTCTGAAACAGTTTACACACAGTCTTTGTTGTTGCACCCAGCTTAGCCGCTTTGCTTTTGATAGTTGTAGAAATTTCTGGCAATGGAAGAGTCCGTGGTCGCCGGCCGTGCATAATTTAAAGGAAACATAGTGTTCATTGACAGTGGTTGCAGATGATGACACAACTTTAGGTGATGACTTATCCCTTCGGCGGATTAATTCCATTGATTGAAACTAAAATTCCAGGAATGATAAAAACTCAGCTAGAACTGGTACGTTCCTTGGATTGGTTAACGATTGCATGTACCTTACATGTGTGCTTCTATCAAGTTTCCTCATCAGAAGCTGAATAAGATTGCACCACAAGTGGCTGTTGCAATTCCTAAATTGTTAAAGCCAACATACACTCCTTGGTAGTGTCATGAAGAGTCTTAATTGCTGAAGCAGATGACGTAGCTGCAGGCTGATCAATTAATTTCTCTACCAGGTTTTCCACGATAACTCTTTTATTGTTGCAGCGGTCCTTGAGTGTTTGCCAGTCAGTGGCATAATTTGTTTCTGATAATGACAACTGAGTTATTAGACGTTCAGCTTCGCTGGATAAGTTACTTTTCAAATACTATATTTTGTGAACAGCTGGTATTGGTTGCTTGTCTACCATTTCAGAATATAAGTCATGGAATTGACGCCATTTTAGGTAATCCCCACTAAATTGAGGTATAATTAAATTTGGCAGTTGTAACGACTGGATTTTACAACTGTTTGTCATTAATTCTGGTGCTGCTGTTTGAGTGTGCATATCATTCGGTTGAAGGTTGTCTGCCTGCACGGAAAGATTGACTAGATTGACTAGAGCTACATCAAATCATATAGCGCTTCATATTTGTTCTGATCAAGTCCATACGCAGCTGGAATTGTAAACTGCTCATGAACTTCATCATATAGAATTTCTATTTTCTCCCATAATTTTTTTATATTACTTATGTTCAGGTCAAAAAACTGTTTTGGCTTATCCTCTATGAATGTCAATGCATAATAGCCGTTTTAGAGCTGCTAAATGCATATTTAATTTGCAGATGATGCCAGGAGTACTATTAGGATCTTCAGGCATAGGTGTAACTCCTTGTGCTTTAGTTGTAGCCTTCGAAATTCCGCTGGACCTGGTGGCAGCTTCAGGTTGATCTTTAGTTTCAGCCCTAAGACGTTTAGTTTCCTGATTAAATATGTCCAAGTATTCCTCGGTTATTTTTTTGATTTTGTCATAGTAGCCCTCCGTGAAGTAGTCTGATTTCATTGGGTCATCGCAATCTTCCCGAATATCCGAATCCGTGTTTTGAAATTTATCCCAATACTCCTGAAGAGGTCTCAAACGTTCCTCGAAGTAACCCGCTAATTTCCTTTTTGAAATTTCTTATTATCTTCTGGATATTTTCGCCCGTTGAGATTTGAAGGTCCAATAATTTTTGAATTGTCTCCATTTTTACCATTTATCCGGATTATTTGTGATAAAAACATTTTTTATCACCAATGTTATGGTGCTTGATCGCTCAGGTAGCGTGTTCAATTCAGCAATGAGTGCTTACAAGATCCTTACCGCTGGTGAGGGGAACTCGAAGTTCAGAACTGTTTGGGGTCACCAATGTTAAGTTTGATGTTAAATTCTAGGTACATAAACCAAGAATTTGTTTGGTATCACAAGGTTCTTTGGACCATGTAACAAAAGTGCAGTAAAACAAGTCAATTTGTCTACTACTCTATCTCTTTATTTTTCTTCTCTATTTACACAAAAATATTATAGCTAATTAAACCTATACGCTAATTAATTAGGTCAAGTATTAATGCAAGGTGTAAGAAAACTAGAAATGCTGAATTTGTAAGGTTCTGACCATTGAAAACATTGAACTTATGCTCTTTATTGTGGTCATTGACTGGCGTTAAATAAAACAAAAAAAACTTATTGTTAATATGACTACACATGTGCATGCATGTGTGTTTGTTATGCTGTGACTGCAATATGATTCTTCGGTCACTAACCATTAATACATTGCACTTATTGTTTGTGTTTTTTTTACAAACAAACAATTGCATACATACACATGTGTTTGGATGATTATGAAATTAATTTTAATGAGTTGAATGATTATGATGAACTTAATTTAAGGGTCGCCAACAATGCGCTTATAATGCTGTAAAATAATTACTTGAGTTCTGCTAAAAGAGCATTTGCTTTAATTGAACAGCTGACTGTTGTCGATTCAATAACACCACAAAAATTATAGTCGTTTAGTTAACAGCAACACATGTGGTTTAAAAGTATTACAGAATAGAAAAGTCGGTAATTTTGATGTAATTATTTCTAAACGATACGATTATCACTAAAATAAGTTAGTGAATCGAACTACTGATCGCTTATGTGGCTCTTTAACTGTGATTTTTCGATATAAGAGCTATTTTAGGTTATAAATTGGAAGTGTCTCATTTTTTTAAACTTTATATCATTCGGCTCCAGCTCAACACCAAATAGAGGCTGAGGGATTTTCACCCTATTGATTATATTAGTAATTTTTTTTTGCCTTAAATCCTTGTATGGTGAGTGTATCTTTTACTTCTTCGGGATTAATATAAGAATCAATGCCCTTCAATACGATTTTCATACCTTTAGCACTCTTAAGCTGGTACGTATAAAAAATTGTTTTTTTTTTTTTCGAATTCTGTTACTGTTTTTCGGAAATCTTTTTCTTCGTATATTTGAATTTAGTTTCGTCAATGTTACCACGTTTTATTGGAATAACGTGAAATGCGTTCTCACCAATTGTCGAGACTAATTTTTTAATAAGGGATTTAGAATTTTTTTCTCTCAAATACATTAGTGGTGGTTTGGAAAACGATTACTACGATTAATTGATGCAGCGTCGTTATCCTTAATATCTTGGGAAGTGATGAGATTTTTGAAGAATTTGTGCTTCGCCCACGCTTTCCAATTGTAATATATCTGTCCATTCCGACTTGATTTTTAAATTTTTGCCTACTGTTA
The DNA here is from genome assembly GCA_949987645.1 of Tachina grossa. Taxonomy (NCBI): domain Eukaryota; kingdom Metazoa; phylum Arthropoda; class Insecta; order Diptera; family Tachinidae; genus Tachina; species Tachina grossa. The sequence goes on from CATLJX010000072.1 coordinate 136,980, forward strand.
TCTAAAGTGATAACTTGATTAAGTCATGAACACGAGCCAGAAGCGGATGATACCGCTAACTTAAATGAAGAGGTACCAGGCAACTCAAATGTTAACAAATCACTAGTTGTCATTGGGCAAAGCGAAGTTGATCAGTAATGAAAAATTGGATTTGCCGCTAGAAAAATACTATCACCAGATTTTTTATTTTTATTGTTTTCATTAAGAGCTCCAGAACTCACAGTACTACTATTATCACATTTTTTATTTTTATTGATTTCATTAAGAGTTTCAGAACTCACAGTCAAAAAAGCATTTCTGTCGTTAGAACTCATTTCAAAATTTTTTGTATATGAGGTACTCATATAGAGTAATCCTCAAGGGCACTTTATTTGTGTTTTTTTTTTGTTTGCGTTTTTTTTGTTTTTGTTTTATTTCTACTATGTAAAAATATTAGCAAACGAGAACTGAACGAAGTGAACCAAAATATGAATACTTAAAGCAATTAATTTCACCAATTAAAGGGATGGGATATTACACGTTTAAAGATAATGAAGCAGTTATTCCTCCCGATGAAGCGAAAACCAATTCAATTATGATATTTGATGATGTTGCATGTGAGAAGCAGAATAATATACGTACATATTTTTGTATGGGAAGACATAGGGATGTTGATTCATTTTATTTGTGTCAAACGTATACGAAAATTCCTAAGCACTTAATAAGAGACAGTGCAAATGTGATTATAATGTTTAACCAAGGTGAGACAAACATGAAGCACGTTTATAGCGATCATGTTGCCAGCGACATGAGTTATGAAAAGTTTCATGAAATTTGTGGAGAGTGTTGGAAGGACAAATATGAATTTTTGATGATAAGCAAAGATAATGACTTAAAAAATGGTCGCTAAAGAAAGCAATTCGACTATTTTATAACAATATAAATTACTCTGCATAAAAGTAAAACATTAGTACTTAATTTGGCTTTGCACATAGTACATCTACTTATTTCCTAAAATATTTAACGTGCCGGATCTGATAGGTGATGTGTAATCTGATCTGATAGCTGATACCTGATCTGATACTCCCTATACCTGATCTGATAGCTGCTCAAATACCTGATCTAATATACCCGATCTGTTAGCTGATCTAATACCTGATCTGATACCTGATTTGTTACTTAATAGTTGAAAATGGATGAAAAAGTTTTAAAAGAGCTAATAAGGACAAGAAATGTTTTAAAGAAAAAAAGCAATGTCAGTCCGATCACAGAAGAGATGTGTAAACATCTAGGAATTAAAATTTTTTTTAAGTTGAAAGTATTTATGCTTTTAGTATATTTTTTAAAATTAATTAATTAAAAGTATCAAAACTTTCAATATTGTAAATACATAGGAATTTGTTGGTTTTTGTTTGTTTTATTAAACTTATTTGGTTAGTAAATGTATATGTGACAGCGCATAGAGAAAGGGACCTGAGGGTAAAAAATCAATTTTCACTTTTTTTTTATGTGGACAGCATCTGAGCATAGAATTAGACCGATCCCATGCCCAAAAAGTGTTCCCTCCCAGAGATATGCGCGTTTTATGATGTGATGGTACACCAAAGATACACGTATTTAAATCTTTAAAATGGCTCTCCTGAAAAAAACAGTTTTTACCCTTAGGTCCCTTTCTATTTTGCGCGTCACATATGTACTGCGAGTTCTCGTGGTACCTTCATAGCGAACAGTCGATTAGCGGAATTTTTCTTACTTACAAAAAATTAAACCAACAAAAAATATTCGTAGTACATATTATTCGTAATAGGTACATACTGTCTTTAATAAATAAGCTTTATGCTTTGCTGATATTTTTACATAGTAAAAATAACAAAAACAAAAAAAACCGCAAACAAAAAAAATTAAACAAATTGATATTGAGGAATACTATATATATGTGTACCTCTAAACAAATAAACAATCATAAATAACAAAAACAAAAAAAGACCGCAAACATAAAAAACACAAACAAATATCGCTTGAGGAATTCTTTGTATGAGTGCCTCAAATACAAAAAAAATTGAAGTGAGTTCTAACGGCAGAAATGCTTATTTTACTGTGAGTTCTGAAACTCTTAATGAAAAAAATATAAATAATAAATCTGATGAAAGTGTTTTTTTAACGTCAAAGCCAATTTTTCGTCAGCGTTCAACTTCGCTTTGTCCAATGCCAAATAGTAATGATGCATTAATATTACAGTTGCCTAGTACTTCTTCATATAAGCCAGTAATATCATCCCCTTCAGGCTCGTGTTCATCACTTAACAAAGTTATCACTACAGATAACAGCGGCTCGAAACTCAAGGTACAAGTCGGAATGGACAGATATATAACCGTGGTAAAGCGTGGGCGAAGCCCGAATTCTTCAAAAATTTCATCTGCTCCAAAAATGTCTAGGGATAACAGCGCAGCCTCAACTAATCGCCAAAACCGCTTCAAAATTTTGCAAGATGACAACGACAAACCCGAGGTATCCTCGAATAAAATATCCAAGCCGCCACCAATCTATTTGAGACAAAAAAATTCAAATGCCCTTATTAAAAAATTAATTTCGGTCATTGGTGAGAATAAATTTCACATTGTTCCAATAAAACGTGGAAACATAGATGAAACTAAAGTCCAAATTTATGACGAAAAAGATTTCCGCAAAATGGTTGCTGAATTTGAAAAAAATAAAACAAGCTTCTACACATACCAGCTTAAGAGCGCTAAAGGCATGCAGATCGTATTGAAGGGCATAGATTCTTATGTTGTTCCCGAAGAAATAAAAGATGCACTCGTCCTCCAGGGGTTTAAGGTAAAAAATGTGTCCAATATAATAAACAGAGAGAAGATTCCCCAACCCCTATTTCGTGTTGAACTTGAGGCTAATGATATAAAATTGAAAAAAAATGAGACGCATCCAATTTATAATTTGAAATACCTCTTGTACCGAAAAATCACAGTTGAAGAGCCACATAAGCGTTCAGGTCCTGTACAGTGCCATAATTGCCAAGAATATGGCCATACAAAAACATACTGCAATTTACCCTCTGTTTGTGTTGTGTGCGGCGAATTACACGGCACTGCTAGTTGCAATAAGCCAAAAGATCAAAGTGATAAAAAATGCAGTAATTGTGGAGGTAATCACACCGCTAACTACAGAGGTTGTCCTGTGTACTCTTTCGTAAAGAAGACTATGGTGCAAGAACCTAAATTAGCTCCAGCTCAATCAGCAAACGCTTACTCTGCCACTTTTGCGCAAATGAGCCAACCAGTTACTTCCCGTGTATCGTATGCAGATGCTGCTAAGACAAATTCAATTCCCACACAAAATGTTTCCCCGCCAAATAATTCAAAAAATACTGACGCAAGCTTTAATTTTAATCGCCTTGAAGCTACTATTGAAAATCTGGTGCAAACTATAAACAATTTTACAACAAATATGACTAGCATGATGCAAGAAATGCTGCGAATGCAGAATACTCTGCTTCAAGCATTAATTAATAAGCCATGAACACGTTAACAATATGTTTCTGGAACGCAAACGGCATTCGCCAACATAAAAATGAACTTGAGCACTTCCTCACGGAAAAAAATATTGATGTAATGTTAGTATATGTGACTCATTTGACTTCGAGAAGTCTTTTTAAAATTTATGGCTACACTATATATGATACAAAGGACCCTAGAGGAAGGGCTTGCGGTGGATCAGCAATTCTAATAAAGGCAAGACTCAAGCACTATGTTATTGATAACATTTGTGAAGAACACCTACAAGCAACAAATATTGGCATTGAAAGTTTTTGTACAAATTTTGTTATATCATCAATTTACTCCCCTCCCAGATTTTCAATCACTGAGAATCAATATGAGGATTTCTACAAATCTCTTGGACCTTGTTTTGTAGCAGGTGGTGACTACAATGCTAAGGATACGTTCAGGGGTTCGCCTCTTATTACCCCCAGAGGTCAAGCATTGTTCAACACTATTTCAAAAATGGGCTTGGATGTCATTTCGAGTGGGGAGCCCACTTATTGGCCTACTGACATAGAAAAAATTCCGGATGTTATAGATTTTGGCGTCATAAAAAATATCTCTAGGGATTTAATTCAAGTTCAAGCTTCTCTTGATCTTTCGTCCGATCACTCTCCGACGATCATTACAATTTGTAGTCCCTTAAGAAGTAACTTACCTGACCCATATGTGAAGATGATCAATCTTCACATATGGGTCACAGATCACCACAAAATAAAATCAGATTTAAAGAGTGCACTAAACGACTCCAAGAGTTGCTTGCGTCTGAAAAAACTGCATCTCTTAAAAATTATCTGGAAGGTCTTGATGTCACACCAGCGTCTAATTACTCTTTGTGGCGCGCTGCTAGAAAGCTTAAAACACCCATTGAGTATAAGCCACCTCTACGCACATCTACCGGAAGTTGGGCAAGAAGCGATACTGAAAAAGGTAAAATATTTGCTGAGCACTTAAAATCCGTTTTTACGCCAAACATATGTACTGGTGTTGCTGATTTGCCGAATGTAGTCGCTCTACCCCCTCAACACATAAAGTTTAAGACGCGTGATTTACAAAAATTAATTGCCGAACTCAACCCGAAGAAAGCTCCGGGTATTGATGGAATTAGTAACCAGATGCTTATGAACTTGCCTCGTATTGCAATGAGAATCCTATTATTCATATTTAATGCCATTTTACGACTGGAGTATTATCCACACAGCTGGAAGCTTGCCAAGGTTAAAATGATTCCAAAGCCGGGCAAAGATCTAACCAAGGCTGAGTCATATAGGCCAATAAGTCTACTATCAACTATGTCAAGGCTTTTCGAAAAACTGCTCAAAAAAAATTGTCCTTAATTCTAATTAGTAGTGGGTGCATACCAGACCATCAATTTGGTTTTAGAAGTCAGCATAGCACCATTGAACAAACTCACAGACTGGTTCAATTTATAAGAAGAACTTTTGAGGAAAAAAAGTATTGTTCTGCGCTCTTTATTGACGTTTCCCAGGCATTTGATAAGGTGTGGCATGAAGGCCTAATTTTAAAATTGAAGACTTACTTACCAATAAACATTTTGGAAAGTTACATTATTTCTCGTAAGTTCACTGTTGTGGAAGGAGACTTTACGAGTAGGCCTGAAACTATTTCATCCGGTGTGCCACAGGGGAGCATACTGGGACCAGTTTTATATTTGATTTATACTTGTGATATGCCTGTGAGCAGTAGTATCCATACTTCCACATTTGCCGACGATACAGCCTGCCTTAGTATGCACGAAAACCCTGATGAGGCATCCCGCAAACTCCAGGAACACATTAGCCAGATGGAGCTTTGGTTAAACTGATGAGGCATCCCGCAAACTCCAGGAACACATTAGCCAGATGGAGCTTTGGTTAAACTTATGGAGAATTAAAGTCAATGAACGAAAGTGTGTCCATATAACGTTCACCCTTAGAAGAGATACTTGCTGCCCCATTCGGATTAACAATCAAGTTGTTCCTAAACATTCACATGTGAAATATCTTGGTTTACACCTTGATCGACGACTTACATGGAAACATCATATGGACTCTAAGTTAACTCAAATGAAACTTAAATTAACTCAGGTACATTGGCTGATTGGTAGAAATTCAACACTTAGCCTAGACTGCAAACTTTTAATATACCAGTCACTTTTAAAGCCAATATGGTGTTACGGAATTCAACTATGGGGCACTGCTTCAGCTTCAAATGTAGAGAAAATTCAACGAAGGCAAAATAAAATTTTACGCATGATAACATCGGCTCCATGGTACATCAAAAATTCAAATATACATCGCGATTTGAATATGCCACTAGTGACTGAAGAAATTGTAAAATACGCATGCAAATATCTAACAAAACTCGAGTCACATCCTAATCCGCTTGCTCGTAATATTTTGAACTTTACTGGGCACATCCGCTTAAAAAAGAGAGATACACGGGCTCTAATATTCAACACTCTAAAGCAGTAAAATTACTGATTACTAAAAAAAAATTCAGTAAATTTTTACTGATAATGAAACTTAATTTGCATTACCAGTAAAATCGTAGGGCCGTAATCATAATAAAATTGTAGCAAGTGGCAAAGTTTTTTCATTCAAATTTTGAAACTTTTGTATGAAAAATATTTAGCCACTTGGTAGAATTTCATTATGAATATGGGCATTACTGATTACCAGGGAAACCGCAAATATGCAATTGCATTTTTTTTCTTGTGTGAGGTATTAACGCGGAGAAAAGATATTTATCCGTTTCAGATCTTTTAATGAATTTTTGCATCGATTTGCTAGTGCATATTTTTGTATATTTTACCCTTTAAAGCATGTTTTTGCATATTAAAGTCTTACACGCATATTTTTAGCATTTTTCGAATTTTGAGGGTATATTTGAAGCTTTTAGTGCATATTTTGATACTGTATAGAATTTTTTATTATAATATGCTTCAAGCCATTTATCTGTTGTTAAATTTATTTTTTCACCAACTAAATGTCATTTTCAATGATCAATACATATAAATTATAAATTTTTACAATTTTTTGCGCCGTTATTACGGACGTTAGTTTCAATAAAAATTCGGTTTTGCTATTTGTGCCGGACTCTGCCCCGATTACATCAAGAGACGTTGAAGGAATATTGCCAGTGTATGAAAGTTCATTAAGCTGTGACAAGCAGCGATTTTTAATTGAAAATATTGGTCAATATTTTATTGTTTATTCCAATGAAAATTATAAATAAAAAGCTTGTATTATTTGTTACAAATATGGTTCCAAAGTTTTAATTCTAATATCGTAATATCTTTTGAAGCTGAAGTTAAATTTTTGCGGTCGTATACAATAAAAATTTATTTGTATTATTTGGTTTAGTCAAAGTTTGTATGATAATTTTGTTTTAAAGTACACTTCAAACCCAAATTATTTCTTTAATATGGAAGTTATTCTTCGTCAATATTTTTCTTGTTTGCTTTTTTTGGTTTATTTTATTTTTGTCTTATTTTATATGCAATAATGATTATTTGTTGAATTAAAAATATATTTTCGTTTACAAATAGCCAATTCATGTTATTTTTAAGTGCATATTTTAAATTTTTTACAGCATATTTTAAAGTTTTGAGTGCATATTGAATGCGCATAAAACACTTTTTTTTGAGCATATTTCTGGTTTCCCTGCTGATTACTGAAAATTCAATGCACCTCATCATATAACAAATCATTTAGGCAATTTATAAAAATTGTAGAAAAAATTTTTAGTAATCAGTAAAAATTTACTTGTTAAAATTTTTTTATTATTTTTACTGAAACTTTAGTGGTACTGCAGTGCTCATCTATGGTAAATGCCTTTACTTTTTAATTCATAATTCTTGTTGTTAATCCTTTAGTTGTTGCTGGTCTTGTTGTGTACGCATTACAATTAAAATAAATTCAATAAAGTGTGACTTTGACTCGCGCACGAAGGGTCCCGTGCATTCGGTTTTGAGCATTTTTCTGATGTGGCTTTTTTCCTTTTTTAAGCTTTTTCAATTTAAACGATTTTTTCAGCTTTGTCGCTTTTTTCTCGTTTTGGCGTCTTTTCTCTTTTTGGGTTTTTTTTCATATTCGCAATTTTTTTTCATTTTGGCGACTTTTTTTGTTTTTTTATTTTAGTCCTAAAATTTTTTTTTTCAATTTGATTCTGGCGATTTTTTTAGATTTTATAATTTTTTGATTTTTTAGTTTTACCGTTTTTGAAAATTTCAAGAGCTTTACTCTTCCGGTTTCCAAGATACAGCAAGTTGTCAAAATTATTAAGTCAAAATTGCATTAACTGATGGAACATTATTTATATTTTTCAAATTTAGTGTTAATTGTTGTAGTCTGTATAACTTTTCTAATTTCAAGTGTATATATGTACATATAATTGTATGTATATTACATGAGATTTTAACATTTTTCGTTGCTCGTTTTTGAACACCCTTTAATTTTTAACTCTCATTTCCGGTCCGTAGCTCTTACGGTTCTCGAGAAAATACCCTGTGACAAACTCACAGCGTAGAGAAAACAATAGGGTTCATTTTCACCTTTGGTGTACGGAACCCTAATAAAGTAATTATCAAGTTAAATAAAACAAGCAAAAGCCAGCAAATGCCTATGTATTTACAATATTTTAAATAAGATTGTATTGCTTCTTTCAAACACTAATACACTCATACATATGTAGCTCACACCGATATGACAACGCGGTATGAATCTCAGCAAAATTTGTGATTGTATTGTGAAAAAGATTTTTACCCCCTAGAGTATAGATGTTTACACATCAAAAATTTCGTAGTATAAAAGTTGATGAAGCAGATACACATGAGCAATTTAAAGATACATTTGAACACATAATAGATCCTTTAACAGAATTTGTGAACAGTTTTAAAAATAATAAAAGAAGTTGTAAAGCAGAAAAAGATGAATTTAAAACAAAAGTTTATAAAAAATCAAATTTGCCATTTAACGAACAATCAGTAAAGTTAGAGACAAGTACAACAAAGAAGCTTGCTGAATAAACATTATGCAATAAAAATATCTCACTTAGTGATGGAAACCAAAATAAGCTTGATAAAGTTTATACTGATGATGCTGACGATGATGACAACGATGATTTTTATTTTGTTTACTGTTTCACAAAATACCAAAACATTACGATAAACATGAATTAGATATATATAAAAAAATTTTATTAAGCACAAATGCATACAAAAGAGAATATAGACCTGATGCACAAATCAAAGGAACGAGAGCATATAAATATAAGCATATTATCAGTAAATTGTTTAAGTAAGAAAGTGAAAAGAACTCATCAGCTTCATCATCACTACATAAAATAAAAAGTCTTTAAAAGGGTGAGGGTTTGATGCAACTAAACACATACAAACCTAACTATATATACTGGGAAGATCCTAATGAGTTAGTAGATTGCCTTAGGCTATTGCTGCATCACAAGCTGCAGGTCATACTAATCACAATAACGAAATTGCCTCAAGTATCGAAGAATTATATGAAGCAAACATTATAGAATAATATTTATCTGCAAAAATCATGTCCATCGATAAGTTCAGGCACTATCTTAATGATACAAGTGGTACTGTTTTTGTGAAAAATGTTCCTAAGGTGCTGGGCTTCGTTATGGATACAACTAGTAACATTGACGTTCAAAACAAAAGAATCAAAAATGTGGCAAAAGCTTTGGAGAAAAACGACGTTGTTAACAAATTGTTTCTGCAAAGTCAAATTCAAGAGGTTCGAGATGAAATCAACATGGGCTTAAGTCGAAAACTAAATGAAATTTAAGAAAAAATTTCAAGTATGAAACTATTTTTTTAAAAAGAAATTAGAAAGATAAATGAGCTAATTTATGGATATGTAAGAAATATGATGGTCAACAGTACTTAAATGAACTCACACTGAACTCAACTTATCCCGTAAAATTCAAAATACGTTAAATAATGACTTCAAAAAGAAATTTAGTAAATGATCTGCATAAGCAAGCACGAAAAAAATTTCCACCTCGAAGAATTGTTATGAATGGAATAGATGATCTTTGGCAAGCTGATTGAGTTGAAATGCGGAACTATTCTACAGACAATAGAGATTGTCGCTTTTTTCTAACTGTATAATTGATACATTTTCAAAATATGCTTGGGCAGTACCCTTGAAAAGAAAGGCTGCATTGGAAACAAGCCAGGCTATGCAGAATATTTTTCAACTGGGACGAATACCAAAAAACAAACAGACGATGGTAAAGAGTTTTTCAATACACACTTTGGAAAATTGATGAATAAATCCAACATTATTCACTACTCAACATAAAGCAGAATGAAAGCATCAATAGTAGAACGATTTAATAGAACATTAAAAGCAATGATGTAGAAAGAGTTTAGCTTTAATGGGTCTTATAACTGGGTCGACATTTACAAAGACTTAATTAATATATATAATAGAAAAATTCGTCGTACCATCAAAATGCCACCGATTCAAGTTAACCCTACAAACGAGAAAAAAAATATTAGGTACGGAACATAACCGTTTAAAACTTTGCAAATTATTTTAATTTGAAATTTATTTGCTAGTGGTGGTTCAGCGTTGTCTATATATTTCATTGTTGCTGTAACAAATCATCAGTAGACTTCAACCACACATTTTGAATAGTCACAAACCTCTTATCTTATGCACAGGCTTTCAAGAACTATTTGAGAATTCACAAATAATAGTATTCCTGAAAATCACAGAAGAAAAATAAGCGTAGTAGGCTTAGAAACTAATACAAAAACCTAGCAAATAATTTATATTCGATAAGAATCTACTTTATTTTTCTATATTTCTATTTTTATACAAAGTGCAGTGTTTAATTTCGCTTATTTGTAATTAGATAGCCATAATGTCAATAACACTTACTCTTAGCTCACAGTTATCTGAGTTTCCTGCTAATTACTTTCCTCCTATTCGTTGGGATGGTGAATATGAATGTGCTCTAACTGACTTTCATTCATATAATAGCATTCCCAATGTAGATGATTATAACAATATATTTCATATTGGTGAATATATAATCAAAATAACAATAGGATTTTATGAATTGAATGATATAGTTGATTATATTAAAAATAAATATAAGCAGTATTGCCCAGAAAATAAAATTGATATAGAAGCTAATAACAATACAATGCAAGTTAGAGTTAATAGCTGTAAGGATCCCGTATACTTTAATAAGGATAACACAATTGGCAAACTATTGGGATTTAATAAGAAAATTCTAGTTCCTAACCAAGACCATTACTCAGATATTCCAGTCAATATATTCATGGTGAATATCTTGCGTGTTGAATGTAATATAGTCGTTAACACATATACGAATAATTCACAAGCACACACATTACATGAATTTGCGATCAATGTTCCCCATGGTATAAAATTGTTGAGATTCTTCGAAATCTTATCTATTTGTCAGTTAACTGCCGAGAGATAAGTTCTCTAACTCTACGCGTAGTTGATCAGAACGGTGATTTAATTAATTTCCGAGGAGAGGAAATTACAACACGAATACATTTGAGATCTAGCAAATAATGATAATATAACGTAAATTAGTAATTAGATTTGATGACTACTACGCGATTCTCATATAAAGTATATAAGTACAAGAAATAATGTAGATTGTCATCAGTCTGCTCTGATATCTCAGCAAGTAACAACCTATTTTCCCAACCAAAATTGCTAAATTGTTTGAAATCCAAAAACTATAAAAGCGCTAGAACTAACTACTGTTTGTTAAACAAGTTTATAGTATATAAAAAATAATTCAATAAATTTTTTATAACTGAAATAAATTGTTTATAAATAAAATAATTAAATTAATTAATAAACAAATAAATAATTAAATGAAATGAATACAAGTTGTACCATCTGCAATAAAGTCTTTATGACTCAAACAAAACTAAATCAGCATATGGAAACGCACTCATATGATAACCAATCAAAGGCTGTCCTGGGAACTAGTAAACTAAATCCTCAAAACAAATATTGTGAGGATTGTGACGAGGTGATCCCATCAAATGGTTATATGGCTCATGTCAGAATCACAAAATATAAAAAGAGTTGGCAACAAGAGCGGACTGGAGATTTTCTCACAAAAAAAGCAAGCAACTTCAATGGGAGGATCGAGACATATATCCTCCTCAACAAAAATGTGGGTGTCTTGTTTCCGGAGGAGTTACTGAAATCTGCCAAGAGCTCCATAGTACAACAACTAAATGAACGTTGTAGGATACATACTACATTTAAATTTAATATGGAGCTCACATGTGATTATATGAAGATGATGAATGATGAAATGAATGTTTCCCAACTTGTACATATTTCGAAGATAATGTTGGTGACTTTGTCTGATGATATAGAGCATATCTACAAAAAACAAGCCGAGGAGCTAAGAGCCAGAATGGAAGAATTTCAAGAGAGGGATAGCGGATCGACCTTGATTTCAATAAATTCCCTTGAAGTTAATATAAGCAAGGCGTCTATTATAAGAGGATCGAGCTTTATCGCTCTCCCAAAAAATATTGATGCAAAATATGCATGCATAAATGTCGAGAATAATGATATTTATTGCTTTAAATGGTGTCTCATTACAGCTTTGTGCACAAATAGTACTTTAAATCGAAGACAACGGAAAAACCATAGAAATTACAATATTGCAAACATTTCTGATGAGAATATTAATATAAGGGAAATTGTACTAAATTTTAAAGACCTAGAGTTTCCACTCCCATTGAAGCAGATAAAAAAATTTGAAAGTCAAAATTATGTGAGCATCAATGTATTTGGTCACAATGGAACATCGCTTATAGTACCATACTACATAACAAAAGGATAAAAACATGTTCATATTAATCTCTTATTGCTCCAGTCTAATGAAAACTTCCACTATGCATTCATCAAGGATATATCAAAGTAAGTTTCATTTGTGCATTTAAGCGAAATGTGTTTTCATCTCTATTTAAAAAGTTACTTCTTATTGTTATATTTATTTACATACTATTTAATTTTCTATATTTTCTTCAGACTTCTTCGTTCCAGCATAACATCACATGTTAACAAGATCCTGATATGCAACACCTGTGTACATTATACACATGATGATTATGTGTATAATCATCATAAAAACGTTTGCGGCAAAAAAGTCATCAGAATGCCCGAAGATTATCAAGTATTATCAAGTTTACGAAGTACTACAAACAATTAGATGTACCATTTGTAATCTACTCAGACTTTGAGTCTATTTTGGAAAAAGTCGATGATCCTGTAAGCCAAAGCACTACAAATGTACAGAAACACCATGCGTGTGCATTCGGGTATTTTATTAATTGTAGTTTTAAGAGACAAAATAATTTATACAGGAATTATTTTAGTGAAGATTCGGCAAATGTATTTATAAAAAAAATAGTTCAAGATTGTACAGATATTTATCTAAATTATATACTTAAAGTTAAGAAAATGTTCATAACCCCAAAAGAAATAGCTCAATATAATAATGCAAAAAATTATCGTATATGTAAGAAAATATTAAATAATGATAAAGTTATAGATCAATGTCATCTTAGAGGTAATTATCGTAGGGCAGCTCATAGCGAATGCAATTTGAATTATAAAACACCTCTGTTTATACCTGCTATCTTTCATAATCTTTCAGCATAGTATACACAGCTATTTTTCAAAGAACTTTCTACTATAAAATATTCCACAATAAAAGTGATTCCCCAGAACACAGAGCGTTATATTTCTCTTTCAATTTTCATCAGATTAGATGAAAAACGTGGATTCAAAATAAGATTTATAGACTCGTTTAGATTTATGGCTTCGAGCTTAGATATGTTAGTGAAAAATCTTGATAGCAATGATTTTAATATTATTCGATCATGTTTCGTTGATGAAGCTCATTTTCACCTAATTAGAAGAAATGGTGTATTTCCGTACTCTAACATGGATTCCATGACTAAGTTTAAGAAAACTAAGCGCCCTAGTAGAGACGAGTTCTTCAATATTTTAACGAATGAAGGATGTGATGTAGTCGAGTATGAACATGCTCAAAATATATGGAGGGTATTTAACTGTAAAACACTCCTTGACTATACTGAACTCTACCTAAGGATAGATGGTCTTCTTCTAGCCGATGTGTTTGAAAACTTTAGAAAAATTTGTAGAGATATATACGATTTGGAGCCCTGCCACTATTATACACCACCAGGATTATCTTGGGATGCAATGTTGAAAACCACAGAAGTTTCACTGGAACAGTTCATTGATTCTGAAATGTATATGTTTATGCAAAACGGAATCAGAGGTGGACTAGTTCAATGCTCGGAAAGATATTCAAAGGCGAATAACAAATATTTAGAAGATTTTAATGCATTAAATCCCAGCAGAATTTCTTGTATATTTAGACGCTAACAATTTGTATGGTTGGGCGATGTCGGAATATCTTCCTTGCGGTAAATTTTAGTGGGTATGTGATACTGATTTTGATGTTAAAAAAATTTCTGGTACTGCAAAGTATGGGTACGTTTTAGAAGTGGATATAGATTATCCCGATTCAGTGAATGATCTTCATAATGATTTGCCATTTTGTCCCCAAAATAAGACCGTGCGGGATCCAAAATCGAAAAATTAGTTGCAGTTGGGAAACAACAAACAGGAATCATTTAGGTCTCAGAGCATTAATTGCGAAAACAAATTTTAAGCAGTTGACAAAACTTTCTGATGATATGTATGCGGTAGAGTTAGAAAAAATGGAACCACTATATGATAAACCTATATATTTTATAGTACTGGAGTTATCCAGTTGGAGAATGTATGACTTGCATTATGACTTCATGAAATCTAAATTTGGAAAGAACATTTCTCTCAACTATATGGATACTGACTCATTTATTTATTCAATTAAAACTGATGATTTTTACGATGATATCCGTGATGATATTAGTTTGAATTTTGATACCTCAGAATATCCAATAGATAATCAATTTTGTTTGCCGCTACTCAATAAGAAGGTTTTGGGAATGATTAAAGATGATATGACGACAGAGTTTGTTGGTTTAAGAGCAAAAATGTATTCTCTGTCGACTCTGCGCTCGAAAGCTGTTAAAAATCAAAAGAGGTCAAAAAGTCTGTAATTAAAAAAATGTCCATTAATGATTACAAATGTTGCTTATTTGAATTCAAAATTATCTCAGATCAAATGTTTTTGTTCAAATCTAAAACACATCAACTATATACCCAAAAACTACATAAAATACCACTTAGCTTTTCTGATGATAAAACGAATATATAATGAAAGATAAAATAAAAACGCGCGTTTGGGGACATAACATAGACCGAAATAATGAAACAATGGATGTAGAACAGAATGATTCCTACTAAATTGCATGTAAGATGTCAACGAAAATTTAATTTTGTACTAATTGTATTTATTTATTAATGTATTTCTTTAAAAATTTATTAATTTATTTATTATTTACTTATTTGTTTATTAATTAATTTATGTATTTATTATTTATTGGTTTATTAATTTATTAATTAATTTATTCCTTTATTTATTTGTTAATTGATTTCTTTATTTATTTATTAATTTATTTATTGCTTATATATTTGTTAATAAATGTATCTATTAATTTTAGCATTTTATTCACACAAAAAAAGCCTTTAATTTTTACTTTGTTCTTTTTACCTATACCTAAATTATCTGTAAATAAAAATTAAATATTAGATTTATGATCTTTTTCCTTTTATATCTGTATATTTTTATTTATACATAGAGTTAAGTCTGTATTGGTACTAAGATTTTTAAGAAAAAATGTTAAATTAAATATTGAAAAAATAATAAAATATTGAAAAAATAATAATATATATAAATGGGTTTTATTTCAACTAAAAATTACTTAATAGAAATTTTAACTACAAATGTCCACATTTTTATATTTTGTTTCTCTATTGGCTTTACTTCGCTAGATCAAAAAATTTTTCTTTTAGCTTATTTGCAAATTATTTTGATGCATCAAAGCCATCAGAATTTCTTGTATATTTAGACGATAACAATTTGTATGGTTAGGCGATGTCGGAATGTCTTCCTTGCGGTGAATTTGATATGTGATACTGATTTTGATGTTAGAAAAATTTCTGATACTGCAGAGTATGGGTACATTTTGGAAGTGGATATAGATTATCCCGATTCAGTGAATGATCTTCATAATGATTTGCCATTTTGTCCCCAAAATAAGACCGTGGGGGATCCAAAATAAAAAAATTAGTTGCAGACTTACACTCAAAACCAAATTGCACCATGCACTATAGAGTTTTAAGATAAGCCATTTCAAATGGCCTCATCTTAAAACAAATCCAGAGAATACTCAGATTTAAGCCATCCCCTTGGCTTAAAAAATATATTGTCTTAAACACATTTCATAGAACAAATGCTAAGAATAATTTTGAAAAAGATGTCTTCAAATTTTTAAACAATGCTGTTTACGGGAAGTCAATGGAAAACATTGAAAAATGTAGGGACATTAGAATTACTTCATCTTGGGAAAAAACAAACAGGAATCATTTAGGTCTGAGAGCAATAATTGCGAAAACAAATTTTAAGCAGTTGACAAAACTTTCTGATGATATGTATGCGGTAGAGTTAGAAAAAATGGAACCTCTATATGATAAGCCTATATATTTTATAGTACTGGAGTTATCCAAGTGGAGAATGTATGACTTCCATTATGGCTTCATGAAATCTCAATTTGGAAAGAACATTTCTCTCAACTATATGGATACTGACTCATTTATTTATTCAATTAAAACTGGTGATTTGTACGATGACATCCGTGATGATATTAGTTTGAATTTTGATACATCAGAATATCTTATAGATAATCAATTTCGTTTGCCGCTACTCAATCAGAAGGTTTTGGGAATGATGAAAGATGAAACCAATGGGGACATAAGAGTTTGTTGGTTTAAGAGCAAAACTGTATTCTCTGTCGGCTCTTCGCTCGAAAGCTGTTAAAAATCAAAAGATGTCAAAAAGTCTGTAATTAAAAAGTTGTCCATTAATGATTACAAATGTTGCTTATTTGAATCCGAAATTATCTCAGATCAAATGTTTTTGTTTAAATCTAAAACACATCAACTATATACCCAAAAACTACATAAAATACCACTTAGCTTTTCTGATGATAAAAGGAATATATAAAGAAAGATGAAATAAAAACGCGCGTTTGGGGACATTACATAGACCGAAATAATGAAACAATGGATGTAGAATAGAATGATTCCTACTAAATTGCATGTAAGATGTCAACGAAAATTTAATATTGTACTAATTGTATTAATTTATTAATGTATTTCTTTAATTCTTTATTAATTTATTTATTATTTACTTATTTGTTTAATAATTAATTTATATATTTATTATTTATTTATTTATTAATTTATTAATTAATTTATTCCTTTATATATTTATTAATTGATTTCTTTATTTATTTATTAATTTATTTATTGCTTATATATTTTTTAATGAATTTATCTATTAATTTTAGCATTTTATTCACACAAAAAAAAGCCTTTAATATTTACTTTGTTCTTTTTACCTATACCTAAATTATCTGTAAATAAAAATTAAATATTAGATCTATGATCTTTTTTCTTTTTATATCTGTATATTTTTATTTATACATAGAGTTAAGTTTGTATTGGTACTAAGATTTTTAAGAAAAAATGTTAAATAAAATATTGAAAAATAATAAAATATTGAAAAAATAATAATATATATAAATGGGTTTTATTTCAACTAAAAATTACTAAATAGAAATTTTAACTACAAATGTCCACATTTTTATATTTTGTTTCTCTATTGGCTTTACTTCGCTAGATCAAAAATTTTTTCTTTTAGCTTATTTGCAAATTCTTGCTTTTTCTTTTCATATCGCTTAAACATGCACAGTCTTGTTATCTTTGAAAGGTTCTACACAAGAGGAATTGAGTTTCACAATATTAGGAAATTCAATTATATTTGATAAGATATTTTCTTATCGACACCAACTGCTTTAACATCATCTCATCCATATTTGCTAACAGCAAATAGTACAATAGGTATCAGCTATTAGATCAGCTTATCAGCTATCAGATCAGCTTATCATGAGCTGGTCTGGTTTTCAGATCAGCTTATCAAGAGCTGTACCTGGATTCAGTAACCTTTATTACGATAAT
Organism: Tachina grossa; assembly: GCA_949987645.1. Classification (NCBI taxonomy): domain Eukaryota; kingdom Metazoa; phylum Arthropoda; class Insecta; order Diptera; family Tachinidae; genus Tachina; species Tachina grossa. Next base: position 154,780 of record CATLJX010000072.1, read on the forward strand.
CCCAACGTTATAATAAATATAACGAAAATTTATCGAATTTGCTATTTAGTAACATATTTTAACGATGTTTGCTGTCGGTTGGAGAAAAAAAAATTAAGTCACAAAACCAAATTTGTTTATTTTTTTTTATTATTCTTTGTGCTTTTTGCTTATTTTCACATTTTCTATACAGAACTACCACATAATATTGAATTAAATTAAATGGTGAATGAGATAAAGCTGGAGACTATCGTAAAAAAGAAATTACGCAATCACATTAGCGTTATCGCAAGCGAATAAATATGTCGATATATATTACGATTTTCGGTTTGCTAAAAGTTACTGAATCCAGGCACAGGTCTGGTTTTCAGATTAGCTTATCAGGTATCAGATCAGGTTCTCAGGTACCTGGTGTGATTTTCAGATCAGCTTCTCAGGAGCTGGTCTGGTTTTCATATCAGCTTACCAGGACCTGGTCTGGTTTTCAGATCAGGTTATCAGGACCTAATCTGGTTTTCAGTTCAGCTTATCAGGAGCTGGTCAAGTTTTCAGATCAGCTTATCAGGACCTGGTCTGGTTTTCAGATAGCTAGTCTGGTTTGGAGATCAGCTTATCAGGTATCAGATGCGGATATAGCAAAGAGATGTATAAAGTTTCAGGTCAGATGAAATAACTAAAGTCAATCTTTTATGAGCAGTAATTTTTTTCTATAAAGAAAATAGTTTAATTTGAAATTTATTTGCTAGTGGATCTGCGTTGTCTATATATTTCATTGTTGCTGTAACAAATCATCAGTAGACTTCAACCACACATTTTTAATAGTCACAAACCTCTTATCTTATGCACCGACTTTCAAGAACTATTTGAGAATTCACAAATAATAGTATTCCTGAAAATCACAAAAGAAAAATAAGCGTAGTAGGCTTAGAAACTAATACAAAAACCCAGCAAATAATCTATATTCGATATAAATCTATTTTATTTTTCTACACCTTTGTACAATTAGAAATCCATAGATTATATGTTGGGTTTTTGTATTAGTTTCTAAGCCTACTACTTTTATTTTTCTTTCACAACTACTATCTCAAATTTAAAAACATACATTTATACTAAAATATGAATATTTACTACTACAAATATGAATACTTAAAGAAATTACATAATTTCATAATTAAAAGAATGGGTTATTATACATTAATTTTTTTTTTCTCTTAATGAAGCTTAAATCATTTTAGTTATGATATTTGGTGACATTGCATGTGGAAAGCAGAATAATATACATAATATGTACGTGTATATATTTCTATGGGGCGAAAGAATACTGATGACTCATTCTACTTATGCCAAACTGATAGCATAATTCCTAATACATACATACATACATACATACAGGCAAAGTCAAAAATACAAATAAACATGAAGCACAACTACAATGACGTCAACTTAAAATTATTTTAAATATGGGTGCATTTAGTTTTTAAGATTTTGTGATTTACGCAAGTTAAAAAACGTTTTTAAGGTAATATTCTATTATGAATAAAATTTTTGCGAATTTTGTTCAAACATCACTTGAAATACTGTTTAAAATTTTTATGAATATGGCTGTAAGCATTTAACAAGAGACAATGCAAATGTTATTATAATGTTTAAGTAAGATGCGAAAAATATGAAGCATGTTTATATGGTTCATGTTGTCAGTAATATGAATTTTGAAAAATTTTCAGAAATTTGTAGAGTGTTCGAAGGATAAATATAGATTTTGGTTATAAGCAAAGTAGTAGTAGAATGTATGAGCCTGAACAATTAAAATTGTCAAATTTGGGTAATTAAAATCGAAATTTTGTAATTTATGGGCTAAAATTTACATATTAAGGTAATTACTGTCAATGGTGTGAAGTGACGAGGGTTATGGACGGTTTGTACATGGAAAAGGGTAGTTTGATGTCGGCCCGTCCATGTGTTTTTGTTTTAATTTTATGGTTTGATATCCGTTCGTCGATGTGCATAGTTAATTATGTAGGCACGCAGGGTTTGTTTGTACGTAGTATGTTTTTTCGTTTGTTAAGCGGTTGCAGCAGGTTTATGATTTTATATTGCGTGTGCGTGTGTGCATAGTTTAGTTTTTTTTTTTTTGTAATATTCTTTTGTTTGTATGTAGTATATTTTTTCGTTTGTTAAGCGGTTGCGGAAGGGTACTTTAGAAAGAAATTGTGTGGGAATCTATGAATGTTTTTTGTTGTTGGTTTTATTTAGTTTGATTTTTATTTATTTTTTTCCTATGTTTAAAAAGTTCGAAGACATGAATAAAATATATGGTTTGTGAGATAAGCATGGTTTGATATCCGTTCGTCGATGTACATAGTTAATTATGTAGGTACGAAGGATTTTATGTAGGTTTTTGTTTTAATTTTAATTTTGAATTGAATTGAATGTTTTTTTTTGGTTTGTTAAGCGGTTGCAGCAGGTTTATGATTTTAGAGTGTAAGTGCGTGTGTGCATAGAGAAAAATGTTGCTTTGGTCTTTTTGTAATATTTTTATTTTAGCTGGTGGTCATGGAAGATTATTTTAGAAAGAAATTATGTATGCTTGTGGGAAATCTATGAATGTTTTTGTTGTTGGTTTTACTTAGTTTGATTTTCCTATTTCCTATATTTAAAGAGTTTGAAGAGGTGAACGAAATATGTAATTTATGAGCAATGAACTTATTTGAAGGTTGGAAAAATTGAAGTGTAAGATATTTAGGATTGTCAAAGGGAATTAGAGATGCGTGATAATGGGGCCAACGTTATGCGTGTGTATTTGTGTATGTTTTTACAATAACTTGAGCGTTGGCAGATGGGTAAGTAGTCGTATATGTATATATGCAATGCCGAGTACAAATCTGGCATTTTCTTGTGTTCTAATCATTTTTTAAAATGTGTGCAACGCCTTTCACATTATGTTTTTTGTATGGGATGCAAATCGGAAATGATAAACGTTACCACTAGGGCACACTGTTGCGATGTCACAAAATATCATAGTGTGCACTCGGCATTACTTTTTTTGTTTGTAATATTCGTTTTTTAGCTGGGGACATGGAAGGGTATCTTAGAAAGTAATTATGTATGCTGGTGAGATATCAATGTTTTGTTTTTGTTGATGTTTGATTTTAATTTTTTTATGAGTAAAGAGTTTGAAGAAATGAATAAAATATACAATTTATGCGTGTTGTATTTATTAATTCTTTTCACTTATTTTGTAAAGAAATTGAAGTTTGTGATATTGAGGATTGTCAAAGATTGGTTGTTATTTTCACTGCTTGCTGACATTTGTCTCTGTCTATTGACTTTTACATTTTGCATATGACTTAATCGTAATTGGTATAAATTGAGAATTTTTCTATTATAGCAGCAAGTACAGCATTGTATCTACAAGTGTCAAATCCTCAATAATTTCGCTTTTAATACGTAAATAATCAAAGTGACTTTTGAATAAAAAATATTAAATAGAATAATATTAAAAAAAAAATATATATATATATATATATATATATATATATATATATATATATATATATATATATATATATATATATATATATATATATATAAAATAATATTGTATAAACTTAATCAAATGAATTCTTTAGTTTATGAGTGCAATGTGTGTAAAAAGGTATATAAATATAAAAAATGCTTTTTGGATCACATCCAAAATCATGGCGTAGCAAACCAAGTGGTCATAAGTCGAGACTCAAATCAAGAACGACCGCTACCACGGAATAATACAGGCTTCACTTATTATCAACAACTACAATATCCTCAACAATAACAAATCAATATCCTTATCAACAATATCCTCATCAAGAACAACAACAACAAGAACTACAATGTCTTCAACAACAACATCAATATCGTCATCAACAATACACTTATCAGCAATATCCTCATCAGCAATATCCTCATCAGCAATATGCTCATCAGCAATATCCTCACCAAGAACAACAACAACCACAACTACAAATGTATTGGCAGCAAAGTGCTACTCCCATGCAATGGTACCCAAATTTGCAGCAACCTCTTACTCCAGTACATTGGTATCCAAATACTGACCAACGCCAAACACTACAACATCACCCTCAACAACAACAACATCAACAACAACAACAACAGCAGCAAAGTTCACATGATTTTGGAAGTAGCTCAACAAATAATATCAACATTGATGGAGAGTGTACGAAATATTATCAGAAAAGCATTTAATAACAACATTATTTCTTATGGAATACAAAATAAAAAGGATCAACTTCTCTTTGAAGATTTTGTTGGCGAAAATAAATCGACTTTTATAGAGAGGCTTGAATACCATTTAAGGCAACATACTATATTGAAATTTAATATAAGTATAGTTGCAGAATATCTAAAAATTGTTGGTGAAGAATTAGAAATAATTATAATAGTACACAGCAAAAATGAGCTTGTTGACTAGAGCAGATGACATGAACGAATTTTTCTGTAAGCAGGTCACAGAAATTCAAAATAAAATGTCTGAGTTCCAGGAAAGAGATTCCGGATGGACTCTTGTTCGCATAGTTCGAGCTGAACTAAATATTAATAAATCTGCTTTAGTAAAAGGAGCTCATTGGATTAGCACCCCGCAGAAGCTTGCTAGTCGTGGTGCTTGCATTAACATTGAAAACAGTGATAATTACTGTTTTAAGTGGGCCTTAATTGCGGCAATGAGTACCTCGTCTATCAATGCTCCGACTCGATGCTCTTCATATAATATTGAAGATATTAGTGCTGATATAATTTCGCTACAAAATGGAACTATAATTGATTTTTCAAATTTGACATTTCCGATGTCACTAAAATATATTAAGGAATTTGAGAGGCGGAATGATGTTAGTGTGAATGTGTTTGGATATGACGACGACAGTGATGAACTAATTGTACCATTTTATATAACCCAAAATGAGAAGACCAAGCATGTTAACTTATTGCTATTGGAAAACATGGATGGGCATCACTATATTTTTATAAAAGATATTTCAAAGTAAGTAATATATTGGAAAGTATTTAAAATTAAATAATACAATACGCGTGTTTGATGTCTTACAGACTACTAAAAAGGCAAACAACGACACATTGTGAACGACTCTTATTTTGCAACAGCTGTCTGCAATACACCCATCTTGAAAATATTATGGAGAAACATAAAATGGAATGTGGTAAAATAGTTACCACAATGCCAAAGGCAGAAGACTTCATACTGCGGTTCAAGAGCCACCATAGAAAAATTGACGTCCCTTTTGTTGTATACGCCGATTTTGAATGCGTTTTGCAACAGATTGACTTTAATGTAAGTAGTAAAACTAAATTAAATCAAATACATGTACCCTGCGCATTCAGCTTTTTCATTAAGTGTAAGCATGATAATAAATTGGATAAGCTGAGAATTTATACGGGTAAAGATGCTTCTGAAAAATTTGTTACATTTTTGAATCAAGATTGTCAAGATATATATAACAATTATCTCACAAAAACAATTGAAATGGAGAAGTTGACAGCTGAAGAAAATGTAACATTTTACAATGCGATAACTTGTCACATATGTGGACAATGCTTAAATAATGATCGTGTGAGAGATCATTGTCATATAAGCGGTAAATATCGAGGTGCTGCGCATAACAGATGCAACCTAAGTTATCAAGTACCCAAGTTTATTCCAATTTATTTTCATAACTATTCATCCTATGATTCTCATCTTTTTGTGAAAGAATTAAGTAAGGTTGCGACAAATATAAAAGTCCTTCCGTTAAATAAAGAGTTATATATATCTCCATCTCAATTTATTAATATGAGTGATGGTACAGATCTTGAACTTAGGTTTCTTGATAGAATGCGTTTTATGGCCGATAGTTTGGAATCGTTGGCAAATAATCTTACCGTCAACGATTTTCATACTATTAGAGCACAATTTCAAACAAGCCAAGAATTTAATCTCATAAGGAGAAAAGGAATTTTTCCCTATGATTATCTTGATTCATTTGAAAAACTTAATGAAACACAACTTCCACCTAGAAAAGATTTCTTTAATAAACTTAATAACAAAGAATGTTCTATTGAAGACTATGTGCATGCGAATGAAGTCTGGGCAATTTTTAACTGCAAAACTTTGAAAGATTATATGGAATTGTATTTGAAAACAGATGTGCTTCTCCTAACGGATATTTTTGAAAATTTTAGAAATGTCTGTAAAAAAATTTATAGCTTAGATCCCTGTCAATACTATACTGCCCCGGGGCTATCTTGGGATGCTATGCTTAAGCAAACAAACATTGAATTAGAGCTAATAACCGATATCGACATGTACAATTTCTTTAAAAGAGGGATACGAGGTGGAATTGTCCAATGTTGTAAAAGATACTCCAAGGCAAATAATAAGTATTTAGACACTTTTGATAAAAATAAACCTTCCAAACTTCTTATGTATTTAAATGCAAATAATTTTTACGGTTGGGCCATGTCTGAACATCTACCTTATGGAGGATTCAGATGGTTAAAAAGCGAAGAACTAGATATTAATCCGCAGTTAATAGATGATAATTCAAATGATGGTTATGTATATGAGGTTGATTTAGAATATCCTTCTTATTTCCATAATATGCATAATGATCTTCCTTTCTGCGCTGAAAACAAGGAAATTGGAACATCAAAATATAAAAAACTAATAACTGATTTTTCACCAAAATATTCTTATATAATTCATTACAGAGTACTTAAACAATGTCTAGAAAACGGTTTGATTTTGAAAAAAATACATAGAGTTCTAACTTTTAAGCAGTCTCTATGGTTGAAAGATTATATAGACCTTAATTCCAAATACAGAGCCGAAGCTAGAAATAACTTTGAAAAAAAAAATTTAAAATTGCTCAACAACGCAGTATATGGGAAAACCATGGAGAATGTGGACAAAAGGAAAGATGTGAGGATTGTTACCAGTTGGACTACATTAAACCGAAACCGTTTGGGTGCTCAAAATTGGATATCTAAGTCAACTTTTCATAGCTTAGCAATATTTTCAGAAGATATGGTAGCGATTCAAATGAACCGAGTGAAGATATGTTATAATAAGCCCATATATTTAGGATTTTGTGTGCTGGAACTATCTAAATGGAAGATGTATAATTTTCATTATAGATACATGCAACCTAAATTCAAGTCAAAATTAAAATTAAATTACATGGACACCGACTCATTCATATACACGATACAAACTGAGCACTTTTACGCAGACAATAAAAATGATATAGAACATGAATTTGACACTTCTGACTATCCAGAAACAAATGATTACGGGATTCCTCTCGTAAACTAAAAAGTTCTGGGTATGATGAAAGATGAGAATTGTGGGAAGATTATGGAAGAATTCGTGGGACTACGGTCTAAAATGTACTCCTTTACTGTACAAAATGGAAATGAAATTAAAAAATCTAAAGGAGTAAAAAAATGTGTTTTAGATAAGTATAGCCTAAGTTCGTATAGAGATTGTTTATTTAACAGATCAAATGTTTACGATAATATGCTAACTTTTAAGTCTAAGTTGCATGAATTATATACTATGCAAATACATAAAGTAATATTAAGTTATCAAGATGACAAGAGAAAAGTCAAAAGTGATGGTATAAACACATATGCATGGCATCATATTGAAATTGATGAAACAAATCCTGATTATGAACTTGATATGTTGTTATTAGAAATAGAAAAACTTCAAAAAGATGAGTAAAATATGTATACAAATTAAATCTTCTGTAATTTATTTCTCCAATTATAATTATTTAGTTTTAATTAAAAATCTTTGTGTCTATTGTAAATTATTTTTTATTTAGGAAATATTGTCTAGTTATTAAGATAACAAAAAGAAAAAAATATAACATTTCCTATGCTATGTTTCTCTACATAATTTGATTTCCAAAATCGTATATATTATTTGCAAGACTAGTTTTTAAATAAAATACACTATTATGAAAATAAAAAGGCATTTAAAAAAAACAAATATTTTTGTGTACAGTTTTTTTATTTATTATCCATCCTTAAATAAAATTTATGAATTTTCACATCTGTTACAATCTTGTGTTGCATTTTTTCTCCAATCTCATAACAAAGTCGTGTTAATTCAATCTTTACATCCCTTTCGTGTATTCCTTGTATTTCATTGATTTGAAGTTTTGTTTTGTTTAAAGCGGAGCAGGTTGGTATATAATATTCATGATAGAAATGAAGGATTTGTTTTCTTAGAATGTTGTTCCAACACAAAATTGATGTAAAAAATACTCGAATTTGAGTTAGTGATCTCCAAGTGTGAGAATCAATTTTTATTTTAAAGTTTCCTTGTATGATAACTAAAAACCAAACATCTCTTTTATATTGAAACTTATATTAAACATCTCTCTCACTTTCATTATCAATTATATTTATAGAATTAAAAAAATCCCGACGATTAAGCATATCATGAATAAACTCCTTATAGCACATGAGATGTAACCACTCTTCTCGATCCAGCCCAATGTATTGCTTATTTTTATAATTCAACCATGTCATTGGCTTAAAACCAAAACCTGTAAAAAGTCCACATGCAATATTCAATTTCCAATTGAGCAAGTATTCAAACTCAAAGACCAAATCATATATTTGAGGTTTTCGCTCTTGATTGTTGTGAAATATATTCTTTAAAGTACGTTTATCCATCCTCAATGAAAATAATATTTAAACTAATAGCTTTTTCGGTCTATTAATCTGTATATATACATAAATATATACATTGAAGTAAATAATAAATCATACACATACAAATACATTTTATATTTTTTCATAGTTTTTTTTGAGATACACTTTTGTAAGTCTCAATAATTTTAAAAATAATTTTTTTTCTTATGTGGAACATTGTACACTAACAAGTGTGCGGCCCTTCCTCGCATCCTTCGCTATACCACTGGCAGCTGGCGAAATGCCCACTATCTTCGGAGTCGTCCTGCTCTACAACTCCATACTCCTCATTTTCAGTTAGCATAGAGATAAAAAAATGTATTGTTTCCTTATGCTCATAGAGCAGTAAGTCTCCAAAGGAATGAAGGAATTCAAACAACGTCTCACGTATTTGGCTCATTTTTAATTTGATTTTATCTCTTTAAAGAATTTTGTTGAATGCTATTTTTACACTTATATTCTTGAAAGGTTTACGTACCTATTTATAGTAAAATATTTTGTAAAATCAACATTTTACGAACAATTTTGAGTTCTTTTGAAATTTTTTGTTTCACTTACACTTTAGAACATTAATATAACTATCTCTCTGATCTTTGTTTTGAAATTTTATGTTTCAGTTATGTTTTAGAACGTCAATATAACTATCTCTTTCACTACAATTCTATCAGTGACAAAACAAACAAACATTTACATAAAAAATAATTACAATATGAGAAAAAGAGATAGCCACGTTACTGATCTTTGTTTTTTAGATTTTTTTTTGTTTTTGCCTATTTAAAAATTGGTAGAAATTTTTAATACATCAGTTTACAAAAACAGATTGAGCAATCTGTCAAAAAGAGAAGAAGAAAAAAACACATAAAAAATACATATAAAAAATTAAATTTAATTAATTAATATTCTGATAATGAATCCACCAAATTTGATAACAAAGTTCAACAATTTAAATAAAAAAACATTAATCCATATAAAAGAGCTCCAGGACTCAACTAAATATACAGTTAAAAATGCTAAACGGGTGACAAGTAAATACGGCACCACAATTCAAATTGAACTGGAAAATAACATAATGTTTTCACCGAATCGGTACAACACGCTATCGGATGATGATATAATAGAACTAGCATCCGGGATATATTGCATATGTAAGCAAGGAGAAAATTCCCTAAAATTGGATACTGCTGCTGAAATAAGTATATTTCTAACAAATGCTCAATACCCACAGTGGGAATAATATGTAGAAACTATATTTTATAAACTTTTTTATTAATAAAACAGTAAAATTTAAAAAAATTTTCGTGTGTTGTATTTATTTATTCTGTTCACTTATTTTGTAGAGAAATTGAAGACATAAATATCCACATTTAAATGAATTATAATCTTGATATTGATTGTAATTATATTTTATATTTTTGCCTAGATATTTAACTAATTCTAATGGAGGTTGGAAATTTCCAAAACCATCGAAATATTCTTTATGTTCATTGTTTTTATAATATGCTACCCAATGGGTTCCAGGTCCTCTTGATAAATCCAAATTAATGATTCCGCATTCTCTTTTTCTCGATCGTTTTGGTAGTGTATCCAACATGAAAACTCCTCTAAAGTATGGAATGTTTGTTGAAAAGTTTCTCAGATCAACATCAGATAGGGGTTTATTGGGTAGCATTACGAAAAATTTGGGTTTTGTTTTTCTTGACAAACCAATCCATATCCTTTCTTATATGGTTTAAGGTAAAAACCTTTCCCCATTGCTACTGCTTCCATTGTTTGGCATTCTTTGCAGCATTTATTGCTTTTGATATAGCTGCTCCGCCAGTAGAAAGACTACCAATTGCACTCAGAGCAGTAAGAATAGGTACCAAAGGTAAGAAGCCACCAAACTTTGGAACATTAACCATGCGTGGTATTATAACTTGCGATTTCTTTCCCCTTAACGACTTGTTGATAACCTTACGTGCAATCCTAATGGCAGAGTTAATGTCTTCAAGTTTTTCCTTCTTCAGTACTTTTGTTGCATTTTTAATTGATGTACTGAACAGCTTTTTTCCATTTTGTTCACTTTTTTTTGCAACCTTCTTCAATCCCATACCAAGTTTTCTTTTGGCTTTCATTGCGTTAGTAACCATATACGCAAACGATTTTTCTGCAAGACTGCTATATTTTGAAAGAACTCGTTCCCAAGCTTTATTTTCAAGAATTTTATCAGCTTGATGTCTACTATTTAAATCATTTGTTTTGGAATAAGCAATGTCGTGATTTTTACATGCAGCGTCTAATAAATTTATTCCTTTGTCACCGCGGTCTAAACGTTTTTGTAATTTTGTTCCGGGTCCACAAAACTGATATCCAGGAAGGTGTAGTTCAACAGGTAGAGAGTTTATTACTCTATTCACTAAACCTTTTCCAACGGCTGGTTTTTTATAACTAAACGTTTTGTTATAATGTATAAGCATCTTATTTTACTTTTTTCTTCTATAATAAAAGTAACATTTATGAAATGCAATTAGTTATAAAAATGCAATTAGTAAAACAACATAAAAATATTGTGATTCGCAATATTGATGCTTCAACGAACATCAGATCTAAAATAAAACATAGCTCTCTCTTACCAAATTCTATTCGTGCTCTAATAGTTGGACTATCAAATTGTGGAAAGACTAATGTTATGATTAGCTTGCTAGAAAGCCCTAATGGACTCAAGTTTGAAAACATCTATTTATACTCAAAATCCCTTTATCAACCAAAATATGAATACTTAAAGCGATTAATTTCGCCAATTAAAGGGATGGGATATTACACATTTACAGATAATGAAAAAGTTATTCCTCCTGATGAAGCGAAAACTAATTCAATTATGATCTTTGATGATGTTGCATGCGAGAAGCAAAATAATATACGAGCATATTTTTGCATGGGACGTCATAAGGATGTTGATTCATTTTATTTATGTCAAACTTATACCAGAATTCCCAAGCACTTAATAAGAGACAATGCAAATGTGATTATAATATTTAAACAAGATGAGACAAATATAAAGCACGTTTACAGCGACCATGTTGCCAGCGACATGAGTTATGAAAAGTTTCATGAAATTTGTCGAGAGTGTTGGAAGGATAAATATGGATTTTTGATGATAAGCAAAGATAATGACTTGAAAAATGGTCGCTATAGAAAGCAATTCGACTATTTTATAACAATATAAATTACTCTATATAAAAGTAAAACATTAGTACTTAATTTGGCTTTGGACATAGTACATCTTCTTATTTCCTAAAAAATATTTTATGCCGAATGTGATAGTTGATCTGTTACCTGATCTGATAGCTGATACGTGATCTGATATCCCCCATACCTGATCTGAAAGCTGCTCAAATATCTGATCTAATACCTGATCTGTTAGCTGATCTAATATCTGATACCTGATCTGTTGCCTAATAGTTGAAAATGGATGAAAAAGTTTTAAAAGAGCTAATAAAGACAAGAAATGTTTTAAAGAAAAAATTTTGTAGTATAAAAGTTGATGAAGCAGATACACATGAGCAATTCAAAGATACATTTAAACCCATAATAGATCCTTTAACAGAATTTGTGAACAGTTCTAAACATAATAAAAGAAGTATTAAAGCAGAAAAAGATGAATTTAAAGTGAAAGTTTATAAAAAATCAAAATTTCCATTCAACGAACAATCAGTTAAGTTAGAGACAAGTACTCCAAAGAAGCTTGCTGAAGAAACATTATGCAATAAAAATATCTCACTTTGTGATCGAAACGTAAATAAGATTGATAAAGTTGATACTGATAATGATGACGATGATGACAACGATGATTTTTACTCTCAATCGGCAACTCTAGACAATTCAGATAATAATAATAAGAGTTATACTGACATAGCACTCTTGGAAAGCAGAAACGAATTAGATACTCTCTACGGTCCACATAAAGATTTAAATAATGAATGGAAGTTCTACAATAGTAGTATTAAACTTATTGAAGATAAAATAGTGATTGGAAATCAAATATGGGCTTTTACACCAGGTTTATTTTCTTTACTGTTTCACAAAATACCAAAACATTACGATAAACATGAATTAGATATATATAAAAAAAATTTAGTAAGCACAAATGCATATAAAGGAGAATATGGACATAATGCACAAATCAAAGGAACGAGAGCATATAAATATAAGCATATTATCAGTAAATTGTTTAAGAAAGAAAGTGAAAAGAATTCATCAACTTCATCATCACTACATAAAATGAAAATTCCTTACAAGGGCGAGGGTTTGATGCAACTAAACACATACAAACCTAACTATATATACTGGGACGATCCTAATGAGTAAGTAGATCGGCTTAGGCTATTGCTGGCATCACAAACTGCAGGTCATACTAATCACAATAACGATTTTGTCTCAATTATCGAGGAATTATATGAAGCAAACATTATAAAATAATATTTATCTGCATAAATCATGTCCATCGATAAGTTCGGGCACTATCTTAATGATACAACTGGTACTGTTTTTGTGAAAAATGTTCCTAAGGTGCTGGGCTTCGTTATGGATAAAACTAATAACATTGACGTTCGAAGGAAAATAATCAAAAATGTGGCAAAAGCTTTGGAGGAAAACGACGTTGTTAATAAATTGCTTCTGCAAAGTCAAATTCAAGAGGTTCGAGATGAAATCAACATGAGCTTAAGTCAAAAACTCAATGAAATTCAGGAAAAAATTTTAAGTATGAAACTATTTTTTGAAAAAGAAATTAAAAAGATAAATGAGTTAATTTATGGGTATGTAAGAAATATGATGGTCGACAGTACTTAAATGAACTCACTCTGAACTCAACGTATCCCTTAAAATTCAAAATATGTTAAATAATGACTTCAAAAAGAAATTTAGTAAATGAACTACATAAGCAAGCACGAAAACATTTTCCACGTCGAAGAGTTGTTATGAAAGGAATAGATGATCCTTGGCAAGCTGATTTAGTTGAAATGGGGAACTATTCTACAGACAATAGAGATTATCGATTTTTGCTGACTGTAATTGATACATTTTCAAAATTTGCTTGGGCACTACCCTTGAAAAGAAAGACTGCATTGGAAACAACCCAGGCTATGCAGAATATTTTCCAACTGGGACGAATACCAAAAAACTTGCAAACAGACGATGGTAAAGAGTTTTTTAATAAACACTTTGGAAAATTGATGAATAAATACAACATTAATCACTACTCAATATATAGCAGAATGAAAGCATCAATAGTAGAACGATTTAACAGAACATTAAAGGAATGATGTGGAAAGAGTTTAGCTTTAATGGGTCTTATAACTGGCTCGACATTTACAAAGACTTGATTAATACATATAATAAAAGAATTCATCGCACCTCAAAATGCCACCGATTCAAGTTAACTATAAAAATGAGAAAAAATTATTAAACACGGTATATTCAAATTATCAAAGTTCAATGTGGGAGATCATGTGCGCATAAGTAAATATAAACATGTTTTTGAAAAAGGATATACACCAAATTGGACCACAGAAATTTTTACGATTAAAAGAGTTCAAAATACACATCCAGCTATATACATATTAGAAGACTATCGTGGTAACCCTATTAAAGGTGGATTCTATGGTGAAGAACTTTCAAAAACCAGATATCCAAATACATATCTAGTTGAAAAAGTTCTTAAAACTAAAGGCGAGAAGGCATATGTTAAATGGTTAGGATTTAGCAATCAACATAATTCTTGGATCAATAAAAATGAAATATTGTAGTTAAGTGTATATATAAGTCTATATTTGTATCTAATATATTTAAATAAAATATAAACTTCCCCTTTTTAAAAAGTGCTGTGTTTAATTTCACTTATTTGTAATCAGACAAGCATAATGTCAATAACACTTACTCTTAGCTCAAACTCATCTGAGTTATCTGCTAATTACTTTCCTCCTATTCGTTTGGATGGTGAATATGAATGTGCTCTAACTGATTTTCATTCATATAATAGCATTCCTAATGTAGATGATTATAACAATATATTTCATATTGGTGAACACGTAATTAAAATACCAATAGGATCTTATGAATTGAATGATATAGTTGATTATATTAAACACCACTATAAGCAGTATTGTCCGGAAAATAAAATTGATATATAAGCTAATAACAATACAATGCAAGTTAGAGTTAATAGCTCTAAGGATCCCATATACTTTAACAAGGATAACACAATTGGAAAACTTTTTAGATTCAATAAGAAAATTCTAGCTCCTAAACAAGACCATTACTCAGATCTACCAGTCAATATTTTCATCGTGAATATCTTGCGTGTTGAATGTAGTATAGTCGTTAACACATATACGAATAACTCACAAGCACACACATTACATGAGTTTGCGATCAATGTCCCCCCAGGGTATAAAATTGTTGAGATTCCTCGAAATCTTATCTATTTGCCAGTTAACTGCCAAGAGATAAGTTCTGTCACTCTACGCATAGTTGATGAGAACGGTGATTTAATTAATTTCCTAGGAGAGGAAATTACAACAAGAATACATTTGAGATCTAGCAAATAATGATAATATACAACATCAAGTAATCTTAGGATAAAATTGGATACACTCATAAAACACTATTGCAAACCAAACCACGATTAAAGAGATCATTACACAAAAAACATTTGACACAAGGAAATAAAAATTTTTTGAAGTCTCTCAATTTAAAGTTGACAAAGAAATGAGTTACATACTAGATGTTCTAGAAAAACCTCAATCAGACGAAAGTATAATTAAAAAGGACTATCACACATATACACCATACCTACAATCCTTCAACAATAATGATGAGATTCGAATTTCAATACAAAATCAAGACTTATATGTGCTACCCAGCGAAAGCTACATATATGTTGAGGGAAGTATTGTAGATGATAATAACAGCAAAATATCTTCGTTTTTAAATCTAAAATTAAAAAATAACTTTGTGGCACATCTCTTTGACGAAATTCGATATGAACTTAATGGCATAGAAATTGATCATACAAGACATTTAGCGATTACAAGCAGCCTAAAAAACTTTGTTTCTTTATCATCTGCAGAAAGTATTGGCTCGTACAATGCTGAATGGAACAAACTCGATGATTTGGATATTTCAAATGGACACTTTAATATCTTTGTACCACTGAAACTATTTTTAAGCTTTGCTGAAGACTATAATAAAATTATACTCAGCACTAAACAAGAATTGGTTCTCTTACGTAGTAAGAGCGATGAAAAACTCGTATACTCAACTGTTGCTACTGACAAACCAAAAATTAGTATCTCAAACATATCATGGAGAATCCCGCATGTACAATTATCCGATCTGAGCAAATTGAATATGATTAAAATTATTAACAGTGGTGCTTCTATACCGATGGCATTTCGCAGTTGGGATTGTCACATTAATCCTCAACTAAATACAGGAACTAGCTGTATATGGAATGTTAAATTGGCTGCAAAAAGAGAACGACCCCGTTTTGTGTTGATTGCTTTTTAACAAGAAAATAAGTTTGTTCACTGTAATCTAAACAATTTAAAAGTGAATTTAAATTCCGAATCGTACCCATATGATGATTTAAATATAAAATTTAAAAATGATCGCTATGCCATCCTATATGATATGTATCTACGGTTTCAACAAAGCTACTACATGAGGGAATCACAACCACTTCTAACTGCTCAAGAATTTAAAAATAGTGTGCCGATAGTTGTAGTAGATGTCAGTTATCAAAACGAAGCTCTATCTAATGGTCCTGTTGATATAAAAATTGAAATTGAAACGGACTCCAACATTCCTACCGATACATCAGCCTTTTGCATTCTCATCCACGATCGCATAATAGAATACATACCCTTAAAAGGTCAAGTTCGTAAAATAATGTAAATAAAATATAAGATGATTGGGGGTAAAGTTTTCATCGATATGCAAGGATTTAAGTCCAATTCAAACATCTTTATTGCAAAAGAGATATCAATTGTTTTTAACAATAAGGAGCACATAAATTTTATTATTAAACCACCGTTTAACTTCAAAAGATTATCAGTAGCAAAACAAAGAGAAGCGAATTGGCTAACAAGAAACTTATCTCATCTGAATTGGAATGACGGATCAATATCATTTAAGAGTGTTGTAAAATTTTTAATATCCAATTTAAAACATTCTTCAATCTATGTTAAGGGTATGGAAAAAAAGAAATGGTTTGAGAAACTACTTCAACTTAGAGTTTTCAACATCGAGGATATGGGGTGCATCAACTTTAAGCAAATACAACTTAAATATCCGGAATATTTTTACTGCAGTTATCACAATTATGGAGTTTGTGCCTTAAGAAATGCATATTTACTTTATCAGGAAAATATATAAAAAAATGTATATTAATTTTCTATTCTTACATTGCTGTAACATATATTTACGATATTTTTTTAAATAAATATGTAGATTAAAAATATAAAAAATTTTGTTCATTCATTTATTTATATGTATATGGTATGTACAAGAGACAGAGCCAAATGTCAGCAAGCAGCGGAAATAACAACCAATTTTTGACAATCCTTAATATCACAAACTTCAATTTCTTTACAAAATAAGTGAAAAGAATGAATAAATACAACACGCATAAATTGTATATTTCATTCATTTCTTCAAACTCTGTACACATAAAAATATTAAAATCAAACAACAACAAAAACAAAACATTGATATCTCACCAGCATACATAATTACTTTCTAAAATACCCTTCCATATCCCCAGCTAAAAAACGAATATTACAAACAAAAAAAGTAATGCCGAGTGCACACTATGATATTTTGTGACATCGCAACAGTGTGCCCTAGTGGTAACGTTTATCATTTTCGATTTGCATTCCATATAAAAAAACATAATGTGAAAGGCGTTGCACACATTTTAAAAAATGATTAGAACACAAGAAAATGCCAGATTTGTACTCGGCATTGCATATATACATATACGACTACTTACCCATCTGCCAACGCTCAAGTTATTGTAAACACATACACAAATACGCACGCATAACGTTGGCTCCCATGATCACGCATCTCTTATTCCCTTTGACAATCCTAAATATCTTACACTTCAATTTTTCCAACCTTCAAATAAGTTCATTGCTCATAAATTACATATTTCGTTTACCTCTTCAAACTCTTTAAATATAGGAAATAGGAAAATCAAACTAAATAAAACCAACAATAAAAACATTCTTAGATTTCCCACAAGCATACATAATTTCTTTCTAAAATAATCTTCCATGACCACCAGCTAAAAAAGAATATTGCTAAAAGACCAAAGCAACATTTTTCTCTATGCACACACGCATTTACACTCTAAAATCATAAACCTGCTGCAAGCGCTTAACAAACCAAAAAAAAAAAAAAACATTCAATTCAATTCAAAATTAAAATTAAAACAAAAACCTACATAAAATCCTTCGTACCTACATAATTAACTATGTACATCGACGAACGGATATCAAACCATGCTTATCTCACAAACCATATATTTTATTCATGTCTTCGAACTCCTTAAACATAGGAAAAAAATAAATAAAAATCAAACTAAATAAAACCAACGACAAAAAACATTCATAGCTTCCCACACAATTTCTTTCTCAAGTATCCTTCTGCAACCGCTTAATAAACGAAAAAATATACTACATACAAACAAAAGAATATTACAAAAAAAAACTAAACTATGCACACACGCACACGCAATATAAAATCATAAACCTGCTGTAACCGCTTAACAAACGAAAAAACATACTACGTACAAACAAGCCCCGCGTGCCTACATAATTAACTATGCACATTGACGAATGGATATCAAACCATAAAATTAAAATAAAAACACATCGACGGGCTGACATCAAACTACCCTTTTCCATGTACAAACCGTCCATAACCCTCGTCACTTCACACCATTGACAGTAATTACCTTAATATGTAAATTTTAGCCCATAAATTACAAAATTTCGATTTTAATTACCCAAATTTGACAATTTTAATTGTTCAGGCTCATACATTCTACTACTACTAAGCAAAGATATTGAATTAAATGATTTTCGTTATAGAAAAAAATTACTGCTCATAAAAGATTGACTATAGTTATTTCATCTGACCTGAAACTTTATTCATCTATTTGCTATAACCTCATCTGATACCTGATAAGCTGATCTCCAAACTAGATTAGCTACCTGAAAACCAGACCAGCTCCTGATAAGCTGATCTGAAAACCAGACCAGTTCCTGGTAAGCTGATCTGAAAACCAGACCAGGTCCTGATAAGCTGATCTGAAAACGAAGCCAGCTCCTGGTAAGCTGATCTGAAAACGAAGCCAGCTCCTGGTAAGCTGATCTGAAAACCAGACCAGCTTCTGATAACCTGATCTGAAAATCAGACCAGGTACCTGATAACCTGATCTGATACCTGATAAGCTAATCTGTAGAATGCATTCTGTGGTGTCTCTTAAAAGAGTGACGGTTGGTCATGTTATTAGCAACTCTTGGATTAATTCTGATGATGTACAGTATAGCCTGTCACTTCGTGATATTGCGTTTCGTTGCTATCTGAGAGATAGGACTGATGGATTGTGGAAGGTTTTCTGCCGTCTAAGAAATCGTTCTAAGACAGTTATGCGTAATGCTAAGCGTAGGGAACATTTTGAAAAGTTTCGTGGTATGTCTTCTAAGCAAGTATGGGGTATGCTTTCAGTTAATGGGTTGGGTGAATCTAAGGATTATGAGTTAGATGGTGTTGATGTTGAAGGTTTGAATGAGTACTTTGCTTCGAATCAAAATGATGATTCTGTTGACTGTTTTCCTGCTAATGAAGAGTCGGATGTGGGAAGGTTTTCTTTTCGTGCAGTTGATCTTGGGGAGTTATCTGAAGCTTTAATGTCTGTTACATCGAATGCTGTGGGTTGTGATGGAATCGCTGTCAAATACTTGAAATTAGTTTTTCCAATTATTGGTAAGTTTTTTCTGCATTTGGTAAATAGCATCATTGTTAGTTCTACATTCCCTGAAGATTGTCCCTATTAGAAAGACAGGTTCGTCTACAGAGATGGATAACTTGAGGCCTATATCGATCCTTCCAACTCTTTCTAAAGTTGTTGAGATCTTGCTTAAGAAGCAGCTTATTACTTATATTGAAGAAAAATCACTCTTAAGTGATTCGCAATATGGCTTTAGATGTGGTAGAAGCACAACATCGCTCCTTTTAGGGCTTACTGATAAGGCTCGTCAATTGGTCAGTAAAGGTCGAGTGTGTGTATTGTTGGCTATTGATCTCACCAAGGCTTTTGACAAGGTGGATCATGGAACTTTAATTAAAAAGCTTTTTTGTAATTTTGGCTTGTCGAGGATGGCATGTAGGCATATTACCTCCTTCCTTAGTAAAAGGAGTTAGTATGTTGCTGTCGGTAATGGTTTTTCAGGAGTTTTGCCTGTGAGAAGTGGAGTGCCACAAGGCTCGGTTCTTGGGCCGCTCCTTTTTGATATGTATATTAATGATAAATTTGGTTGCATAAATTTTCCTATGTGTTTCTTTTTTGCGTACGCAGATGATTTACTTTTCGTATTTAGTGGGGAGAGACAATTTGCTGATGCTTTTCAACAAGTTGTGAACTATGGTATTTCCAATATCACTGATTGGATGAGTGACAATAAATTTTTCATTAATGCTAGGAGGGTTCTCGTTGAACCTTCATAGTGAAGAGACATTAAAGCGGATTTTTTTTACATACATACAAACGAAACAAATATAAAAAACAACAAAATCAAAAATCATACAAAAAATATTCGTAATACATATTCACCTTGACAAATAAGCTTATTGGCTTTACTAATATTTTTTACATAGCAAGAAATAGCAAAAACAAAAAAAAACCGTAAACACAAACAAAGTTCCCTTGAGGAATAATACTCTGTATGAGTACCTCAAAGGAAAAAAATAACAGTAGCTCAAAACCCAAGGTACAAATGGGAATGGACAGATATATAACAGTGGTAAAGCGTGGGCGAAGCCCAAATTCTTCAAAAATTTCATCTGCTCCAAAGATGTCTAGGGATAACAGCGCATCATCTACCAATCGTCAAAATCGTCTTTCAAGCCCTCTACATCAACGCAAAAGTCTTTTAAGCCACCACCTATTTATCTGAGAGAAAAAAATTCTAACGCGCTTATAAAAAAACTACTGTCGACCATTGGTGAAAATACTTTTCACATCATTCCAATTAAACGAGGTAATATTGATGAAACTAAAATCCAAATATATAATGAAAAAGATTTCCGAAAAATTGTTATTGAATTCGAAAAAAATAAAACAAATTTTTACACATACCAACTTAAGAGTGCTAAAGGCCTACAGATAGTATTAAAGGGCATAGATTCATATGTTGAACCCGAAGAAGTAAAATGTGCACTTGTCGACCAAGGATTCAAGGTAAAAAATGTTACCAACATATTTAATAGAGAAAAGGTCCCCCAACCCCTATTTCGGGTTGAACTGGAGCCGAATGACATACAATTGAAAAAAAACGAAGCCCATCCAGTTTATAACGTAAAGTATCTCTTACATCGAAAAATCACAGTTGAAGAGCCACGTAAGCGTTCAGGTCCCGTACAGTGCCATAATTGCCAAGAATATGGCCATACGAAAACTTACTGCAAGTTACCTACAGTGTGTGTTATCTGCGGTGAATTTCATGGTACTGCTAGCTGTACTAAGCCAAAAGATCAAGCAGAAAAAAAATGTAGTAATTGTGGAGGTAATCACACAGCTAACTATAGAGGGTGCCCTGTATATTCTTTCGTTAAACAGGCTATGGGTCAAAAACCCAAGTTAACTCCAGCTCTACAAGTAAACCCGAACTCCGACACTTTTACTCAAATCAGCCAACCAGTTACTTAACGTGTATCGTATGCTGATGCTGCTAAGACTAGTTCAATTCCCACGCAAAATGTTCCACCGCCAAATAATTCAACGAATTCAAACTCAAGCTTTAACTTTAGTCGCCTTGAAGCTACTATTGAGAATCTGGTGCTAACTATAAACAACTTTACTACAAATATGACAAGCATGATGCAAGAAATGCTGCGAATGCAGAATACACTGCTTCAAGCATTAGTTAATAAACCATGAACACGTTAAAAATATGTTTCTGGAACGCAAACGGCATTCGCCAACATAAAAATGAACTTGAGCACTTCCTCATGGAAAAAAATATTGATATAATGTTGGTTTCTGAGACTCATTTGACCTCAAGAAGCTTATTTAAAATAAATGGTTACACTTTATATGATACAAAGGACCCGAGAGAGAGAGCATGTGGTGGATCAGCAATTCTGATTAAGTCAAGACTCAAGCACTATGTCCTTGACAACGTTAGTGAAGAATATTTGCAAGCAACGAATATTTTCGTAGAAAATTTTTGTGCGAATTTCGTGATATCATCAATTTACTCACCTCCCAGATTTTCAGTTACCGAAGATCAGTATGAGAAGTTCTACAAATCGCTTGGATCTTGTTTCGTGGCAGCTGGTGACTACAATGCAAAACATACGTACTGGGGATCGCGTCTTGTTACACCTAGAGGTCGAGCCTTGTTCAATACAATTTCAAAAATGGGCTTAGATGTCATTTCGAGTGGGGAGCCTACTTACTGGCCTACTGACGTAAGAAAAATTCCAGATGTTATAGATTTTGCCGTCACGAAAAATATTCATAGGGACTTAATTCATGTAGAGGCCTCTCTAGATCTGTCCTCCGATCACTCTCCAACAATAGTTACAATTTTCAACCCACTAAGGAGTGATTTAACTAACTCATATGTGAAGATAATTAATGGAATCAACTGGGTGGTATTAAAAAAATATCTTAGTAGTCACTGCGTAGAAAACATTCAGCTTAGATCATGCGATGATATTGAATTTAACATTGCCAATCTTAACGAAAATATTAAACAGGCTGCTGAACACGCCACTACCTCCTATCCACAGACCGGCTTTAACAGAATTTATTCTACGGAAATTAAACGTCTTGTATGTGAAAAAAGGAGAGCTAGAAGAGAATGGCAACAACACAGATCACCCCTAAATAAAATCAGACTTAAAGAATGTACTAAACGACTCAAAGAGCTGCTATCGTCGGAAAAAACTGCACTACTGGAAAAGTATTTAGAAGGTCTTGATGTAACGTCCGCATCTAATTATTCTTTATGGCGCGCTACTTGAAATCTTAAACGACCCGTTGATCTTAAATCACCATTGCGTACTGCGACCGGAGGCTGGGCAAGAAGTGATAGTGAGAAA
The DNA here is from genome assembly GCA_949987645.1 of Tachina grossa. Lineage (NCBI taxonomy): Eukaryota > Metazoa > Arthropoda > Insecta > Diptera > Tachinidae > Tachina > Tachina grossa. Next base: position 177,886 of record CATLJX010000072.1, read on the forward strand.
GGTAACTTATTTTCTGAGCATTTAAAATCTGTATTCACTCCCAATTCATGTACGGGTGCTGCTGATTTACCGAGTGTAGTTTCTCTACCCCCTCGTCCCTTAAGGTTTAAGATGCGTGAAGTACAAAAAGTAATTGCTGAACTCAACCCGAAGTAAGCTCCAGGTATTGATGGCATTAGTAACAAAATGCTCATGAACTTGCCTCATATTGCAATAAGAATCCTGCTATTTATTTTTAATGCTATTTTAAGAATGCAGTATTTTCCACATAACTGGAAACTTGCCAAGATCAAAATGATTCCAAAGGCGGGCAAAGATCTTACCAAGACTGATTCATATAGGCCTATAAGCTTACTATCTACAATCTCAAAGCTTTTTGAAAAGCTGCTCATGACTAAATTGTCAAAAATTTTAACTGATAATGGGTGCATCCCGGACCATCAATTTGGCTTTAGAAGTCAGCACAGCACGATTGAACAAACGCATAGACTGGTCCAAGTTGTAAGAAGAACATTTGAAGAAAAGAAGTATTGTTCCGCTCTCTTTATTGATGTTTCTCAGGCGTTTGATAAAGTATGGCACGAAGGCTTAGTTTTAAAATTGAAGACATATCTGCCAATAAACATTCAAAAGCTTTTGGAAAGTTATATTATTGATAGGAAGTTCACCGTTATGAAAGGAGAGTTCACGAGTGTGCCCGAATCTATATCTTCTGGTGTGCCCCAGGGTAGTATTCTGGGTCCTGTCTTGTATTTAATATATACTTGTGATATGCCTGTGAGCAATAATATCCATATTTCTACTTTTGCCGATGATACAGCCTGTATGAGTGTGCACGAAAACCCTTATGAGGCATCCCGCAATCTCCAGGAACATATCACTCAGCTGGAAATATGGTTGAACTTATGGAGAATTAAAGTCAATGAACAAAAGTGTGTCCATATAACGTTCACCCTAAGAAGAGATACTTGCTCCCCCATTCGAATCAACAATCAAAATATTCCTCAACATTCCCAAGTGAAATACCTTGGTATACACCTTGATCGAAGACTTACATGGAAACATCATATTGACTCTAAGTTAACTCAGATAAAACTTAAGTTAACTCAAATATATTGGTTGATTGGCAGAAACTCAACACTCAGCTTAGACTGCAAACTTTTACTATACAAGTCGCTTTTGAAGCCAATATGGTGCTACGGAATTCAGTTATGGGGCACTGCTTCAGCTTCCAATGTCGAGAGAATCCAACGAAGGCAAAACAAAATTTTACGGTTAATAACATCGGCTCCATGGTATATCCAAAATTCTATTATACATCGTGATTTAAATATGCCACTAGTGACTGAAGAAATTGCAAAATACGCAGGCAAATATTTAACAAAACTCGAATCACATCCTAATCCGCTTGCTCGTAATATTTTGAACTTTACTGGGCACATCCGCTTAAAAAAGAGGGACACACAGGCTCTTATACCTAACACTCCAGATGGGACTACTTGAAAATACTTTCCCCCCCCCCCCCTTTTTTTATTATTACTACTAATGTATTATTTATAACTACAACTAAGTTTATGTCCGACACTGGTCGGGCCTAATAATTTTTTTTTATAGATTTAAGATTTGAATACTTATTGTTAGTTCATATATGAAGATCCAATAAATAAATACATGCATTACAAAAAAAAAAAAAAATTAATGCTAGGAAGACAAAGGCTATGTTTTTTGGGGCTCCACTCTTAGAATTGAGACTGTACTTTGATGATATTGAAATTGATTTTGTTGACAAATTTTATTGTGTGGGTTTATGGATTGACAGTAGGCTTAATTTTGATAGGCATATTAGTCATGTAATTTCTAAGGTAAATTACTCTCTAAGACGCTTATATAGTATCAATCTCGCTCTTCCGATGCACATAAAATCAATGCTTATCCACACTATGGTTATGCCGATTTTTCTTTATGGGCTCGAAGTGTATAGTGGTACTTTCTGAGTTGGAATTAGGAGGCTTGTTGTGCTTTTTAACAGGGCTATGCGTTACCTATACTCTCTTAATATTCGATGTCATATTTCTGAGTATGTTATTAGGTTTTTGGGGTATACTTTTCGCAACTTTGTAACAGCAAGAGTCTTGCTGTTCTTTTATAAAATATTTAAAAATGGAAATATCTTGTTTTTGCTGTCTTTTTTTTTATTTAGTCGATCAACTCGTAATTGTCAGATTCTTATACCAAGATTAACTTCTATTTTGGAGAGATCTTTTCACGTTAGGGTGGCTCATATTTTTAATGTATTACCGAAGCCTTTAAAGACTATTCATTTATCCTATTTTGTTTATAGAAGCAAGATAACTGATAAACTAGTTCTGATTTTTTGTGTATTATTACTGTTGCATTTCACTTTAGGATGGCTTTGATTCGCCTTACCTACAATTTTTATTCGTTTACTTTCCAACATTTTATTGCCCTTCAAATAACACCTTTTTGGTATTGATTGGTTGAAATTTATTTTGTGTAATTGGACTTATATACATATATGATTTTTTATTGCATACATTCTGACATTTACATGTCTTTTATTAATTTTATATTTTTAAATATTTACTAAATGTTATTTTTCTTCATATTTACCTAATGTTATATATTATTTTGTTTCTAAAATCTACCGTTGCTTTACATTTACATATATACATACAGAGATACATTTTTGTTAATGTTTTCTTTTTTCAGTAGAATTATTAACCATATATGGTTCTAAGAGCTCGGTTATTTTGTAATTCTTAATTCTTAATAAATTCTTAATTCTTAAATTATAGATAGCTAATAAATTATAGAAAACCAGACCAGGTCCTGATAAGCTGATCTGAAAACCAGACCAGCTCCTGATAAGCTGATCTGATTGCTGATAAGCTGATCTAATAGCTGATACCTGTTGTACTATTTGCTGTTAGCAAACGTGGATGAGATGGCGTTAAAGCAGTTGGTGTCGATAAGAAAATATCTAATAAAATGTTATGGAATTTCATAATATTGTGAAACTCAATTTCTCTTGCATATAACATTTCAAAGATAACAAGACTGTATATAATTCATTACAGAGTACTTAAACAATGTCTAGAAAACGGTTTGATTTTGAAAAAATACATAGAGTTCTAACTTTTAAGCAGTCTCTATGGTTGAAAGATTATATAGACCTTAATTCTAAATACAGAGCCGAAGCTAGAAATAACTTTGAAAAAAAAATTTTAAAATTGCTCAACAACGCAGTATATGGGAAAACCATGGAGAATGTGGACAAAAAGAAAGATGTGAGGATTGTTACCAGTTGGACTACATTAAACCGAAACCGTTTGGGTGCTCAAAATTGGATATCTAAGTCAACTTTTCATAGCTTAGCAATATTTTCAGAAGATATGGTAGCGATTCAAATGAACCGCGTGAAGATATGTTATAATAAGCCCATATATTTAGGATTTTGTGTGCTGGAACTATCTAAATGGAAGATGTATAATTTTCATTATAGATACATGCAACCTAAATTCAAGTCAAAATTGAAATTAAATTACATGGACACCGACTCATTCATATACACGATACAAACTGAACACTTTTACGCAGACATTAAAAATGATATAGAACATGAATTTGACACTTCTGACTATCCAGAAACAAATGATTACGGGATTCCTCTCGTAAACTAAAAAGTTCTGGGTATGATGAAAGATGAGAATTGTGGGAAGATTATGGAAGAATTTGTGGGACTACGGTCTAAAATGTACTCCTTTACTGTACAAAATGGAAATGAAATTAAAAAATCTAAAGGAGTAAAAAAATGTGTTTTAGATAAGTATAGCCTAAGTTCGTATAGAGATCGTTTATTTAACAGATCAAATGTTTACGATAATATGCTAACTTTTAAGTCTAAGTTGCATGAATTATATACTATGCAAATACATAAAGTAATATTAAGTTATCAAGATGACAAGAGAAAAGTCAAAAGTGATGGTATAAACACATATGCATGGAATCATATTGAAATTGACGAAACAAATCCTGATTATGAACTTGATATGTTGTTATTAGAAATAGAAAAACTTCAAAAAGATGAGTAAAATATGTATACAAATTAAATCTTCTGTAATTTATTTCTCCAATTATAATTATTTAGTTTTAATTAAAAATCTTTGTGTCTATTGTAAATTATTTTTTATTTAGGAAATATTGTCTAGTTATTAAGATAACAAAAAGAAAAAAATATAACATTTCCTATGTTATGTTTCTCTACATAATTTGATTTCCAAAATTGTATATATTATTTGCAAGACTAGTTTTTAAATAAAATACACTATTATGAAAATAAAAAGGCATTTAAAAAAAAACAAATATTTTTGTGTACAGCTTTTTTTTATTTATTATCCATCCTTAAATAAAATTTATGAATTTTCACATCTGTTACAATCTTGTGTTGCATTTTTTCTCCAATCTCATAACAAAGTCGTGTTAATTCAATCTTTACATCCCTTTCGTGTTTTCCTTGTATTTCATTGATTTGAAGTTTTGTTTTGTTTAAAGCGGAGCAGGTTGGTATATAATATTCATGAAAGAAATGAAGGATTTGTTTTCTTAGAATGTTGTTCCAACACAAAATTGATGTAAAAAATACTCGAATTTGAGTTAGTGATCTCCAAGTGTGAGAATCAATTTTTATTTTAAAGTTTCCTTGTATGATAACTAAAAACCAAACATCTCTTTTATATTGAAACTTATATTCAACATCCCTCTCACTTTCATTATCAATTATATTTAAAGAATTAAAAAAATCCCGACGATTAAGCATATCATGAATAAACTCCTTATAGCACTTGAGATGTAACCACTCTTCTCGATCCAGCCCAATGTATTGCTTATTTTTATAATTCAACCATAACATTGGCTTAAAACCAAACCCTGTAAAAAGTCCACATGCAATATTCAATTTCCAATTGAGCAAGTATTCAAACTCAAAGACCAAATCATATATTTGAGGTTTTCGTTCTTGATTGTTGTGAAATATATTCTTTAAAGTACGTTTATCCATCCTCAATGAAAATAATATTTAAACTAATAGCTTTTTCGGTCTATTAATCTGTATATATACATAAATATGTACATTGAAGTAAATAATAAATCATACACATACAAATACATTTTATATTTATTCATAGTTTTTTTTGAGATACACTTTTGTAAGTCTCAATAATTTTAAAAATAATTTTTTTTCTTATGTGGAACATTGTACACCAACAAGTGTCCGGCCCTTCCTCGCATCCTTCGCTATACCACTGGCAGCTGGCGAAATGCCCACTATCTTCGGAGTCCTCCTGCTCTACAACTCCATACTCCTCATTTTTAGTTAGCATAGAGATAAAAAAATGTATTGTTTCCTTATGCTCATAGAGCAGTAAGTCTCCAAAGGAATGAAGGAATTCAAACAACGTCTCACGTATTTGGCTCATTTTTAATTTGATTTTATTTCTCTAAAGAATTTTGTTGAATGCTATTTTTACACTTATATTCTTGAAAGGTTTACGTACCTATTTATAGTAAAATATTTTGTAAAATCAACATTTTACGAACAATTTTGAGTTCTTTTGAAATTTTTTGTTTCACTTACACTTTAGAACATTAATATAACTATCTCTCTGATCTTTGTTTTGAAATTTTATATTTCAGTTACGTTTTAGAACGTCAATATAACTATCTCTTTCACTACAATTCTATCAGTGATAAAACAAACAAACATTTACATAAAAAATAATTACAATATGAGAAAAAGAGATAGCCACGTTACTGATTTTTGTTTTTTAGATTTTTTTTAGTTTTTGCCTATTTAAAAATTGGTAGAAATTTTTAATACATCAGTTTACAAAGAGAGATTGAGCAATCTGTCAAAAAGAGAAGAAGAAAAAACACATAAAAAATACATATAAAAAAATTAAATTTAATTAATTAATATTCTGATAATGAATCCACCAAATTTGATAACAAAGTTCAACAATTTAAATAAAAAAACATTAATCCATATAAAAGAGCTCCAGGACTCAACTGAATATACAGTTAAAAATGCTAAACGGGTGACAAGTAAATACGGCACCACAATTCAAATTGAACTGGAAAATAACATAATGTTTTTACCGAATCGGTACAACACGCTATCGGATGATGATATAATAGAACTAGCATCCGGGATATATTGTATATGTAAGCAAGGAGAAAATTCCCTAAAATTGGATACTGCTGCTGAAATATGTATATTTCTAACAAATGCTCAATACCCACAGTGGGAATAATATGTAGAAACTATATTTTATAAACTTTTTTATTAATAAAACAGTAAAATTTAAAAAAATTTTCGTGTGTTGTATTTATTTATTCTGTTCACTTATTTTGTAGAGAAATTGAAGACATAAATATCCACATTTAAATGAATTATAATCTTGATATTGATTGTAATTATATTTTATATTTTTGCCTAGATATTTAACTAATTCTAATGGAGGTTGGAAATTTCCAAAACCATCGAAATATTCTTTATGTTCATTGTTTTTATAATATGCTACCCAATGGGTTCCAGGTCCTCTTGATAAATCCAAATTAATGATTCCGCATTCTCTTTTTCTCGATCGTTTTGGTAGTGTATCCAACATGAAAACTCCTCTAAAGTATGGAATGTTTGTTGAAAAGTTTCTCAGATCAACATCAGATAGGGGTTTATTGGGTAGCATTACGAAAAATTTGGTTTTTGTTTTTCTTGACAAACCAATCCATATCCTTTCTTATATGGTTTAAGGTAAAAACCTTTCCCCATTGCTACTGCTTCCATTGTTTGGCATTCTTTGCAGCATTTATTGCTTTTGATATAGCTGCTCCGCCAGTAGAAAGACTACCAATTGCACTCAGAGCAGTAAGAATAGGTACCAAAGGTAAGAAGCCACCAAACTTTGGAACATTAATTATGCGTGGTATTATAACTTGCGATTTCTTTCCCCTTAACGACTTGTTAATAACCTTACGTGCAATCCTAATGGCAGAGTTAATGTCTTGAGGTTTTTCCTTCTTCAGTACTTTTGTTGCATTTTTAATTGATGTACTGAACAGCTTTTTTCCATTTTGTTCACTTTTTTTTGCAACCTTCTTCAATCCCATACCAAGTTTTCTTTTGGCTTTCATTGCGTTAGTAACCATATACGCAAACGATTTTTCTGCAAGACTGCTATCTCTTGAAAGAACTCGTTCCCAAGCTTTATTTTCAAGAATTTTATCAGCTTGATGTCTACTATTTAAATCATTTGTTTTGGAATAAGCAATGTCGTGATTTTTACATGCAGCGTCTAATAAATTTATTCCTTTGTCACCGCGGTCTAAACGTTTTTGTAATTTTGTTCCGGGTCCACAAAACTGATATCCAGGAAGGTGTAGTTCAACAGGTAGAGAGTTTATTACTCTATTCACTAAACTTTTTCCAACGGCTGGTTTTTTATAACTAAACGTTTTGTTATAATGTATAAGCATCTTATTTAACTTTTTTCTTCTATAATAAAAGTAAAATTTATGAAATGCAATTAGTTATAAAAATGCAATTAGTAAAACAACATAAAAATATTGTGATTCGCAATATTGATGCTTCAACGAACATCAGATCTAAAATAAAACCTAGCTCTCTCTTACCAAATTCTATTCGTGCTCTAATAGTTGGACTATCAAATTGTGGAAAGACTAATGTTATGATTAGCTTGCTAGAAAGCCCTAATGGACTCAAGTTTGAAAACATCTATTTATACTCAAAATCCATTTATCAACCAAAATATGAACACTTAAAGCGATTAATTTCGCCAATTAAAGAGATGGGATATTACACATTTACAGATAATGAAAAAGTTATTCCTCCTGACGAAGAGAAAACTAATTCAATTATGATCTTTGATGATGTTGCATGCGAGAAGCAAAATAATATACGAGCATATTTTTGCATGGGACGTCATAAGGATGTTGATTCATTTTATTTATGTCAAACTTATACCAGAATTCCCAAGCACTTAATAAGAGACAATGCAAATGTGATTATAATATTTAAACAAGATGAGACAAATATAAAGCACGTTTACAGCGATCATGTTGCCAGCGACATGAGTTATGAAAAGTTTCATGAAATTTGTCGAGAGTGTTGGAAGGATAAATATGGATTTTTGATGATAAGCAAAGATAATGACTTGAAAAATGGTCGCTATAGAAAGCAATTCGACTATTTTATAACAATATAAATTACTCTACATAAAAGTAAAACATTAGTACTTAATTTGGCTTTGGACATAGTACATCTTCTTATTTCCTAAAAAATATTTTATGCCGGATGTGATAGTTGATCTGTTACCTGATCTGATAGCTGATACGTGATCTGATATCCCCCATACCTGATCTGAAAGCTGCTCAAATATCTGATCTAATACCTGATCTGTTAGCTGATCTAATATCTGATACCTGATCTGTTGCCTAATAGTTGAAAATGGATGAAAAAGTTTTAAAAGAGCTAATAAAGACAAGAAATGTTTTAAAGAAAAAATTTTGTAGTATAAAAGTTGATGAAGCAGATACACATGAGCGATTCAAAGATACATTTAAACCCATAATAGATCCTTTAACAGAATTTGTGAACAGTTCTAAACATAATAAAAGAAGTATTAAAGCAGAAAAAGATGAATTTAAAATGAAAGTTTATAAAAAATCAAAATTTCCATTCAACGAACAATCAGTTAAGTTAGAGACAAGTACTCCAAAGAAGCTTGCTGAAGGAACATTATGAAATAAAAATATCTCACTTTGTGATCGAAACGTAAATAAGAGTGATAAAGTTGATACTGATGATGATGACGATGATGACAACGATGATTTTTGCTCTCAATCGGCAACTCTAGACAATTCAGATAATAATAATAAGAGTTATACTGACATAGCACTCTTGGAAAGCAGAAACGAATTAGATACTCTCTACGGTCCACATAAAGATTTAAATAATGAATGGAAGCTCTACAATAGTAGTATTAAACTTATTGAAGATAAAATAGTGATTGGAAATCAAATATGGGCTTTTACACCAGGTTTATTTTCTTTACTGTTTCACAAAATACCAAAACATTACGATAAACATGAATTAGATATATATAAAAAAAATTTAGTAAGCACAAATGCATATAAAGGAGAATATGGACATAATGCACAAATCAAAGGAACGAGAGCATATAAATATAAGCATATTATCAGTAAATTGTTTAAGAAAGAAAGTGAAAAGAATTCATCAACTTCATCATCACTACATAAAATGAAAATTCCTTACAAGGGCGAGGGTTTGATGCAACTAAACACATACAAACCTAACTATATATACTGGGACGATCCTAATGAGTAAGTAGATCGGCTTAGGCTATTGCTGGCATCACAAACTGCAGGTCATACTAATCACAATAACGATTTTGTCTCAATTATCGAGGAATTATATGAAGCAAACATTATAAAATAATATTTATCTGCATAAATCATGTCCATCGATAAGTTCGGGCACTACCTTAATGATACAACTGGTACTGTTTTTGTGAAAAATGTTCCTAAGGTGCTGGGCTTCGTTATGGATAAAACTAATAACATTGACGTTCGAAGCAAAAGAATCAAAAATGTGGCAAAAGCTTTGGAGGAAAACGACGTTGTTAATAAATTGCTTCTGCAAAGTCAAATTCAAGAGGTTCGAGATGAAATCAACATGAGCTTGAAATTCAGGAAAAAATTTTAAGTATGAAACTATTTTTTGAAAAAGAAATTAAAAAGATAAATGAGTTAATTTATGGGTATGTAAGAAATATGATGGTCGACAGAACTTAAATGAACTCACTCTGAACTCAACGTATCCCTTAAAATTCAAAATATGTTAAATAATGACTTCAAAAAGAAATTTAGTAAATGAACTACATAAGCAAGCACGAAAACATTTTCCACGTCGAAGAGTTGTTATGAAAGGAATAGATGATCCTTGGCAAGCTGATTTAGTTGAAATGGGGAACTATTCTACAGACAATAGAGATTATCGATTTTTGCTTACTGTAATTGATACATTTTCAAAATTTGCTTGGGCACTACCCTTGAAAAGAAAGACTGCATTGGAAACAACCCAGGCTATGCAGAATATTTTCCAACTGGGACGAATACCAAAAAACTTGCAAACAGACGATGGTAAAGAGTTTTTCAATAAACACTTTGGAAAATTGATGAATAAATACAACATTAATCACTACTCAACATATAGCAGAATGAAAGCATCAATAGTAGAACGATTTAACAGAACATTAAAAGGAATGATGTGGAAAGAGTTTAGCTTTAATGGGTCTTATAACTGGCTCGACATTTACAAAGACTTGATTAATACATATAATAAAAGAATTCATCGCACCTCAAAATGCCACCGATTCAAGTTAACTATAAAAATGAGAAAAAATTATTAAACACGGTATATTCAAATTATCAAAGTTCAATGTGGGAGATCATGTGCGCATAAGTAAATATAAACATGTTTTTGAAAAAGGATATACACCAAATTGAACTACAGAAATTTTTACGATTAAAAGAGTTCAAAATACACATCCAGCTATATACATATTAGAAGACTATCGTGGTAAACCTATTAAAGGTGGATTCTATGGTGAAGAACTTTCAAAAACCAGATATCCAAATACATATCTAGTTGAAAAAGTTCTTAAAACTAAAGGCGAGAAGGCATATGTTAAATGGTTAGGATTTACCAATCAACATAATTCTTGGATCAATAAAAATGAAATATTGTAGTTAAGTGTATATATAAGTCTATATTTGTATCTAATATATTTAAATAAAATATAAACTTCCCCTTTTTAAAAAGTGCTGTGTTTAATTTCACTTATTTGTAATCAGACAAGCATAATGTCAATAACACTTACTCTTAGCTCAAACTCATCTGAGTTATCTGCTAATTACTTTCCTCCTATTCGTTTGGATGGTGAATATGAATGTGCTCTAACTGATTTTCATTCATATAATAGCATTCCTAATGTAGATGATTATAACAATATATTTCATATTGGTGAACACTTAATTAAAATACCAATAGGATCTTATGAATTGAATGATATAGTTGATTATATTAAACACCGCTATAAGCAGTATTGTCCGGAAAATAAAATTGATATATAAGCTAATAACAATACAATGCAAGTTAGAGTTAATAGCTGTAAGGATCCCATATACTTTAACAAGGATAACACAATTGGAAAACTTTTTGGATTCAATAAGAAAATTCTAGCTCCTAACCAAGACCATTACTCAGATCTACCAGTCAATATTTTCATCGTGAATATCTTGCGTGTTGAATGTAGTATAGTCGTTAACACATATACGAATAACTCACAAGCACACACATTACATGAGTTTGCGATCAATGTCCCCCCAGGGTATAAAATTGTTGAGATTCCTCGAAATCTTATCTATTTGCCAGTTAACTGCCAAGAGATAAGTTCTCTCACTCTACGCATAGTTGATGAGAACGGAGAGGAAATTACAACAAGAATACATTTGAGATCTAGCAAATAATGATAATATACAACATCAAGTAATCTAAGGATAAAATTGGATACACTCATAAAACACTATTGCAAACCAAACCACGATTAAAGAGATCATTACACAAAAAACATTTGATACAAGGAAATAAAAAATTTTTGAAGTCTCTCAATTTAAAGTTGACAAAGAAATGAGTTACATACTAGATGTTCTAGAAAAACCTCAATCAGACGAAAGTATAATTAAAAAGGACTATCAAACATATACACCATACCTACAATCCTTCAACAATAATGATGAGATTCGAATTTCAATACAAAATCAAGACTTATATGTGCTACCCAGCGAAAGCTACATATATGTTGAGGGAAGTATTGTAGATGATAATAACAGCAAAATATCTTCGTTTTTAAATCTAAAATTAAAAAATAACTTTGTGGCACATCTCTTTGACGAAATTCGATATGAACTTAATGGCATAGAAATTGATCATACAAGACATTTAGCGATTACAAGCAGCCTAAAAAACTTTGTTTCTTTATCATCTGCAGAAAGTATTGGCTTGTACAATGCTGGATGGAACAAACTCGATGATTTGGATATTTCAAATGGACACTTTAATATCTATGTACCACTGAAACTATTTTTAAGCTTTGCTGAAGACTATAATAAAATTATACTCAGCGCTAAACATGAATTGGTTCTCTTACGTAGTAAGAGCGATGAAAAACTCGTATACTCAACTGTTGCTACTGACAAACCAAAAATTAGTATCTCAAACATATCATGGAGAATCCCGCATGTACAATTATCCGATCTGAGCAAATTGAATATGATTAAAATTATTAACAGTGGTGCTTCTATACCGATGGCATTTCGCAGTTGGGATTGTCACATTAATCCTCAACTAAATACAGGAACTAGCTGTATATGGAATGTTAAATTGGCTGCAAATAGAAAACGACCCCGTTTTGTGTTGATTGCTTTTTAACAAGAAAATAAGTCTGTTCACTGTAATCTAAACAATTTAAAAGTGCATTTAAAATCCGAATCGTACCCATATGATGATTTAAATATAAAATTTAAAAATGATCGGTATGCCATCCTATATGATATTTATCTACGGTTTCAACAAAGCTACTACATGAGGGAATCACAACCACTTCTAACTGCTCAAGAATTTAAAAATAGTGTGCCGATAGTTGTAGTAGATGTCAGTTATCAAAACGAAGCTCTATCTAATGGTCCTGTTGATATAAAAATTGAAATTGAAACGGACTCCAACATTCCTACCGATACATCAGCCTTTTGCATTCTCATCCACGATCGCATAATAGAATACATACCCTTAAAAGGTCAAGTTCGTAAAATAATGTAAATAAAATATAAGATGATTGGGGGTAAAGTTTTCATCGATATGCAAGGATTTAAATCCAATTCAAACATCTTTATTGCAAAAGAAATATCAATTGTTTTTAACAATAAGGAGCACATAAATTTTATTATTAAACCACCGTTTAACTTCAAAAGATTATCAGTAGCAAAACCAAGAGAAGCGAATTGGCTAACAAGAAACTTATCTCATCTGAATTGGAATGACGGATCAATATCATTTAAGAGTGTTGTAAAATTTTTAATATCCAATTTAAAACATTCTTCAATCTATGTTAAGGGTATGGAAAAAAAGAAATGGTTGGAGAAACTACTTCAACTTAGAGTTTTCAACATCGAGGATATGGGGTGCATCAACTTTAAGCAAATACAACTTAAATATCCGGAATATTTTTACTGCAGTTATCACAATTATGGAGTTTGTGCCTTAAGAAATGCATATTTACTTTATCAGGAAAATATATAAAAAAATGTATATTAATTTTCTATTCTTACATTGCTACAACATATATTTACGATATTTTTTTAAATAAATATGTAGATTAAAAATATAAAAAATTTTGTTCATTCATTTATTTATATGTATATGGTATGTACAAGAGACAGAGCCAAATGTCAGCAAGCAGCGAAAATAACAATCAATTTTTGACAATCCTTAATATCACAAACTTCAATTTCTTTACAAAATAAGTGAAAAGAATGAATAAATACAACACGCATAAATTGTATATTTTATTCATTTCTTCAAACTCTTTACACATAAAAATATTAAAATCAAACAACAACAAAAACCAAACATTGATATCTCACCAGCATACATAATTACTTTCTAAAATACCCTTCCATGTCCCCAGCTAAAAAACGAATATTACAAACAAAAAAAGTAATGCCGAGTGCACACTATGATATTTTGTGACATCGCAACAGTGTGCCCTAGTGGTAACGTTTATCATTTCCGATTTGCATTCCATATAAAAAAACATAATGTGAAAGGCGTTGCACACATTTTAAAAAATGATTAGAACACAAGAAAATGCCAGATTTGTACTCGGCATTGCATATATACATATACGACTACTTACCCATCTGCCAACGCTCAAGTTATTGTAAAAACACACACAAATACACACGCATAACGTTGGCTCCCATGATCACGCATCTCTTATTCCCTTTGACAATCCTAAATATCTTACACTTCAATTTTTCCAACCTTCAAATAAGTTCATTGCTCATAAATTACATATTTCGTTTACCTCTTCAAACTCTTTAAATATAGGAAATAGGAAAATCAAACTAAATAAAACCAACAACAAAAACATTCATAGATTTCCCACAAGCATACATAATTTCTTTCTAAAATAATCTTCCATGACCACCAGCTAAAAAAGAATATTGCAAAAAGACCAAAGCAACATTTTTCTCTATGCACACACGCACTTACACTCTAAAATCATAAACCTGCTGCAACCGCTTAACAAACCAAAAAAAAAAAAAAAAAACCTTCAATTCAATTCAAAATTAAAATTAAAACAAAAACCTACATAAAATCCTTCGTACCTACAAAATTAACTATGTACATCGACGAACGGATATCAAACCATGCTTATCTCACAAACCATATATTTTATTCATGTCTTCGAACTCCTTAAACATAGGAAAAAAATAAATAAAAATCAAACTAAATAAAACCAACGACAAAAAACATTCATAGCTTCCCACACAATTTCTTTCTCAAGTATCATTCTGCAACCGCTTAACAAACGAAAAAATATACTACATACAAACAAAAGAATATTACAAAAAAAACTAAACTATGCACACACGCACACGCAATATAAAATCATAAACCTGCTGTAACCGCTTAACAAACGAAAAAACATACTACGTACAAACAAGCCCCGCGTGCCTACATAATTAACTATGCACATTGACGAACGGATATCAAACCATAAAATTAAAATAAAAACACATCGACGGGCTGACATCAAACTACCCTTTTCCATGTACAAACCGTCCATAACCCTCGTCACTTCACACCATTGACAGTAATTACCTTAATATGCAAATTTTAGCCCATAAATTACAAAATTTCGATTTTAATTACCCAAATTTGACAATTTTAATTGTTCAGGCTCATACATTCTACTACTACTAAGCAAAGATATTGAATTAAATGATTTTCGTTATAGAAAAAAATTACTGCTCATAAAAGATTGACTATAGTTATTTCATCTGACCTGAAACTTTATTCAACTATTTGCTATAACCTCATCTGATACCTGATAAGCTGATCTCCAAACTAGATTAGCTACCTGAAAACTAGACCAGCTCCTGATAAGCTGATCTGAAAACCAGACCAGTTCCTGGTACGCTGATCTGAAAACCAGACCAAGTCCTGATAAGCTGATCTGAAAACCGGACCAGCTCCTGATAAGCTGATCTGAAAACCAGACCAGGTCCTGATAAGCTGATCTGAAAACCAGACCAGGTCCTGATAAGCTGATCTGAAAACGAAGCCAGCTCCTGGTAAGCTGATCTGAAAACGAAGCCAGCTCCTGATAAGCTGATCTGAAAACCAGACCAGCTCCTGATAACCTGATCTGAAAATCAGACCAGGTACCTGATAACCTGATCTGATACCTGATAAGCTAATCTGTAGAATGCATTCTGTGGTGTCTCTTAAAAGAGTGACGGTTGGTCATGTTATTAGCAACTCTTGGATTAATTCTGATGATGTACAGTATAGCCTGTCACTTCGTGATATTGCGTTTCGTTGCTATCTGAGAGATAGGACTGATGGATTGTGGAAGGTTTTCTGCCGTCTAAGAAATCGTTCTAAGACAGTTATGCGTAATGCTAAGCGTAGGGAACATTTTGAAAAGTTTCGTGGTATGTCTTCTAAGCAAGTATGGGGTATGCTTTCAGTTAATGGGTTGGGTGAATCTAAGGATTATGAGTTAGATGGTGTTGATGTTGAAGGTTTGAATGAGTACTTTGCTTCGAATCAAAATGATGATTCTGTTGACTGTTTTCCTGCTAATGAAGAGTCGGATGTGGGAAGGTTTTCTTTTCGTGCAGTTGATCTTGGGGAGTTATCTGAAGCTTTAATGTCTGTTACATCGAATGCTGTGGGTTGTGATGGAATCGCTGTCAAATACTTGAAATTAGTTTTTCCAATTATTGGTAAGTTTTTTCTGCATTTGGTAAATAGCATCATTGTTAGTTCTACATTCCCTGAAGATTGTCCCTATTAGAAAGACAGGTTCGTCTACAGAGATGGATAAATTGAGGCCTATATCGATCCTTCCAACTCTTTCTAAAGTTGTTGAGATCTTGCTTAAGAAGCAGCTTATTACTTATATTGAAGAAAAATCACTCTTAAGTGATTCGCAATATGGCCTTAGATGTGGTAGAAGCACAACATCGCTCCTTTTAGGGCTTACTGATAAGGCTCGTCAATTGGTCAGTAAAGGTCGAGTGTGTGTATTGTTGGCTATTGATCTCACCAAGGCTTTTGACAAGGTGGATCATGGAACTTTAATTAAAAAGCTTTTTTGTCATTTTGGCTTGTCGAGGATGGCATGTAGGCATATTACCTCCTTCCTTAGTAGAAGGAGTCAGTATGTTGCTGTCGGTAATAGTTTTTCAGGAGTTTTGCCTGTGAGAAGTGGAGTGCCACAAGGCTCGGTTCTTGGGCCGCTCCTTTTTGATATGTATATTAATGATATATTTGGTTGCATAAATTTTCCTATGTGTTTCTTTTTTGCGTACGCAGATGATTTACTTTTCGTATTTAGTGGGGAGAGACAATTTGCTGATGCTTTTCAACAAGTTGTGAACTATGGTATTTCCAATATCACTGATTGGATGAGTGACAATAAATTTTTTATTAATGCTAGGAAGACAAAGGCTATGTTTTTTGGGGCTCCACTCTTAGAATTGAGACTGTACTTGGATGATATTGAAATTGATTTTGTTGACAAATTTTATTGTGTGGGTTTATGGATTGACAGTAGGCTTAATTTTGATAGGCATATTAGTCATGTAATTTCTAAGGTAAATTACTCTCTAAGACGCTTATATAGTATCAATCTCGCTCTCCCGATGCACATAAAATCAATGCTTATCCACACTATGGTTATGCCGATTTTTCTTTATGGGCTCGAAGTGTATAGTGGTACTTTCTGAGTTGGAATTAGGAGGCTTGTTGTGCTTTTTAACAGGGCTATGCGTTACCTATACTCTCTTAATATTCGATGTCATATTTCTGAGTATGTTATTAGGTTTTTGGGGTATACTTTTCACAACTTTGTAACAGCAAGAGTCTTGCTGTTCTTTTATAAAATATTTAAAAATGGAAATATCTTGTTTTTGCTGTCTTTTTTTTTATTTAGTCGATCAACTCGTAATTGTCAGATTCTTATACCAAGATTAACTTCTATTTTGGAGAGATCTTTTCACGTTAGGGTGGCTCATATTTTTAATGTATTACCGAAGCCTTTAAAGACTATTCATTTATCCTATTTTGTTTATAGAAGCAAGATAACTGAATTTCTCCTGGTAAACTAGTTCTGATTTTTTGTGTATTATTACTGTTGCATTTCACTTTAGGATGGCTTTGATTCGCCTTACCTACAATTTTTATTCGTTTACTTTCCAACATTTTATTGCCCTTCAAATAACACCTTTTTGGTATTGATTGGTTGAAATTTATTTTGTGTAATTGGACTTATATACATATATGATTTTTTATTGCATACATTCTGACATTTACATGTCTTTTATTAAATTTATATTTTTAAATATTTACTAAATGTTATTTTTCTTCACATTTACCTAATGTTATATATTATTTTGTTTCTAAAATCTACCGTTGCTTTACATTTACATGTATACATACAGAGATACATTTTTGTTAATGTTTTCGTTTTTCAGTAGAATTATTAACCATATATGGTTCTAAGAGCTCGGTTATTTTGTAATTCTTAATTCTTAATAAATTCTTAATTCTTAAATTATAGATAGCTAATAAATTATAGAAAACCAGACCAGGTCCTGATAAGCTGATCTGAAAACCAGACCAGCTCCTGATAAGCTGATCTGATTGCTGATAAGCTGATCTAATAGCTGATACCTGTTGTACTATTTGCTGTTAGCAAACGTGGATGAGATGGCGTTAAAGCAGTTGGTGTCGATAAGAAAATATCTAATGAAATGTTATGGAATTTCATAATATTGTGAAACTCAATTTCTCTTGCATATAACATTTCAAAGATAACAAGACTGTATATAATTCATTACAGAGTACTTAAACAATGTCTAGAAAACGGTTTGATTTTGAAAAAATACATAGAGTTCTAACCTTTAAGCAGTCTCTATGGTTGAAAGATTATATAGACCTTAATTCTAAATACAGAGCCGAAGCTAGAAATAACTTTGAAAAAAAAATTTTAAAATTGCTCAACAACGCAGTGTATGGGAAAACCATGGAGAATGTGGACAAAAAGAAAGATGTGAGGATTGTTACCAGTTGGACTACATTAAACCGAAACCGTTTGGGTGCTCAAAATTGGATATCTGAGTCAACTTTTCATAGCTTAGCAATATTTTCAGAAGATATGGTATATTCAAATGAACCGAGTGAAGATATGTTATAATAAGCCCATATATTTAGGATTTTGTGTGCTGGAACTATCTAAATGGAAGATGTATAATTTTCATTATAGATACATGCAACCTAAATTCAAGTCAAAATTAAAATTAAATTACATGGACACCGACTCATTCATATACACGATACAAACTGAGCACTTTTACGCAGACAATAAAAATGATATAGAACATGAATTTGACACTTCTGACTATCCAGAAACAAATGATTACGGGATTCCTCTCGTAAACTAAAAAGTTCTGGGTATGATGAAAGATGAGAATTGTGGGAAGATTATGGAAGAATTTGTGGGACTACGGTCTAAAATGTACTCCTTTACTGTATAAAATGGAAATGAAATTAAAAATCTAAAGGAGTAAAAAAATGTGTTTTAGATAAGTATAGCCTAAGTTCGTATAGAGATTGTTTATTTAACAGATCAAATGTTTACGATAATATGCTAACTTTTAAGTCTAAGTTGCATGAATTATATACTATGCAAAAACATAAAGTAATATTAAGTTATCAAGATGACAAGAGAAAAGTCAAAAGTGATGGTATAAACACATATGCATGGAATCATATTGAAATTGACGAAACAAATCCTGATTATGAACTTGATATGTTGTTATTAGAAATAGAAAAACTTCAAAAAGATGAGTAAAATATGTATACAAATTAAATCTTCTGTAATTTATTTCTCCAATTATAATTATTTAGTTTTAATTAAAAATCTTTGTGTCTATTGTAAATTATTTTTTATTTAGGAATTATTGTCTAGTTATTAAGATAACAAAAAGAAAAAAATATAACATTTCCTATGTTATGTTTCTCTACATAATTTGATTTCCAAAATTGTATATATTATTTGCAAGACTAGTTTTTAAATGAAATACACTATTATGAAAATAAAAAAGCATTTAAAAAAAACAAATATTTTTGTGTACAGTTCTTTTTATTTATTATCCATCCTTAAACAAAATTTAGGAATTTTCACATCTGTTACAATCTTGTGTTGCATTTTTTCTCCAATCTCATAACAAAGTCGTGTTAATTCAATCTTTACATCCCTTTCGTGTATTCCTTGTATTTCATTGATTTGAAGTTTTGTTTTGTTTAAAACGGAGCAGGTTGGTATATAATATACATGATAGAAATGAAGGATTTGTTTTCTTAGAATGTTGTTCCAACACAAAATTGATGTAAAAAATACTCGAATTTGAGTTAGTGATCTCCAAGTGTGAGAATCAATTTTTATTTTAAAGTTTCCTTGTATGATAACTAAAAACCAAACATCTCTTTTATATTGAAACTTATATTAAACATCTCTCTCACTTTCATTATCAATTATATTTATAGAATTAAAAAAATCCCGACGATTAAGCATATCATGAATATACTCCTTATAGCACATGAGATGTAACCACTCTTCTCGATCCAGTCCAATGTATTGCTTATTTTTATAACTCAACCATATCATTTGCTTAAAACCAAAACCTGTAGAAAATTCACATTTTCAATTGAGCAAGTATTCAAACTCAAAGACCAAATCATATATTTGAGGTTTTCGTTCTTGATTGTTGTGAAATATATTCTTTAAAGTACGTTTATCCATCCTCAATGAAAATAATATTTAAACTAATAGCTTTTTCGGTCTATTAATCTGTATATATACATAAATATATACATTGAAGTAAATAATAAATCATACACATACAAATACATTTTATATTTATTCATAGTTTTTTTTGAGATACACTTTTGTAAGTCTCAATAATTTTAAAAATAATTTTTTTTCTTATGTGGAACATTGTACACCAACAAGTGTGCGGCCTTTCCTCGCATCCTTCGCTATACCACTGGCAGCTGGCGAAATGCCCACTATCTTCGGAGTCCTCCTGCTCTACAACTCCATACTCCTCATTTTCAGTTAGCATAGAGATAAAAAAATGTATTGTTTCCTTATGCTCATAGAGCAGTAAGTCTCCAAAGGAATGAAGGAATTCAAACAACGTCTCACGTATTTGGCTCATTTTTAATTTGATTTTATTTCTTTAAAGAATTTTGTTGAATGCTATTTTTACACTTATATTCTTGAAAGGTTTACGTACCTATTTATAGTAAAATATTTTGTAAAATCAACATTTTACGAACAATTTTGAGTTCTTTTGAAATTTTTTGTTTCACTTACACTTTAGAACATTAATATAACTATCTCTCTGATCTTTGTTTTGAAATTTTATGTTTCAGTTACGTTTTAGAACGTCAATATAACTATCTCTTTCACTACAATTCTATCATTGACAAAACAAACAAACATTTACATAAAAAATAATTACAATATGAGAAAAAGAGATAGCCACGTTACTGATCTTTGTTTTTTAGATTTTTTTTTGTTTTTGCCTATTTAAAAATTGGTAGAAATTTTTAATACATCAGTTTACAAAAACAGATTGAGCAATCTGTCAAAAAGAGAAGAAAAAAAAACACATAAAAAATACATATAAAAAATTAAATTTAATTAATTAATATTCTGATAATGAATCCACCAAATTTGATAACAAAGTTCAACAATTTAAATAAAAAAACATTAATCCATATAAAAGAGCTCCAGGACTGAACTAAATATACAGTTAAAAATGCTAAACGGGTGACAAGTAAATACGGCACCACAATTCAAATTGAACTGGAAAATAACATAATGTTTTTACCGAATCGGTACAACACGCTATCGGATGATGATATAATAGAACTAGCATCCGGGATATATTGCATATGTAAGCCAGGAGAAAATTCCCTAAAATTGGATACTGCTGCTGAAATAAGTATATTTCTAACAAATGCTCAATACCCACAGTGGGAATAATATGTAGAAACTATATTTTATAAACTTTTTTATTAATAAAACAGTAAAATCTAAAAAAATTTTCGTGTGTTGTATTTATTTATTCTGTTCACTTATTTTGTAGAGAAATTGAAGACATAAATATCCACATTTAAATGAATTATAATCTTGATATTGATTGTAATTATATTTTATATTTTTGCCTAGATATTTAACTAATTCTAATGGAGGTTGGAAATTCCCAAAACCATCGAAATATTCTTTATGTTCATTGTTTTTATAATATGCTACCCAATGGGTTCCAGGTCCTCTTGATAAATCCAAATTAATGATTCCGCATTCTCTTTTTCTCGATCGTTTTGGTAGTGTATCCAACATGAAAACTCCTCTAAAGTATGGAATGTTTGTTGAAAAGTTTCTCAGATCAACATCAGATAGGGGTTTATTGGGTAGCATTACGAAAAATTTGGTTTTTGTTTTTCTTGACAAACCAATCCATATCCTTTCTTATATGGTTTAAGGTAAAAACCTTTCCCCATTGCTACTGCTTCCATTGTTTGGCATTCTTTGCAGCATTTATTGCTTTTGATATAGCTGCTCCGCCAGTAGAAAGACTACCAATTGCACTCAGAGCAGTAAGAATAGGTACCAAAGGTAAGAAGCCACCAAACTTTGGAACATTAATTATGCGTGGTATTATAACTTGCGATTTCTTTCCCCTTAACGACTTGTTAATAACCTTACGTGCAATCCTAATGGCAGAGTTAATGTCTTCAAGTTTTTCCTTCTTCAGTACTTTTGTTGCATTTTTAATTGATGTACTGAACAGCTTTTTTCCATTTTGTTCACTTTTTTTTGCAACCTTCTTCAATCCCATACTAAGTTTTCTTTTGGCTTTCATTGCGTTAGTAACCATATACGCAAACGATTTTTCTGCAAGACTGCTATATTTTGAAAGAACTCGTTCCCAAGCTTTATTTTCAAGAATTTTATCAGCTTGATGTCTACTATTTAAATCATTTGTTTTGGAATAAGCAATGTCGTGATTTTTACATGCAGCGTCTAATAAATTTATTCCTTTGTCACCGCGGTCTAAACGTTTTTGTAATTTTGTTCCGGGTCCACAAAACTGATATCCAGGAAGGTGTAGTTCAACAGGTAGAGAGTTTATTACTCTATTCACTAAACCTTTTCCAACGGCTGGTTTTTTATAACTAAACGTTTTGTTATAATGTATAAGCATCTTATTTTACTTTTTTCTTCTATAATAAAAGTAACATTTATGAAATGCAATTAGTTATAAAAATGCAATTAGTAAAACAACATAAAAATATTGTGATTCGCAATATTGATGCTTCAACGAACATCAGATCTAAAATAAAACATAGCTCTCTCTTACCAAATTCTATTCGTGCTCTAATAGTTGGACTATCAAATTGTGGAAAGACTAATGTTATGATTAGCTTGCTAGAAAGCCCTAATGGACTCAAGTTTGAAAACATCTATTTATACTCAAAATCCCTTTATCAACCAAAATATGAATACTTAAAGCGATTAATTTCGCCAATTAAAGGGATGGGATATTACACATTTACAGATAATGAAAAAGTTATTCCTCCTGACGAAGCGAAAACTAATTCAATTATGATCTTTGATGATGTTGCATGCGAGAAGCAAAATAATATACGAGCATATTTTTGCATGGGACGTCATAAGGATGTTGATTCATTTTATTTATGTCAAATTTATACCAGAATTCCCAAGCACTTAATAAGAGACAATGCAAATGTGATTATAATATTTAAAGAAGATAAGACAAATATAAAGCACATTTACAGCGATCATGTTGCCAGCGACATGAGTTATGAAAAGTTTCATGAAATTTGTCGAGAGTGTTGGAAGGATAAATATGGATTTTTGATGATAAGCAAAGATAATGACTTGAAAAATGGTCGCTATAGAAAGCAATTCGACTATTTTATAACAATATAAATTACTCTACATAAAAGTAAAACATTAGTACTTAATTTGGCTTTGGACATAGTACATCTTCTTATTTCCTAAAAAATATTTTATGCCGGATGTGATAGTTGATCTGTTACCTGATCTGATAGCTGATACGTGATCTGATATCCCCCATACCTGATCTGAAGGCTGCTCAAATATCTGATCTAATACCTGATCTGTTAGCTGATCTAATATCTGATACCTGATCTGTTGCCTAATAGTTGAAAATGGATGAAAAAGTTTTAAAAGAGCTAATAAAGATAAGAAATGTTTTAAACAAAAAATTGTGTAGTATAAAAGTTGATGAAGCAGATACACATGAGCAATTCAAAAAAACATTTAAACCTATAATAGATCCTTTAACAGAATTTGTGAACAGTTCTAAACATAATAAAAGAAGTATTAAAGCAGAAAAAGATGAATTTAAAATAAAAGTTTATAAAAAATCAAAATTTCCATTCAACAAACAATCAGTTAAGTTAGAGACAAGTACTCCAAAGAAGCTTGCTGAAGGAACATTATGAAATAAAAATATCTCAATTAGTGATCGAAACGTAAATAAGATTGATAAAGTTGATACTGATGATGATGACGATGATGACAACGATGATTTTTACTCTCAATCGTCAACTCTAGACAATTCAGATAATAATAATAAGAGTTATACTGACATAGCACTCTTGGAAAGCAGAAACGAATTAGATACTCTCTACGGTCCACATAAAGATTTAAATAATGAATGGAAGCTCTACAATAGTAGTATTAAACTTATTGAAGATAAAATAGTGATTGGAAATCAAATATGGGCTTTTACACCAGGTTTATTTTCTTTACTGTTTCACAAAATACCAAAACATTACGATAAACATGAATTAGATATATATAAAAAAATTTTAGTAAGCACAAATGCATATAAAGGAGAATATGGACATGATGCACAAATCAAAGGAACGAGAGCATATAAATATAAGCATATTATCAGTAAATTGTTTAAGAAAGAAAGTGAAAAGAATTCATCAACTTCATCATCACTACATAAAATGAAAATTTCTTACGAGGGCGAGGGTTTGATGCAACTAAACACATACAAACCTAACTATATATACTGGGATGATCCTAATGAGTTAGTAGATCGGCTTAGGCTATTGCTGGCATCACAAACTGCAGGTCATACTAATCACAATAACGATTTTGTCTCAATTATCGAAGAATTATATGAAGCAAACATTATAAAATAATATTTATCTGCATAAATCATGTCCATCGATAAGTTCGAGCACTATCTTAATGATACAACTGGTACTGTTTTTGTGAAAAATGTTCCCAAGCTGCTGGGCTTCGTTATGGATAAAACTAATAACATTGACGTTCGAAACAAAAGAATCAAAAATGTGGCAAAAGCTTTGGAGGAAAACGACGTTGTTAATAAATTGCTTCTGCAAAGTCAAATTCAAGAGGTTCGAGATGAAATCAACATGAGCTTAAGTCAAAAACTCAATGAAATTCAGGAAAAAATTTTAAGTATGAAACTATTTTTTGAAAAAGAAATTAAAAAGATAAATAAGTTAATTTATGGGTATGTAAGAAATATGATGGTCGACAGTACTTAAATGAACTCACTCTGAACTCAACGTATCCCTTAAAATTCAAAATACGTTAAATAATGACTTCAAAAAGAAATTTAGTAAATGAACTACATAAGCAAGCACGAAAACATTTTCCACGTCGAAGAGTTGTTATGAAAGGAATAGATGATCTTTGGCAAGCTGATTTAGTTGAAATAGGGAACTATTCTACAGACAATTGAGATTATCGATTTTTGCTGACTTTAATTGATACATTTTCAAAATTTGCTTGCCCTTGAAAAGAAAGACTGCATTGGAAACAACCCAGGCTATGCAGAATATTTTCCAACTGGGACGAATACCAAAAAACTTGCAAACAGACGATGGTAAAGAGTTTTTCAATAAACACTTTGGAAAATTGATGAATAAATACAACATTAATCACTACTCAACATATAGCAGAATGAAAGCATCAATAGTAGAACGATTTAACGGAACATTAAAAGGAATGATGTGGAAAGAGTTTAGCTTTAATGGGTCTTATAACTGGCTCGACATTTACAAAGACTTGATTAATACATATAATAAAAGAATTCATCACACCATCAAAATGCCACCGATTCAAGTTAACTATAAAAATGAGAAAAAATTATTAAACACGGTATATAACCGCTTAAAACTATTCAAATTATCAAAGATCAATGTGGGAGATCATGTGCGCATAAGTAAATATAAACATGTTTTTGAAAAAGGATATACACCAAATTGGACCACAGAAATTTTTACGATTAAAAGAGTTCAAAATACACATCCAGCTATATACATATTAGAAGACTATCGTGGTAACCCTATTAAAGGTGGATTCTATGGTGAAGAACTTTCAAAAACCAGATATCCAAATACATATCTAGTTGAAAAAGTTCTTAAAACTAAAGGCGAGAAGGCATATGTTAAATGGTTAGGATTTACCAATCAACATAATTCTTGGATCAATAAAAATGAAATATTGTAATTAAGTGTATATATAAGTCTATATTTGTATCTAATATATAAATAAAATATAAACTTCCCTTTTTTACAAAGTGCTGTGTTTAATTTCACTTATTTGTAATCAGACAAGCATAATGTCAATAACACTTACTCTTAGCTCAAACTCATCTGAGTTATCTGCTAATTACTTTCCTCCTATTCGTTTGGATGGTGAATATGAATGTGCTTTAACTGATTTTCATTCATATAATAGCATTCCTAATGTAGATGATTATAACAATATATTTCATATTGGTGAACACTTAATTAAAATACCAATAGGATCTTATGAATTGATTGATATAGTTGATTATATTAAACACGACTATAAGCAGTATTGTCCGGAAAATAAAATTGATATATAAGCTAATAACAATACAATGCAAGTTAGAGTTAATAGCTCTAAGGATCCCATATACTTTAACAAGGATAACACAATTGGAAAACTTTTTGGATTCAATAAGAAAATTCTAGCTCCTAACCAAGACCATTACTCAGATCTACCAGTCAATATTTTCATCGTGAATATTTTGCGTGTTGAATGTAGTATAGTCATTAAGACATATACGAATAACTCACAAGCACACACATTACATGAATTTGCGATCAATGTCCCCCCAGGGTATAAAATTGTTGAGATTCCTCGAAATCTTATCTATTTGCCAGTTAACTGCCGAGAGATAAGTTCTCTCACTCTACGCATAGTTGATGAGAACGGAGAGGAAATTACAACAAGAATACATTTGAGATCTAGCAAATAATGATAATATACAACATCAAGTAATCTAAGGATAAAATTGGATACACTCATAAAACACTATTGCAAACCAAACCACGATTAAAGAGATCATTACACAAAAAACATTTGATACAAGGAAATAAAAAATTTTTGAAGTCTCTCAATTTAAAGTTGACAAAGAAATGAGTTACATACTAGATGTTCTAGAAAAACCTCAATCAGACGAAAGTATAATTAAAAAGGACTATCAAACATATACACCATACCTACAATCCTTCAACAATAATGATGAGATTCGAATTTCAATACAAAATCAAGACTTATATGTGCTACCCAGCGAAAGCTACATATATGTTGAGGGAAGTATTGTAGATGATAATAACAGCAAAATATCTTCGTTTTTAAATCTAAAATTAAAAAATAACTTTGTGGCACATCTCTTTGACGAAATTCGATATGAACTTAATGGCATAGAAATTGATCATACAAGACATTTAGCGATTACAAGCAGCCTAAAAAACTTTGTTTCTTTATCATCTGCAGAAAGTATTGGCTTGTACAATGCTGGATGGAACAAACTCGATGATTTGGATATTTCAAATGGATACTTTAATATCTATGTACCACTGAAACTATTTTTAAGCTTTGCTGAAGACTATAATAAAATTATACTCAGCGCTAAACATGAATTGGTTCTCTTACGTAGTAAGAGCGATGAAAAACTCGTATACTCAACTGTTGCTACTGACAAACCAAAAATTAGTATCTCAAACATATCATGGAGAATCCCGCATGTACAATTATCCGATCTGAGCAAATTGAATATGATTAAAATTATTAACAGTGGTGCTTCTATACCGATGGCATTTCGCAGTTGGGATTGTCACATTAATCCTCAACTAAATACAGGAACTAGCTGTATATGGAATGTTAAATTGGCTGCAAATAGAGAACGACCCCGTTTTGTGTTGATTGCTTTTTAACAAGAAAATAAGTTTGTTCACTGTAATCTAAACAATTTAAAAGTGCATTTAAATTCCGAATCGTACCCATATGATGATTTAAATATAAAATTTAAAAATGATCGGTATGCCATCCTATATGATATGTATCTACGGTTTCAACAAAGCTACTACATGAGGGAATCACAACCACTTCTAACTGCTCAAGAATTTAAAAATAGTGTGCCGATAGTTGTAGTAGATGTCAGTTATCAAAACGAAGCTCTATCTAATGGTCCTGTTGATATAAAAATTGAAATTGAAACGGACTCCAACATTCCTACCGATACATCAGCCTTTTGCATTCTCATCCACGATCGCATAATAGAATACATACCCTTAAAAGGTCAAGTTCGTAAAATAATGTAAATAAAATATAAGATGATTGGGGGTAAAGTTTTCATCGATATGCAAGGATTTAAATCCAATTCAAACATCTTTATTGCAAAAGAAATATCAATTGTTTTTAACAATAAGGAGCACATAAATTTTATTATTAAACCACCGTTTAACTTCAAAAGATTATCAGTAGCAAAACAAAGAGAAGCGAATTTGCTAACAAGAAACTTATCTCATCTGAATTGGAATGACGGATCAATATCATTTAAGAGTGTTGTAAAATTTTTAATATCCAATTTAAAACATTCTTCAATCTATGTTAAGGGTATGGAAAGAAAGAAATGGTTTGAGAAACTACTTCAACTTAGAGTTTTCAACATCGAGGATATGGGGTGCATCAACTTTAAGCAAATACAACTTAAATATCCGGAATATTTTTACTGCAGTTATCACAATTATGGAGTTTGTGCCTTAAGAAATGCATATTTACTTTATCAGGAAAATATATAAAAAAATGTATATTAATTTTCTATTCTTACATTGCTGTAACATATATTTACAATATTTTTTTAAATAAATATGTAGATTAAAAATATAAAAAATTTTGTTCATTCATTTATTTATATGTATATGGTATATACAAGAGACAGAGCCAAATGTCAGCAAGCAGCGAAAATAACAACCAATTTTTGACAATCCTTAATATCACAAACTTCAATTTCTTTACAAAATAAGTGAAAAGAATGAATAAATACAACACGCATAAATTGTATATTTTATTCATTTCTTCAAACTCTTTACACATAAAAATATTAAAATCAAACAACAACAAAAACAAAACATTGATATCTCACCAGCATACATAATTACTTTCTAAAATACCCTTCCATGTCCCCAGCTAAAAAACGAATATTACAAACAAAAAAAGTAATGCCGAGTGCACACTATGATATTTTGTGACATCGCAACAGTGTGCCCTAGTGGTAACGTTTATCATTTCCGACTTGCATCCCATATAAAAAAACATAATGTGAAAGGCGTTGCACACATTTTAAAAAATTATTAGAACACAAGAAAATGCCAGATTTGTACTCGGCATTGCATATATACATATACGGCTACTTACCCATCTGCCAACGCTCAAGTTATTGTAAAAACATACACAAATACACACGCATAACGTTGGCTCCCATGATCACGCATCTCTTATTCCCTTTGACAATCCTAAATATCTTACACTTCAAATTTTTCCAACCTTCAAATAAGTCCATTGCTCATAAATTACATATTTCGTTTACCTCTTCAAACTCTTTAAATAAAGGAAATAGGAAAATCAAACTAAATAAAACCAACAACAAAAACATTCTTAGATTTCCCACAAGCATACATAATTTCTTTCTAAAATAATCTTCCATGACCACCAGCTAAAAAAGAATATTGCAAAAAGACCAAAGCAACATTTTTCTCTATGCACACACGCACTTACACTCTAAAATCATAAACCTGCTGCAACCGCTTAACAAACCAAAAAAAAACATTCAATTCAATTCAAAATTAAAATTAAAACAAAAACCTACATAAAATCCTTCGTACCTACATAATTAACTATGTACATCTACGAACGGATATCAAACCATGCTTATCTCACAAACCATATATTTTATTCATGTCTTCGAACTCTTTAAACATAGGAAAAAAATAAATAAAAATCAAACTAAATAAAACCAACAACAAAAAACATTCATAGCTTCCCACACAATTTCTTTCTCAAGTATCCTTCCGCAACCGCTTAACAAACGAAAAAATATACTACATACAAACAAAAGAATATTACAAAAAAAAACTAAACTATGCACACACGCAATATAAAATCATAAACCTGCTGTAACCGCTTAACAAATGAAAAAACATACTACGTAAAAACAAGCCCCGCGTGCATACATAATTAACTATGCACATTGACGAACGGATATCAAACCATAAAATTAAAATAAAAACACATCGACGGGCCGACATCAAACTACCCTTTTCCATGTACAAACCGTCCATAACCCTCGTCACTTCACACCATTGACAGTAATTACCTTAATATGTAAATTTTAGCCCATAAATTAAAAAATTTCGATTTTAATTACCCAAATTTGACAATTTTAATTGTTCAGGCTCACACATTTTACTACTAATAAGCAAAGATATTGAATTAAACGATTTTCGTTATAGAAAAAAATTACTGCTCATAAAAGATTGACTTTAGTTATTTCATCTGACCTGAAACTTTATACATCTATTTGCTATAACCTCATCTGATACCTGATAAGCTGATCTCCAAACTAGATTAGCTACCTGAAAACTAGACCAGCTCCTGATAAGCTGATCTGAAAACCAGACCAGTTCCTGGTACGCTGATCTGAAAACCAGACCAAGTCCTGATAAGCTGATCTGAAAACCGGACCAGCTCCTGATAAGCTGATCTGAAAACCAGACCAGGACCTGATAAGCTGATTTGAAAACGAAGCCAGCTCCTGGTAAGCTGATCTGAAAACGAAGCCAGCTCCTGGTAAGCTGATCTGAAAACCAGACCAGCTCCTGATAACCTGATCTGAAAATCAGACCAGGTACCTGATAACCTGATCTGATACCTGATAAGCTAATCTGTAGAATGCATTCTGTGGTGTCTCTTAAAAGAGTGACGGTTGGTCATGTTATTAGCAACTCTTGGATTAAATCTGATGATGTACAGTATAGCCTGTCACTTCGTGATATTGCGTTTCGTTGCTGTCTGAGAGATAGGACTGATGGATTGTGGAAGGTTTTCTGCCGTCTAAGAAATCGTTCTAAGACAGTTATGCGTAATGCTAAGCGCAGGGAACATTTTGAAAAGTTTCGTGGTATGTCTTCTAAGCAAGTATGGGGTATGCTTTCAGTTAATGGGTTGGGTGAATCTAAGGATTATGAGTTAGATGGTGTTGATGTTGAAGGTTTGAATGAGTACCTTGCTTCGAATCAAAATGATGATCCTGTTGACTGTTTTCCTGCTAATGAGGAGTCGGATGTGGGAAGGTTTTCTTTTCGTGCAGTTGATCTTGGGGAGTTATCTGAAGCTTTAATGTCTGTTACATTGAATGCTGTGGGTTGTGATGGAATCGCTGTCAAATACTTGAAATTAGTTTTTCCAATTATTGGTAAGTTTTTTCTGCATTTGGTAAATAGCATCATTGTTAGTTCTACATTCCCTAAATCTGATCTGAAAACCAGACCAGGACCTGATAAGCTAATCTGGAAACGAAGCCAGCTCCTGGTAAGCTGATCTGAAAACCAGACCAGCTCCTGATAACCTGATCTGAAAATCAGACCAGGTACCTGATAACCTGATCTGATACCTGATAAGCTAATCTGTAGAATGCATTCTGTGGTGTTTCTTAAAAGAGTGACGGTTGGTCATGTTATTAGCAACTCTTGGATTAACTCTGATGATGTACAGTATAGCCTGTCACTTCGTGACATTGCGTTTCGTTGCTATCTGAGAGATAGGACTGATGAATTGTGGAAGGTTTTCTGCCGTCTAAGAAATCGTTCTAAGACAGTTATGCGTAATGCTAAGCGCAGGGAACATTTTGAAAAGTTTCGTGGTATATCTTCTAAGCAAGTATGGGGTATGCTTTCAGTTAATGGGTTGGGTGAATCAAAGGATTATGAGTTAGATGGTGTTGATGTTGAAGGTTTGAATGAGTACTTTGCTTCGAATTAAAATGATTATTCTGTGGACTGTTTTCCTGCTAATGAGGAGTCGGATGTGGGAAGGTTTTCTTTTCGTGCAGTTGATCTTGGGGAGTTATCTGAAGCTTTAATGTCTGTTACATCGAATGCTGTGGGTTGTGATGGAATCGCTGTCAAATACTTGAAATTAGTTTTTCCAATTATTGGTAAGTTTTTTCTGCATTTGGTAAATAGCATCATTGTTAGTTCTACATTCCCTGAAGGTTGGAAGCTGGAAAAGATTGTCCCTATTAGAAAGACAGGTTCGTCTACTGAGATGGATAACTTGAGGCCTATATCGATCCTTCCAACTCTTTCTAAAGTTGTTGAGATCTTGCTTAAGAAGCAGCTTATTACTTATATTGAAGAAAAATCACTCTTAAGTGATTCGCAATATGGCTTTAGATGTGGTAGAAGCACAACATCGCTCCTTTTAGGGCTTACTGATAAGGCTCGTCAATTGGTCAGTAAAGGTCGAGTGTGTGTATTGTTGGCTATTGATCTCACCAAGGCTTTTGACAAGGTGGATCATGGAACTTTAATTAAAAAGCTTTTTTGTAATTTTGGCTTGTCGAGGATGGCATGTAGGCTTATTACCTCCTTCCTTAGTAAAAGGAGTCAGTATGTTGCTGTCGGTAATAGTTTTTCAGGAATTTTGTCTGTGAGAAGTGGAGTGCCACAAGGCTCGGTTCTTGGGCCGCTCCTTTTTAATATGTATATTAATTTGTTTGCATAAATTTTCCTATGTGTTTCTCTTTTGCGTACGCAGATGATTTGCTTTTCGTATTTAGTGGGGAGAGACAATTTGCTGATGCTTTTCAACAAGTTGTGAACTATAGTATTTCCAATATCACTGATTGGATGAGTGACAATAAATTTTTCATTAATGCTAGGAAGACAAAGGCTATGTTTTTTGGGGCTCCACTCTTAGAATTGAGACTGTACTTGGATGATATTGAAATTGATTTTGTTGACAAATTTTATTGTGTGGGTTTATGGATTGACAGTAGGCTTAATTTTGATAGGCATATTAGTCATGTAATTTCTAAGGTAAATTACTCTCTAAGACGCTTATATAGTATCAATCTCGCTCTCCCGATGCACATAAAATCAATGCTTATCCACACTATGGTTATGCCGATTTTTCTTTATGGGCTCGAAGTGTATAGTGGTACTTTCTGAGTTGGAATTAGGAGGCTTGTTGTGCTTTTTAACAGGGCTATGCGTTACCTATACTCTCTTAATATTCGATGTCATATTTCTGAGTATGTTATTAGGTTTTTGGGGTATACTTTTCGCAACTTTGTAACAGCAAGAGTCTTGCTGTTCTTTTATAAAATATTTAAAAATGGAAATATCTTGTTTTTGCTGTCTTTTTTTTATTTAGTCGATCAACTCGTAATTGTCAGATTCTTATACCAAGATTAACTTCTATTTTGGAGAGATCTTTTCACGTTAGGGTGGCTCATATTTTTAATGTATTACCGAAGCCTTGAAAGACTATTCTTTTATCCTATTTTGTTTATAGAAGCAAGATAATTGAATTTCTCCTGGTAAACTAGTTCTGATTTTTTGTGTATTATTACTGTTGCATTTCACTTTAGGATGGGTTTGATTCGCCTTATCTACAATTTTTATTCGTTTACTTTCCAACATTTTATTGCCCTTCAAATAACACCTTTTTGGTATTGATTGGTTGAAATTTATTTTGTGTAATTGGACTTATATACATATATGATTTTTTATTGCATACATTCTGACATTTACATGTCTTTTATTAATTTTATATTTTTAAATATTTACTAAATGTTATTTTTCTTCATATTTATCTAATGTTATATATTATTTTGTTTCTAAAATCTACCGTTGCTTTACATTTACATATATACATACAGAGATACATTTTTGTTAATGTTTTCTTTTTTCAGTAGAATTATTAACCATATATGGTTCTAAGAGCTCGGTTATTTTGTAATTCTTAATTCTTAATAAATTCTTAATTCTTAAATTATAGATAGCTAATAAATTATAGAAAACCAGACCAGGTCCTGATAAGTTGATCTGAAAACCAGACCAGCTCCTGATAAGCTAATCTGATTGCTGATAAGCTGATCTAATAGCTGATACCTGTTGTACTATTTGCTGTTAGCAAACGTGGATGAGATGGCGTTAAAGTAGTTGGTGTCGATAAGAAAATATCTAATGAAATGTTATGGAATTTCATAATATTGTGAAAATCAATTTCTCTTGCATATAACATTTCAAAGATAACAAGACTGTGCATGCAATATGAAAAGAAAGAACAAGAATTTGCAAATAAGCAAAAAGAAAAATTTATTGATCTAGCGAAGTAAAACCAATAGCGAAACAAAATATAAAAATGTGGACTTTTGTAGTTAAGATTTATATTTAGTAGATTTAAGTTGAAATAAAACCCATTTATATATATGATTATTTTTTCAATATTTTATTATATTTTCAATATTTTATTTAACATTTTTTCTTAAAAATCTTAGTACCAATACAAATTTAACTCTATGTATAAATAAAAATATAAAGATATTAAAAGAAAAAAGATCATAAATGTAATATTCGAAGCTTTAAAGCATTAAATTTTGACATACTTTTGTGTGAATAAAATGCTAAAATTAATAGATAAATTCATAAATAAATATATAAGCAATAAATAAATTAATAAGTAAATAAAGAAATTAATTAATAAATAAATAAAGGAATAAATTAGTTAATAAATTAATAAACAAGTAAATAATAAATACATAAATTAATTAATAAACAAATAAGTAAATAATAAATAAATTAATAAATAATTAAAGAAATACATTAATAAATAAATACAATTAGTACAAAATTAAATTGTCGTTGACATCGTATATGCAACTTAGTAGGAATCATTCTATTCTACTTCCATTGTTTCATTATTTCGGTCTATGTAATGTCCCAAGCGCGCGTTTTTTTTATCTTTCATTATGTATTCATTTTATCATCAGAAAAGCTAAGTGCTATTTTATGTAGTTTTTGGGTATATAGTTGATGTGTTTTAGATTTGAACAAAAACATTTTATCTGAGATAATTTTGAATTCAAATAAGCAACATTTCTAATCATTAATGGACAACTTTTTAATTACAGACTTTTTGACCTCTTTTGATTTTTAACAGCTTTCGAGCGCAGAGTCGACAGAGAATACATTTTTGCTCTTAAACCAACAAACTCTGTCGTCATATCATCTTTCATCATTCCCAAAACCTTCTTATTGAGTAGCGGCAAACAAAATTGATTATCTATTGGATATTCTGAGGTATCAAAATTCAAACTAATATCATCACGGATATCATCGTAAAAATCATCAGTTTTAATTGAATAAATAAATGAGTCAGTATCCATATAGTTGAGAGAAATGTTCTTTCCAAATTTAGATTTCATGAAGCCATAATGGAAGTCATACATTCTCCAATTGGATAACTCCAGTACTATAAAATATATAGGTTTATCATATAGAGGTTCCATTTTTTATAACTCTACCGCATACATACCATCAGAAAGTTTTGTCAACTGCTTAAAATTTGTTTTCGCAATTAATGCTCTGAGACTAAAATGATTCCTGTTTGTTTTTTCCCAAGATGAAGTAATTCTAATGTCCCTACATTTTTCAATGTTTTTCATTGTCTTCCCGTAAACAGCATTGTTTAAAAGTTTGAAGAAATCCTTTTCAAAATTATTCTTAGCATTTGTTCTATGAAATGTGAGTAGTTGTTTTATGCTGGTTCGGGGCCCCTTTTTCAGTACAAAAGTCTGCTCATGCCTGGATGGGAATGTCATACATTTAAATTATGTTTCTTGCTTGAGCATTTATTTATAATTTGAGTTTTCTAGCCCAGAATGGGAATGTACATGTTCACTGATAAGAAAACACACGCGTTAGCTGTGGTTGTGAAATTCAAACACATTTTTTTAATTGACAAGAGCAATTTTTTTAAAGGCCATTTAATACATGTATATTTTTGTCAATGGAGATGCTGGATACATGAGTGTAATTTAAATATTTACCCTTGTCAATGAAATAAAACCATTTAAAGTTTAGTAAAAATGTATAATATACATTTGTATTAAAAATTTTATTTTACAATATTTTAGTATTTGTTTAAAAATTATTTTTTTTATTAATATTTAACTTTAATTTTCTTTTTTGTTGGAGTTACCTTGCTTGAGATATCATTTTTTTCAATTATTGAATTACAAGCAAGTTTCTCTAATCCATATGTTTTTTCTCGCAATTCTTCGATTTGTAAAAATATTTTTTCTTGCAATTTTGTCATTTGTTCATCGAAATACATTTCTCTACGAGATATCATATCTTGAAGTGTGTTATTAATAATCTCAATTTTTTCATCAAGTTTTTTGAGCTGCTGTTTTGTTAAGGTTATTAAATTTTGTTGTAATTGACTGATTTTCGTTCCTGAGTAATGTTTGTTAATAGCGTCTTTTTGTTGTGAAGGAAACGAAATATTAGTAATCCTTTTATTTTGCAGGTCGAAATTGTTATTTTTATCCAAGAGAATTCCAACAACTTGACGAATTTTTCTTTTTCGTTTTTCTGTTTTAATGATATCGCTTGAGCTATTACCAAATTTATTAATAGACATATTGTGTCCTAACCCTTCTATTACCATTAATAATCTGAACCTAACAACAAATATATATAAATATATATATATATATATATATATATATATATATATATATATATATATATATATATATATATATATATATATATATATATATATATATATATATATAAGACTATATTTTCTTTTATAAATTTTATAACTTTTTTATTAAAATAATTTTTTTTGTTGTTATTGTTTTTACAGTTTTATTTCTTTCAATGTTTGCTTATATAACATTAATTTTACAATAGTTTCTTATTTTCTAAACAAATTAAAACTAATTAAACATCTATATTTATACTAAGAAATATATCATCATCATCATCCATAAATTTATCATATAAATTTAAATTAGATTTTGATAATTCCGATGATGATGCTGGTGTTGGTGATGATAATGAGGGTAAACAATTGATGCTATAATGTCCCCATGCATATGTATCAACACCGTTTTCTTTAATAAATCTCTTATCATCTAAATAGCTTAATGCTAACTTACTTATATGTTGGATATATATTTCATGAATCTTAGATCTAAATATATACATGGAGTCAGAATACAATTTGTTTTCTAAAAGACATTTTCTAAAATCATTAATACTTAATCTAGCGGTGACTTGATCACGTTTGGTTCTCTCTGAAGCTGATTTGGTGATAAAAGAGAAGGACTAATTCTACCATGATGGGAGTCCGTTAAGACGTTTATTATTTCAGCTTCAATTCGGCGGAGTTGCATTGCTGTTAAAATCAGCTCACTAGATGGAAATGTTGTTAAATATGCGATCTTTAGCTGACCTTGGTCCTCCGTTACTTGATTTTATAGCCTTGTTATTTCATTTTGTGTTTCGTTTAACCTTGACTGCATCGAAAGTTCTGTTTCTTTGATAATGTTAAGAGTATTGGATGTTTGATTTCGTAGTAATGAGTAAAGATGCTCTCTGCCCGTTTCTGCTTGACGTATCGTGTGTTCCATTTCTGTGGAATAATCAGAGTCGAGAACACCAAAGAGGCTTCTTTCTACGTTCCCGATGATGATCAGGGCACCTCTACGCATTCGACCAGACATGATCACGTT
The DNA here is from genome assembly GCA_949987645.1 of Tachina grossa. Lineage (NCBI taxonomy): Eukaryota > Metazoa > Arthropoda > Insecta > Diptera > Tachinidae > Tachina > Tachina grossa. The sequence continues at coordinate 215,590 of CATLJX010000072.1, forward strand.
CTCATCTTGTATCAGATCGGCCTGAAGCTGTTTTAGGTTGCTTATGAAATTGTGATACATGCTTGCTTGTGGAGAGATTATGCAGAGATTGGAACAAGTCTCCAATGCGGTTGAAAATGCCTCAACTTCTGATTGGAATGGAACGAGATCGTAATACACCATTATTTTCCATTCTGCTGTGATTGTTCTTGCATGCCTTTCCTTCAAAATACAGGCCGGGATCCTTGCTGAATACCTCAGAATTTATTGGTTTACCGAGAACAGCAGGGAGTTAGAGAAGGGTGAGCAAAGTTGTGTATAGTAAGCTGCAGCCAACAGATTTAGGTCACTTGGTGGGAGACAAGTCTGGTTCAGGTGACCTCTTTAAGGTTTTGTTTGCAGGTTTTTCATTTGTTTCCTCATTGATTAAAGGGGCCAAGCGATGAATAGCAAGTGACTTAATTCCTGATGACGTTTTGACCTTGACCACTCGTACGAAACCTTCATGACCTTTGCAGATATTTACTATTCGACCAAGGGGCACTTTCATGACTGGCACATTGTCTTCTTTGATGATTACAACTTGACCTTCTTGAACGTTTGATGAAGCTGTTCTGCACTTATGTCGTTGTTGTAATTCTGAAAGCTATTCTTCTGACCATCGATTCCAAAAAGCATGTTTCAAGTGAGACACTAGTTCCCATCTTTTCGTGAGTGATGATGTTGGCTGTTTTGTCTGTCTGTCGAATTGAGCAGTTAACGGTTCTCCTATTAAAAAATGGCCTGGTGCTAAGGCCGTTAGATCATTCGGATCTGATGATATTGGTGTTAGCGGTCTTGGCTTCCACTTCTATTACAACCGTTTCCAACTCCTCATGGGTCAGAGAAGCCTCGGCGGTCGTTCGAAGAAGTAAGTGTTTGGCTGATTTCACGGCAGCCTCCCATAGACCTTTGAAATGGGGAGCTCTGGGCGGTATGAACTTAAATTCTATTCCTTCCTTGGCGCAGGCATTTTCTATTTTTTCTTGGGAACTGGAACTGAATAAAGCTGTATAGGCTCTTCAAGTTTGTTTTTAGTTCCAACATCTTGTCATTGTTTTCCCTTTCAGAATTCAAAACCTTTGTTGTGCTGTAGCTAGTAATTGCTGTGGTCCACAATGATTTTCATTATGTAGGTTTACCAGGATCAGCCTTGCAATAGGATCGTTATATGGTAACACGAGCGGGTGTTTGGCGTCGTATGACAGCTCTGATGCTTCTAAGCGCCCACCTACTTTTATTAATCCTGCTGAGTCTAAGAAAGGGCACAAACTTTTAAGCAGACTTGTTCCTTTGAATATCTGAGACCGTTGAAGTGTTTTGAATTCGTCTGGGAAATCAGATTGTTGCATTGCTAGCACTATGATGTGAAAAGCATTATCCAGTTCAATGGCAGTGATTCGACTTCCAGTTTGGGTTTAGTTTTTTCTGATCCTTTGAGCGAATCTTAGTACATAGGCTACAAGCTCGTTGAAGGAAGATAAACAAATTTCTGTGGTTGATGCTGTAAGCCCAGTCTTCGACGTTGGATGATGCTACAGCAGTCACGATTGGAGTCTTCATCTTAAACTCCAAATTGGTAGCGTTCTGAGCTTTTTTTTAATGGTCCAGGCCAGATACATTCTTGGCGATGCAAAAATGGAGGGCCATAAAACCACAAGCTCAAGCTTGGTAGTTTCTCTGGAGTTACGCCTCTCGAAATGAAGTCAGCTGTGTTTTCCTTTGATTTGACGTGTCGCCATTGACTATTGATGGTTAGGTTTTGTATCTTGCTGATTCGGTTAGCCACGAAAGTTTTGAGTGATGAAGACGCTGAATTTATCCAATACAAGACAATTTCTAAATCGTACCAAAAGAAAAGCTGTTTGTCGTCGTACCGTAACTCCCTTTTTACCTTGTTGGCTTGTTCTGCTCCTAGAAGTTCTGCGCAAAGTTCTAACTTTGGTAGGGATAACCTTTGGAGAGGCGCAATTCTGGACTTGGAGCACAACAGTTGGACTATTATTCCTCCCTTTTTGAGCTTGGATCAAATGTAGACTGCTGCTCCATAAGCCCTTTCTGATGCGTCTACAAATAAGTGCAATTAGACGTACGATGCTATTTGACCATTGAAAACATGTCGTGGTATAGGAGTGTTGTCTAACGTGTTTAGTGACTTACGGAAATCATGCCATTTCGTTGTGATATCTTTAGGGAGTTCCTCATCCCAAGATCTTTTACCTTCCAACAGTTGTTGAATGAATATTTTGGCTAAAACCACGACTGGGCCTGCAATACCCAAAGGATCGTAGATTCGTGCGACATCTGAGATGACAGATCGTTTCGTTATGCTTGAGGTTGGCTGAAGATTTGCCTTTAGGCAAAATTGATCCGAAGATGGGCTCCAAATTAGTCTCAGTGCCTTGACTGATGTATTTTCGAAATCAAGGTTGACTTCTTGATCTTCTTGTGATATATTTTGGAGCAGATGCCGATGGTTTGCATACCATTTACGTAACTTGAAACAAGCTTCCTTGAGCAAGTATGTTAGTTGGGGTTGCATTTCCTTAGCTGTTGCTTAACTATTAGAACCGGTTATTCCGTCATCAACGTAGAACTCCTGGTTCAAGATCGTTGCACCCAGCGGGTATTTGTCCATACGAGTGGCCCCTAGCCTTTGTAAACATTTCGTCGCCAGATACGGAGCTGATGATGTGCCATATGTAACGGTGTTTAGTTGAAAATGGCGTAGAGGCTGGCCAGGATTCTCTCTACAGAATTAGTTGAAGGTTTCTGTCTCGTTCGTCTATGAGAATCTGACGGTACATTTTTTCAATGTCTGTGGTAAAGACAAATCTGGGTAAACGGAAGCGTAGAAGCACTCCGAAGAGGTCCCCCCGCACGGTTGGACCTGTAAGTAAAATGTCGTTTAATGAACGATCTGTTGATGTTTTTGCCGATGCATCAAAAACGACTCTTAGCTTTGTTGTGCTACTTTCTGGACGCAGAATGCAATGATGTGGAATGTAGTGACGTAGGCCGTAGAGAGTTTTTGGGTAGATTTGAGTCATGTGACCAAGATGTTCATATGACTTCATGAAGTCCTTGTATTGTGTTTCAAGCTTTTCATCTCGTCTGAATCGTCGTTCCAAAGCTCGGAATCTGGAATATGCTGTTGGTTCTGATTTGCCAAGTGCTGCCGCGTCTTCAGATAAAGGTAAACGCACAACAAATCTTCCATTGGGATTTCTGGTTGTGGTTTGAATAAAGTGAGTTTCACATGCTTGTTCAGCGGCTGTATAAATGCTTTCTGTAGGAACATCTTCAACCTTCCAGAATTTTTGAATTAGTTCGTCAGTTGACATATCATCTTCACCTAAAACTTCGCATATCGCTTCAGTTGTGCTGTCTTCCGATACTCTGCCACTAGCGATTCATCCAAGTTTTGTGTTAATATTGGAAGATTATCGGCCAACTATATCTTCCCGTTTTGCATAAGACTGAAGTAGTATTTGGTGCCTAGAAGAATATCCACCTTTCCCGGTTGGTCGAAATATGGGTCAGCTTAGTCTTCATTTTGTATTTGTCAATTAAAAATGTCATATGTTGATTTGGTTGTGGACGGATGATTGTAGGGAGAACAAAAGCGTCTAAGTTAGTTGCAAAATTGTTATTTCTGGCTTTCAATTTAACATTTATGCGCTTTGTGGCCCTTCTTCGTGCGTTTCCAATACCATCAATGCATAAAAGGGCTTCAGATGATGATAAAGACAATCTTTTTATGACACGCTCAGATACTAGATTCACGTGAGACCCGGAATCCAATATTGCTCTAAATTCTCCTGAATTTTCGTTGGCCGCTGTTAACCTTACTCTTGCTGTTGCAAGTAGTACATAACCCTGGCGCGATGGCGGGTTGTTTGTGGCAGGTGATTTAACAGTCACATTAGTAGTGTTAGGTGCAACATCTGTTTTTCGTATATCATTTGAGTGCTGATATGCGGTTTTGACTTGATTGCCATGCTTTGATGATTTATGTGGTTTGGAATTTGAAACTAAATGCAATAATGTATTATGTTTTATGTTACATTTTTTGCACGGTCTTGATATGCAGGTTTTCGAACTGTGATCAGCTCTGAAACAGTTTACACACAGTCTTTGTTGTTGTACCCAGCTTAGCCGCTTTGCTTTTGATAGTTGTAGAAATTTCTGGCAATGGAAGAGTCCGTGGTCGCCGGCCGTGCATAATTTAAAGGAAACATAGTGTTCATTGACAGTGGTTGCAGATGATGACACAACTTTAGGTGATGACTTATCCCTTCGGCGGATTAATTCCATTGATTGAAACTAAAATTCCAGGAATGATAAAAACTCAGCTAGAACTGGTACGTTCCTTGGATTGGTTAACGATTGCATGTACCTTACATGTGTGCTTCTATCAAGTTTCCTCACCAGAAGCTGAATAAGATTGCACCCCAAGTGGCTGTTGCAATTCCTAAATTGTTAAAGCCAACATACACTCCTTGGTGGTGTCATGAAGAGTCTTAATCGCTGAAGCAGATGACGTAGGAATGTTGATTCATTTTATTTGTGTCAAACGTATACGAGAATTCCTAAGCACTTAATAAGAGACAGTGCAAATGTGATTATAATGTTTAAACAAGGTGAGACAAACATGAAGCACGTTTATAGCGATCATGTTGCCAGCGACATGAGTTATGAAAAGTTTCATGAAATTCGTGGAGAGTTTTGGAAGGATAAATATGGATTTTTGATGATAAGCAAAGATAATGACTTAAAAAATGGTCGCTAAAGAAAGCAATTCGACTATTTTATAACAATATAAATTACTCTGCTTAAAAGTAAAACATTAGTACTTAATTTGGCTTTGCACATAGTACATCTACTTATTTCCTAAAATATTTAGCTGCAGGCTGATCAATTAATTTCTCTACCAGGTTTTCCACGATAACTCTTTTATTGTTGCAGCGGTCCTTGAGTGTTTGCCAGTCAGTGGCATAATTTGTTTCTGATAATGACAACTGAGTTATTAGACGTTCAGCTTCGCTGGATAAGTTACTTTTCAAATACTATATTTTGTGAACAGCTGGTATTGGTTGCTTGTCTACCATTTCAGAAAATAAGTCATGGAATTGACGCCCTTTTAGGTAATCCCCACTAAATTGAGGTATAATTAAATTTAGCAGTTGTAACGACTGGATTTTACAACTGTTTGTCATTAATTCTGGTGCTGCTGTTTGAGTGTGCATATCATTCGGTTGAAGGTTGTCTGCCTGCACGGAAAGATTGACTAGATTGACTAGAGCTACATCAAATCATATAGCGCTTCATATTTGTTCTGATCAAGTCCATACGCAGCTGGAATTGTAAACTGCTCATGAACTTCATCATATAGAATTTCTATTTTCTCCCATAATTTTTTTATATTAATTATGTTCAGGTCAAAAAACTGTTTTGGTTTATCCTCTATGAATGTCAATGCATTTAATAGCCGTTTTAGAGCTGCTAAATGCATATTTAATTTGCAGATGATGCCAGGAGTACTATTAGGATCTTCAAGCATAGGTGTAACTCCTTGTGCTTTAGTTGTAGCCTTCGAAATTCCGCTGGACCTGGTGGCAGCTTCAGGTTGATCTTTAGTTTCAGCCCTAAGATGTTTAGTTTCCTGATTAAACATCTCCAAGTATTCCTCGGTTATTTTTTTGATTTTGTCATAGTAGCCCTCCGTGAAGTAGTCTGTTTTTATTGGGTCATCGCAATCTTCCCGAATATCTGAATCCGTGTTTTGAAATTTATCCCCATACTCCTGAAGACGTCTCAAACGTTCCTCGAAGTAAGCCGCTAATTTCCTTTTTGAAATTTCTCATTATCTTCTGGATATTTTCGCCCGTTGAGATTTGAAGGTCCAATAATTTTTGAATTGTCTCCATTTTTACCATTTATCCGGATTATTTGTGATAAAAACATTTTTTATCACCAATGTTATGGTGCTTGATCGCTCAGGTAGCGTGTTGAATTCAGCAATGAGTGCTTACAAGATCCTTACCGCTGGTGAGGGGAACTTGAAGTTCAGAACTGTTTGGGGTCACCAATGTTAAGTTTGATGTTAAATTCTAGGTACATAAACCAAGAATTTGTTTGGTATCACAAGGTTCTTTGGACCATGTAACAAAAGTGCAGTAAAACAAGTCAATTTGTCTACTACTCTATCTCTTTATTTTTCTTCTCTATTTACACAAAAATATTATAGCTAATTAAACCTATACGCTAATTAATTAGGTCAAGTATTAATGCAAAGTGTAAGAAAACTAGAAATGCTGAATTTGTAAAGTCTCTGACCATTGAAAACATTGAACTTATGCTCTTTATTGTGGTCATTGACTGGCGTTAAATAAAACAAAAAAAACTTATTGTTAATATGACTACACATGTGTATGCATGTGTGTTTGTTATGCTGTGACCGCAATATGATTCTTCGGTCACTAACCATTAATACATTGCACTTATTGTTTGTGTTTTTTTTACAAACAAACAATTGCAAATGCATTTACATACATACACATGTGTTTGGATGATTATGAAATTAATTTTAATGAGTTGAATGATTATGATGAACTTAATTTAAGGGTCGCCAACAATGTGTTTATAATGTTGTAAAATAATTACTTGAGTTCTGCTAAAAGAGCATGTGCTTTAATTGAACAGCTGACTGTTGTCGATTCAATAACACCACAAAAATTATAGTCGTTTAGTTAACAGCAACACATGTGGTTTAAAAGTATTACAGAATAGAAAAGTCGGTAATTTTGATGTTATTGTTTCTAAACGTTACGATTAACGCTAAAATAAGTTAGTGAATCGAACTACTGATCGCTTATTTGGCTCTTCAACTGTGATTTTTCGATATAAGAGCTATTTTAGGTTATAAATTGGATGTGTCTCTTTTTTTTTAAACTTTATATCATTCGGCTCCAGCTCAACACAAAATAGAGGCTGAGGGACTTTCACCTTATTGATTATATTAGTAATTTTTTTTTGCCTTAAATCCTTGTATGGTGAGTGTATCTTTTACTTCTTCGGGACTAACATAAGAATCAGTGCCCTTCAATACGATTTTCATACCTTTAGCACTCTTAAGCTGGTACGTATTAAAACTTGTTGTATTTTTTTTTCGAATTCTGTTACTATTTTGCGGAAATCTTTTTCTTCGTATATTTGAATTTTGGTTTCGTCAATGTTACCACGTTTTATTGGAATAACGTGAAATGCGTTCTCACCAATTGTCGAGACTAATTTTTTAATAAGGGAGTTAGAATTTTTTTCTCTCAAATACATTGGTGGTGGTTTGGAGGTTTTTGTCGAAGATACAGCGGGTTGGTCATTTTTAGCCTGAAATACTGAAAAACAATTACTACGATTAATTGATGCAGCGTCGTTATCCTTGGATATCTTGGGATGTGATGAGATTTTTGAAGAATTTGTGCTTCGCCCACGCATTCCAATTGTAATATATCTGTCCATTCCGACTTGAACTTTAAATTTTTGCCTACTGTTATCTTAAGTGATAACTTGATTAAGTCATGAACACGAGCCAGAAGCGGATGATACCGCTAACTTAAATGAAGAGGTACCAGGCAACTCAAATGTTAACAAATCACTAGTTGTCATTGGGCAAGGCGAAGTTGATCAGTAATGAAAAATTGGATTTGCCGTTAGAAAAATACTATCACCAGATTTTTTATTTTTATTGTTTTCATTAAGAGCTCCAGAACTCACAGTACTACTATTATCAGATTTTTTATTTTTATTGATTTCATTAAGAGTTTCAGAACTCACAGTCAAAAAAGCATTTCTGTCGTTAGAACTCATTTCAAAATTTTTTGTATTTTAGGTACTCATATAGAGTATTCCTCAAGGGCACTTTATTTGTGTTTTTTTTTTGTTTGCGTTTTTTTTGTTTTTGTTTTATTTCTACTAGGTAAAAATATTAGCAAACGAGAACTGAACCAAGTGAACCAAAATATGAATACTTAAAGCAATTAATTTCACCAATTAAAGGGATGGGATATTACACGTTTAAAGATAATGAAGCAGTTATTCCTCCCGATGAAGCGAAAACCAATTCAATTATGATATTTGATGATGTTGCATGTGAGAAGCAGAATAATATACGTACATATTTTTGTATGGGACGACATAGGAATGTTGATTCATTTTATTTGTGTCAAACGTATACGAGAATTCCTAAGCACTTAATAAGAGACAGTGCAAATGTGATTATAATGTTTAAACAAGGTGAGACAAACATGAAGCACGTTTATAGCGATCATGTTGCCAGCGACATGAGTTATGAAAAGTTTCATGAAATTCGTGGAGAGTTTTGGAAGGATAAATATGGATTTTTGATGATAAGCAAAGATAATGACTTAAAAAATGGTCGCTAAAGAAAGCAATTCGACTATTTTATAACAATATAAATTACTCTGCTTAAAAGTAAAACATTAGTACTTAATTTGGCTTTGCACATAGTACATCTACTTATTTCCTAAAATATTTAACGTGCCGGATCTGATAGGTGATGTGTAATCTGATCTGAAAGCTGATACCTGATCTGATACTTCCTATACCTGATCTGATAGCTGCTCAAATACCTGATCTAATATACCCGATCTGTTAGCTGATCTAATACCTGATTTGTTACTTAATAGTTAAAAATGGATGAAAAAGTTTTAAAAGAGCTAATAAAGACAAGAAATGTTTTAAAGAAAAAAAGCAATATCAGTACGATCACAGAGGAGATGTGTAAACATCTAGTAATTAAAATTTTTTTTTTAAGTTGGAAGTATTTGTGCTTTTAGTATATTTTTTAAAATTAATTAATTAAAAGTATCAAAACTTTCAATATTGTAAATACATAGGAATTTGTTGGTTTTTGTTTGTTTTATTAAACTTATTTGGTTAGTAAATGTATATGTGACAGCGCATAGAGAAAGGGACCTGAGGGTAAAAAATCAATTTTCACTTTTTTTTTGATGTGGACAGCATCTGAGCATAGAATGAGGCCGATCCCATGCCCAAAAAGTGTTCCCTCCCAGAGATATGCGCGTTTTATGATGTGATGGTACACCAAAGATACACGTATTTAAATCTTTAAAATAGCTCTCCTGAACAAAACCAGTTTTTACCCTTAGGTCCCTTTATATTTTGCGCGTCACATATGTACTGCATTAAAAATAGCAGTAAGCAATAAATTTACTGATTACTAAAAAAAATTCAGTAAATTTTTACTGATAATGAAACTTAATTTGCATTACCAGTAAAATCGTAGGGCCGTAATCATAATAAAATTGTAGCAAGTGGCAAAGTTTTTTCATTCAAATTTTGAAACTTTTGTATGAAAAATATTTAGCCACTTGGTAGAATTTCATTATGAATATGGGCATTACTGATTACCAGGGAAACCGCAAATATGCAATTGCATGTTTTTTCTTGTGTGAGGTATTAACGCGGAGATAAGATATTTATCCGTTTCAGATCTTTTAATGAATTTTTGCATCGATTTGTTAGTGCATATTTTTGCATATTTTACCCTTTAAAGCATGTTTTTGCATATTTCAGTCTTACACGCATATTTTTAGCATTTTTCGAATTTTGAGAGTATATTTGAAGCTTTTAGTGCATATTTTGATACTGTATAGAATTTTTTATTATAATATGCTTCAAGCCATTTATCTGTTGTTAAATTTATTTTTTCACCAACTAAATGTCATTTTCAATGATCAATACATATAAATTATAAATTTTTACAATTTTTTGCGCCGTTATTACGGACGTTAGCTTCAATAAAAATTCGGTTTTGCTATTTGTGCCGGACTCTGCCCCGATTACATCAAGAGACGTTGAAGGAATATTGCCAGTGTATGAAAGTTCATTAAGCTGTGACAAGCAGCGATTTTTAATTGAAAATATTGGTCAATATTTTATTGTTTATTCCAATGAAAATTATAAATAAAAAGCTTGTATTATTTGTTAAAAATATGGTTCCAAAGTTTTAATTCTAATATCGTAATATCTTTTGAAGCTGAAGTTAAATTTTTACGGTCGTATACTTTTTTTTTTTTTTTTTAAATGCATGTTTATTATTTATTGTATCTTCAAATATGAACTAACAATAAGTATTCAAATCTTAAATCTATAAAAAAAAATTATTAGGCCCGAGCAATGTCGGACATAAGCTTAGTGATAGTTATTAATAATACATAAGTAGTGATAAGCAACAAAAAGAAAAAGGTGTTTTCAAGCAGCTTCATCATCTAGAGTGTTGAATATTAGAGCCCGTGTATCTCTCTTTTTTAAGCGGATGTGTCCAGTAAAGTTCAAAATATTACGAGCAAGCGGATTAGGATGTGACTCGAGTTTTGTTAGGTATTTGCCTGCGTATTTTGCAATTTCTTCAGTCACTAGTGGCATATTCAAATCGCGATGTATATTTGAATTTTTGATGTACCATGGAGCCGATGTTATCATGCGTAAAATTTTATTTTGCCTTCGTTGAATTTTCTCTACATTTGAAGCTGAAGCAGTGCCCCATAGTTGAATTCCGTAACACCATATTGGCTTTAAAAGCGACTTGTATATTAAAAGTTTGCAGTCTAGGCTAAGTGTTGAATTTCTACCAATCAGCCAATGTACCTGAGTTAATTTAAGTTTCATTTGAGTTAACTTAGAGTCAATGTGATGTTTCCATGTAAGTCGTCGATCAAGGTGTATGCCAAGATATTTCACATGTGAATGTTGAGGAACAACTTGATTGTTAATCCGAATGGGGGAGCAAGTATCTCTTCTTAGGGTGAACGTTATATGGACACACTTTTGTTCATTGACTTTAATTCTCCATAAGTTTAACCAAAGCTCCATCTGGCTAATGTGTTCCTGGAGTTTGCGGGCTGCCTCATCAGGGTTTTCGTGCATACTAAGGCAGGCTGTATCGTCGGCAAATGTGGAAGTATGGATACTACTGCTCACAGGCATATCACAAGTATAAATCAAATATAAAACTGGTCCCAGTATGCTCCCCTGTGGCACACCGGATGAAATAGTTTCAGGCCTACTCGTAAAGTCTCCTTCCACAACAGTGAACTTACGGGAAATAATGTAACTTTCCAAAAGATTTAAAATGTTTATTGGTAAGTAAGTCTTCAATTTTAAAATTAGGCCTTCATGCCACACTTTATCAAATGCCTGGGAAACGTCAATAAAGAGCGCAGAGCAATACTTTTTTTCCTCAAAAGTTCTTCTTATAAATTGAACCAGTCTGTGAGTTTGTTCAATGGTGCTATGCTGACTTCTAAAACCAAATTGATGGTCTGGTATGCACCCACTACTAATTAGAATTTGGGACAATTTTGTTTTGAGCAGTTTTTCGAAAAGCTTTGACATAGTTGATAGTAGACTTATTGGCCTATATGACTCAGCCTTGGTTAGATCTTTGCCCGGCTTTGGAATCATTTTAACCTTGGCAAGCTTCCAGCTGTGTGGATAATACTCCAGTCGTAAAATGGCATTAAATATGAATAATAGGATTCTCATTGCAATACGAGGCAAGTTCATAAGCATCTGGTTACTAATTCCATCAATACCCGGAGCTTTCTTCGGGTTGAGTTCGGCAATTAATTTTTGTAAATCACGCGTCTTAAACTTTATGTGTTGAGGGGGTAGAGCGACTACATTCGGCAAATCAGCAACACCAGTACATATGTTTGGCGTAAAAACGGATTTTAAGTGCTCAGCAAATATTTTACCTTTTTCAGTATCGCTTCTTGCCCAACTTCCGGTAGATGTGCGTAGAGGTGGCTTATACTCAACGGGTGTTTTAAGCTTTCTAGCAGCGCGCCACAAAGAATAATTAGACGCTGGTGTGACATCAAGACCTTCCAGATAATTTTTAAGAGATGCAGTTTTTTCAGATGCAAGCAACTCTTGGAGTCGTTTAGTGCACTCTTTAAATCTGATTTTATTTTGTGGTGATCTGTGCTGTTGCCATTCCCTTCTAGCTCTTCTTTTTTCACGTACGAGACGTTCAATGTCTGTAGAATAAATTTTATTAAACCCAGTCTGCGGATGGGAGTTAGTGGCATGTTCAGTAGCCTGTTTAATATTCGCGCTGAGATTGGCAATGTTAGATTCAATATCATCGGATGTTCTAAGCGTAATGTTTTCCGTACAATGACTACTGAGATATTTTTTGAACCCCAGCCAATTAACACGATTGATCATCTTCACATATGGGTCAGGTAAGTTACTTCTTAATGGACTACAAATTGTAATGATCGTCGGAGAGTGATCGGACGAAAGATCAATAGAAGCTTGAACTTGAATTAAATCCCTAGAGATATTTTTTATGACGCCAAAATCTATAACATCCGGAATTTTTTGTATGTCAATAGGCCAATAAGTGGGCTCCCCACTCGAAATGACATCCAAGCCCATTTTTGAAATAGTGTTGAACAATGCTCGACCTCTGGGGGTAATAAGACGCGAACCCCAGAACGTATGCTTAGCATTGTAGTCGACAGCTGCTACAAAACAAGGTCCAAGAGATTTGTAGAAATCCTCATATTGATTCTCAGTGATTGAAAATCTGGGAGGGGAGTAAATTGATGATATAACAAAATTTGTACAAAAACTTTCAATGCCAATATTTGTTGCTTGTAGGTGTTCTTCACAAATGTTATCAAGAACATAGTGCTTGAGTCTTGACTTTATTAGAATTGCTGATCCACCGCAAGCCCTTCCTCTAGGGTCCTTTGTATCATATATAGTGTAGCCATAAATTTTAAAAAGACTTCTCGAAGTCAAATGAGTCTCAGATACTAACATTACATCAATATTTTTTTCCATGAGGAAGTGCTCAAGTTCATATTTATGTTGGCGAATGCCGTTTGCGTTCCAGAAACATATTGTTAACGTGTTCATGGCTTATTAATTAATGCTTGAAGCAGAGTATTCTGCATTCGCAGCATTTCTTGCATCATGCTAGTCATATTTGTTGTAAAATTGTTTATAGTTTGCACCAGATTTTCAATAGTAGCTTCAAGGCGATTAAAATTAAAGCTTGCGTCAGTATTTTTTGAATTATTTGGCGAGGAAACATTTTGTGTGGGAATTGAATTTGTCTTAGCAGCATCTGCATACGATACACGGGAAGTAACTGGTTGGCTCATTTGCGCAAAAGTGGCAGAGTAAGCGTTTGCTGATTGAGCTGGAGCTAATTTAGGTTTTTGCACTATAGTCTTCTTTACGAAAGAGTACACAGGACAACCTCTGTAGTTAGGGGTGTGATTACCTCCACAATTACTGCATTTTTTATCACTTTGATCTTTTGGCTTATTGCAACTAGCAGTGCCGTGTAATTCGCCGCACACAACACAAACAGAGGGTAAATTGCAGTATGTTTTTGTATGGCCATATTCTTGGCAATTATGGCACTGTACAGGACCTGAACGCTTATGTGGCTCTTCAACTGTGATTTTTCGGTACAAGAGGTATTTCAAATTATAAATTGGATGCGTTTCATTTTTTTTCAATTTTATATCATTAGGCTCAAGTTCAACACGAAATAGGGGTTGAGGAATCTTCTCTCTATTTATTATATTGGACACGTTTTTTACCTTAAACCCCTGGAGGACGAGTGCATCTTTTATTTCTTCGGGAACAACATAAGAATCTATGCCCTTCAATACGATCTGCATGCCTTTAGCGCTCTTAAGCTGGTATGTGTAGAAGCTTGTTTTATTTTTTTCAAATTCAGCAACCATTTTGCGGAAATCTTTTTCGTCATAAATTTGGACTTTAGTTTCATCGATGTTGCCACGTTTTATTGGAACAACGTGAAATTTATTCTCACCAATGACCGAAATTAATTTTTTAATAAGGGCATTTGAATTTTTTTGTCTCAAATATATTGGTGGCGGCTTGGATATTTTATTCGAGGCTATCTCGGGTTTGTCGTTGTCATCTTGCAAAATTTCGAAGCGGTTTTGGCGATTAGTTGAGGCTGCGCTGTTATCCCTAGACATTTTTGGAGCAGATGAAATTTTTGAAGAATTCGGGCTTCGCCCACGCTTTACCACGGTTATATATCTGTCCATTCCGACTTGTACCTTGAGTTTCGAGCCGCTGTTATCTGTAGTGATAACTTTGTTAAGTGATGAACACGAGCCTGAAGGGGATGATATTACTGGCTTATATGAAGAAGTACTGGGCAACTGTAATGTTAATGCATCATTACTATTTGGCATTGGACAAAGCGAAGTTGATCGCTGACGAAAAATTGGCTTTGACGTTAAAAAAAGACTTTCATCAGATTTATTATTTATATTTTTTCCATTAAGAGTTTCAGAACTCACAGTAAAATAAGCATTTCTGCCGTTAGAACTCACTTCAATTTTTTTTTGTATTTGAGGCACTCATACAAAGAATTCCTCAAGGGATATTCGTTTGTGTTTTTTTTTTGTTTGCGGTCTTTTTTTTGTTTTTGTTATTTATGATTGTTTATTTGTTTAGAGGTACACATATATAGCATTCCTCAATATCACTTTGTTTAATTTTTTTTGTTTGCGGTTTTTTTTTTGTTTTTGTTATTTTTACTATGTAAAAATATTAGCAAAGCATAAAGCTTATGTATTAAAGACAGTATGTACCTATTACGAATAATATGTACTACGAATATTTTTTGTTTGTTTAATTTTTTGTAAGAAAAATTCCGCTAATCGACTGTTCGCTATGAAGGTACCACGAGAACTCTACGGTCGTATACAATAAAAATTTATTTGTATTATTTGGTTTAGTCAAAGTTTGTATGATAATTTTGTTTTAAAGTACACTTCAACCCCAAATTATTTCTTTAATATGGAAGTTATTCTTCGTCAATATTTTTCTTGTTTGCTTTTTTTGGTTTATTTTATTTTTGTCTTTTTTTATATGCAAATATTGATTATTTGTTGAATTAAAAATATATTTTCGTTTACAAATAGCCAATTCATGTTATTTTTAAGTGCATATTTTAGATTTTTTAGAGCATATTTTAGAGTTTTAAGTGCATATTTAATGCGCATAAAACACTTTTTTTGTACATATTTCTGGTTTCCCTGTTGATTACTGAAAATTCAATGCACCTCATCATATAACAAATCATTTAGGCAATTTATAAAAATTGTAGAAAAAATTTTTAGTAATCAGTAAAAATTTACTTGTTAAAAAATTTTTATTATTTTTACTGAAACTTTAGTGGTACTGCAGTGCTCATCTATGGTAAATGCCTTTACTTTTCAATTTATAATTCTTGTTGTTAATCCTTTAGTTGTTGCTGGTCTTGTTGTGTACGCATTACAATTAAAATAAATTCAATAAAGTGTGACTTTGACTCGCGCACGAAGGGTTCCGTACATTCGGTTTTGAGCATTTTTCTGATGTGGCTTTTTTCCTTTTTTAAGCTTTTTCAATTTAAACGATTTTTTCAGTTTTGTCGCTTTTTTCTCGTTTTGGCGTTTTTTCTCTTTTTGGGTTTTTTTCATATTCGCATTTTTTTTCATTTTGGCGATTTGTTTTGTTTTTTTATTTTAGTCCTAAATTTTTTTTTTTCAATTTGGTGCTTTTTTCGTTTTCGCGATTTTTTTTTTGTTTCTGGCGATTTTTTTAGATTTTATAATTTTTTGATTTTTTAGTTTTACCGTTTTTGAAAATTTAAAGAGTTTTGCTCTTACGGTTTCCAAGATACAGCAAGTTGTCAAAATTACTAAGTCAAAATTTCATTAACTGATGGAACATTATTTATATTTTTCAAATTTAGTGTTAATTGTTGTAGTCTGTATAACTTTTCTAATTTCAAGTGTATATATTTTTTTTTTGCATGTATTTAAATATTTATTGTATCTTCATATATGAACTAACAATAAGTATTCAAATCTTAAATCTATAAAAAAAAAATTATTAGGCTAGACCAGTGTCGGACATAAACTTAGTGGTAGTTATAAATAGTACATTAGTAGTGATAATCAAAAAAAGGGGGGAAAAAGTATTTTCAAGTAGGCCCATCTGGAGTGTTAGGTATAAGAGCCCGTGTGTCCCTCTTTTTTAAGCGGATGTGTAAAGTTCAAAATATTACGAGCAAGCGGATTAGGATGTGGTTCGAGTTTTGTTAAATATTTGCCTGCGTATTTTGCAATTTCTTTAGTCACTAGTGGCATATTTAAATCACGATGTGTAATAGAATTTTGGATGTACCATGGAGCCGATGTTATTAACCGTAAAATTTTGTTTTGCCTTCGTTGGATTCTCTCGACATTGGAAGCTGAAGCAGTGCCCCATAACTGAATTCCGTAGCGCCATATTGGCTTCAAAAGCGACTTGTATAATAAAAGTTTGCAGTCTAGGCTGAGTGTTGAGTTTCTGCCAATCAACCAATATATTTGAGTTAACTTAAGTTTCATCTGAGTTAACTTAGATTCAATATGATGTTTCCATGTAAGTCTTCGATCAAGGTGTATACCAAGGTATTTCACTTGGGAATGTTGAGGAATATTTTGATTGTTGATTCGAATGGGGGAGCAAGTATCTCTTCTCAGGGTGAACGTTATATGGACACACTTTTGTTCATTGACTTTAATTCTCCATAAGTTCAACCATATTTCCAGGTAGGTAATATGTTCCTGGAGGTTGCGGGATGCCCCATAAGGGTTTTCGTGTACACTCATACAGGCTGTATCATCGGCAAAAGTAGAAATATGTATATTATTGCTCACAGGCATATCACAAGTATATATTAAATACAAGACAGCACCCAGAATACTACCCTGTGGCACACCAGAAGATATAGATTCGGGCACACTCGTGAACTCTCCTTCCACAACAGTGAACTTCCTATCAATAATATAACTTTCCAAAAGCTTTTGAATGTTTATTGGCAGATATGTCTTCAATTTTAAAACTAGGCCTTCGTGCCATACTTTATCAAACGCCTGAGAAACATCAATAAAGAGAGCAGAACAATACTTCTTTTCTTCAAATGTTCTTCTTACAACTTGGACCAGTCTATGCGTTTGTTCAATCGTGCTGTGCTGACTTCTAAAGCCAAATTTATGGTCCGGGATGCACCCATTATCAGTTACAAGTTTGGTCCATTTAGTCATGAGCAGCTTTTCGAAAAGCTTTCAGATTGTATATAGTAAGCTTATAGGCCTATATGACTCAGTCTTGGTAAGATCTTTGCCCGCCTTTGGAATGATTTTGATCTTGGCAAGTTTCCAGCTATGTGGAAGATACTGCATTCTTAAAATAGCATTAAAAATAAATAGCAGAATTCTTATTGCAATATGAGGCAAGTTCATGAGCATTTTGTTACTAATGTCATCAATACCTGGAGCTTTCTTCGGGTTGAGTTCAGCAATTACTTTTTGTACTTCACGCATCTTAAACCTTAAGGGACGAGGGGGTAGAGAAACTACACACGGTAAATCAGCAGCACCCGTACATGAATTGGGAGTGAATACAGAGTTTAAATGCTCAGAAAATAAGTTACATTTCTCACTATCGCTTCTTGCCCAGCCTCTGGTCGCAGTACGCAATGGTGATTTAAGATCAACGGGTCGTTTAAGATTTCTAGTAGCGCGCCATAAAGAGTAATTAGATGTGGACGTTACATCAAGACCTTCTAAATACTTTTCCAGTAGTGCACTTTTTTCCGATGATAGCAGCTCTTTGAGTCGTTTAGTACATTCTTTAAGTCTGATTTTATTTAGGGGTGATCTGTGTTGTTGCCATTCTCTTCTAGCTTTCTTTTTTCACATACAAGACGTTCAATTTCCGTAGAATAAATTCTGTTAAAGCCGGTCTGCGGATAGGATGTAATGGCGTGTTCAGCAGCCTGTTTAATATTTTCGTTAAATTGGCAATGTTAAATTCAATATCATCGCATGATCTAAGCTGAATGTTTTCTACGCAGTGACTACTAAGATATTTTTTGAACGCCAGCCAGTTGATTCCATTAATCAACTTCACATATGAGTTAGTTAAATCACTCCTTAGTGGGTTGAAAATTGTAACTATTGTTGGAGAGTGATCGGAGGACAGATCTAGAGAGGCCTCTACATGAATTAAGTCCCTATGAATATTTTTCGTGACGGCAAAATCTATAACATCTGGAATTTTTCTTACGTCAGTAGGCCAGTAAGTAGGCTCCCCACTCGAAATGACATCTAAGCCCATTTTTGAAATTGTATTGAACAAGGCTCGACCTCTAGGTGTAACAAGACGTGATCCCCAGTACGTATGTTTTGCATTGTAGTCACCAGCTGCCACGAAACAAGATCCAAGCGATTTGTAGAACTTCTCATACTGATCTTCGCTAACTGAAAATCTGGGAGGTGAGTAAATTGATGATATCACGAAATTCGCACAAAAATTTTCTACGAAAATATTCGTTGCTTGCAAATATTCTTCACTAACGTTGTCAAGGACATAGTGCTTGAGTCTTGCCTTAATCAGAATTGCTGATCCACCACATCCTCTCCCTTTTGGGTCCTTTGTATCATATAAAGTGTAACCATTTATTTTAAATAAGCTTAATGAGGTCAAGTGAGTCTCAGAGACCAACATAATATCAATATTTTTTCCATGAGGAAGTGCTCAAGGTCATTTTTATGTTGGCGAATGCCGTTTGCGTTTCACAAACATATTTTTAACGTGTTCATGGTTTATTAACTAATGCTTGAAGCAGTCTATTCTGCATTCGCAGCATTTCTTGCATCATACTTGTCATATTTGTAGTAAAGTTGTTTATAGTTAGCACCAGATTCTCAATAGTAGCTTCAAGGCGACTAAAGTTAAGGCTTGAGTTTGAATCCGTTGAATTATTTGGCGGTGGAACATTTTGCGTGGGAATTGAACTAGTCTTAGCAGCATCAGCATACCATACACGTGAAGTAACTGGTTGGCTGATTTGAGCAAAAGTGTCGGAGTTCGCGTTTACTTGTTGAGCTGGAGTTAACTTGGGTTTTTGACCCATAGCCTGTTTAACGAAAGAATATACAGGGCACCCTCTATAGTTAGCTGTGTGATTACCTCCACAATTACTACATTTTTTTCTGCTTGATTTTTTGGCTTAGTGCAGCTAGTAGTACCATGTAATTCACCGCAGATAGCACACACTGTAGGTAGCTTGCAGTAAGTTTTCGTATGGCCATATTCTTGGCAATTATGGCACTGTACGGGACCTTAACGCTTACGTGGCTCTTCAACTGTGATTTTTCGATGTAAGAGATACTTTACGTTATAAACTAAAAACTGTATGTCATTCGGCTCCAGTTCAACCCGAAATAGGGGTTGGGGGCCCTTTTCTCTATTAAATATGTTGGTAACATTTTTTACCTTGAATCCTTGGTCGACAAGTGCACATTTTACTTCTTCGGGTTCAACATATGAATCTATGCCCTTTAATACTATCTGTAGGCCTTTAGCACTCTTAAGTTGGTATGTGTAAAAATTTGTTTTATTTTTTTCGAATTCACTAACAATTTTTCGGAAATCTTTTGCATTATATATCACTACATAAAATAAAAGTCTTTAAAAGGGTGAGGGTTTGTTGCAACTAAACACATACAAACCTAACTATATATACTGAGAAGATCCTAATGAGTTAGTAGATTGCCTTAGGCTATTGCTGGCATCACAAGCTGTAGGTCATACTAATCACAATATCGAAGAATTATATGAAGCAAACATTATAGAATAATATTTATCTGCATAAATCATGTCCATCGATAAGTTCGGGCACTATCTTAATGATACAAGTGGTACTCATTTTGTGAAAAATGTTCCTAAGGTGCTGGGCTTCGTTATGGATACAACTAATAACATTGACGTTCAAAACAAAAGAATCAAAAATGTGGCAAAAGCTTTGGAGGAAAACGACGTTGTTAACAAATTGTTTCTGCAAAGTCAAATTCAAAAGTTTCGAGATGAAATCAACATGGGCTTAAGTCGAAAACTAAATGAAATTTAGGGAAAAATTTCAAATATGAAACTATTTTTTTAAAAAGAAATTAGAAAGATAAATGAGCTAATTTATGAATATGTAAGAAATATGATGGTCAACAGTACTTAAATGAACTCACACTGAACTCAACATATCCCGTAAAATTCAAAATACGTTAAATAATGACTTCAAAAAGAAATTTAATAAATGAACTGCATAAGCAAGCACGAAAAAATTATCCACCTCGAAGAATTGTTATGAAAGGAATAGATGATCTTTGGCAAGCTGATTGAGTTGAAATGGGGAACTATTCTACAGACAATAGAGATTATCGCTTTCTTCTAACTGTGTAATTGATACATTTTCAAAATATGCTTGGGCAGTACCCTTGAAAAGAAAGACTGCATTGGAAACAAGCCAGGCTATGCAGAATATTTTTCAACTGGGACGAATACCAAAAAACAAACAGACGATAGTAAAGAGTTTTTCAACAAACAATTTGATGAATAAATACAACATTATTCACTACTCAACATAAAGCAGAATGAAAGCATCAATAGTAGAACGATTTAATAGAACATTAAAAGCAATGATGTAGAAAGAGTTTAGCTTTAATGGGTCTTATAACTGGGTCGACATTTACAAAGACTTAATTAATATATATAATAGAAAAATTCGTCGTACCATCAAAATGCCACCGATTCAAGTTAACCCTACAAATGAGTAAAAAAATATTAGGTACGGAACATAACCGTTTAAAACTTTGCAAATTATTTTAATTTGAAATTTATTTGCTAGTGGTGGTTCAGCGTTGTCTATATATTTCATTGTTGCTGTAACAAATCATCAGTAGACTTCAACCACACATTTTGAATAGTCACAAACCTCTTATCTTATGCACAGGCTTTCAAGAACTATTTGAGAATTCACAAATAATAGTATTCCTGAAAATCACAGAAGAAAAATAAGCGTAGTAGGCTTAGAAACTAATACAAAAACCCAGCAAATAATTTATATTCGATAAGAATCTACTTTATTTATCTATATTTCTATTTTTATACAAAGTGCAGTGTTTAATTTCGCTTATTTGTAATTAGATAGCCATAATGTCAATAACACTTACTCTTAGCTCACAGTTATCTGAGTTTCCTGCTAATTACTTTCCTCCTATTCGTTGGGATGGTGAATATGAATGTGCTCTAACTGACTTTCATTCATATAATAGCATTCCCAATGTAGATGATTATACCAATTTATTTCATATTGGTGAATATATAATCAAAGTAACAATAGGATTTTATGAATTGAATGATATAGTTGATTATATTAAAAATAAATATAAGCAGTATTGCCCAGAAAATAAAATTGATATAGAAGCTAATAACAATACAATGCAAGTTAGAGTTAATAGCTGTAAGGATCCTGTATACTTTAACAAGGATAACACAATTGGCAAACTATTGGGATTTAATATGAAAATTCTAGTTCCTAACCAAGACCATTACTCAGATATTCCAGTCAATATATTCATGGTGAATATCTTGCGTGTTGAATGTAATATAGTCGTTAACACATATACGAATAATTCACAAGCACAATGAATTTGGATTCAATGTTCCGCATGGTATAAAATTGTTGAGATTCTTCGAAATCTTATCTATTTGTCAGTTAACTGCCGAGAGATAAGTTCTCTAACTCTACGCGTAGTTGATCAGAACGGTGATTTAATTAATTTCCGAGGAGAGGAAATTACAACACGAATACATTTGAGATCTAGCAAATAATGATAATATAACGTAAATTAGTAATTAGATTTGATGACTACTACGCGATTCTCATATAAAGTATATAAGTACAAGAAATAATGTAGATTGTCATCAGTCTGCTCTGATATCTCAGCAAGTAACAACCTATTTTCCCAACCAAAATTGCTAAATTGTTTGAAATCCAAAAACTATAAAAGCGCTAGAACTAACTACTGTTTGTTAAACAAGTTTATAGTATATAAAAAATAATTCAATAAATTTTTTATAACTGAAATAAATTGTTTATAAATAAAATAATTAAATTAATTAATAAACAAATAAATAATTAAATGAAATGAATACAAGTTTTACCATCTGCAATAAAGTCTTTATGACTCAAACAAAACTAAATCAGCATATGGAAACCCACTCATATGATAACCAATCAAAGGCTGTCCTGGGAACTAGTAAACTAAATCCTCAAAACAAATATTGTGAGGATTGTGACGAGGTGATCCCATCAAATGGTTATATGGCTCATGTCAGAATCACAAAATATAAAAAGAGTTGTCAACAAGAGCGGACTGGAGATTTTCTCACAAAAAGAGCAAGCAACTTCAATGGGAGGATCGAGACATATATCCTCCTCAACAAAAATGTGGGTGTCTTGTTTCCGGAGGAGTTACTGAAATCTGCCAAGAGCTCCATAGTACAACAACTAAATGAACGTTGTAGGATACATACTACATTTAAATTTAATATGGAGCTCACATGTGATTATATGAAGATGATGAATGATGAAATGAATGTTTCCCAACTTGTACATATTTCGAAGATAATGTTGGTGACTTTGTCTGATGATATAGAGCATATCTACAAAAAACAAGCCGAGGAGCTAAGAGCCAGAATGGAAGAATTTCAAGAGAGGGATAGCGGATGGACCTTGATTTCAATAAATTTCCTTGAAGTTAATATAAGCAAGGCGTCCATTATAAGAGGATCGAGCTTTATCGCTCTCCCAAAAAATATTGATGCAAAATATGCATGCATAAATGTCGAGAATAATGATATTTATTGCTTTAAATGGTGTCTCATTACAGCTTTGTGCACAAATAGTACTTTAAATCGAAGACAACGGAAAAACCATAGAAATTACAATATTGCAAACATTTCTGATGAGAATATTAATATAAGGGAAATTGTACTAAATTTTAAAGACCTAGAGTTTCCTAGAGTAAGCATCAATGTATTTGGTCACAATGGAACATCGCTTATAGGACCATACTACATAACAAAAGGATAAAAACATGTTCATATTAATCTCTTATTGCTCCAGTCTAATGAAAACTTCCACTATGCATTCATCAAGGATATATCAAAGTAAGTTTCATTTCTGCATTTAAGCGAAATGTGTTTTCATCTCTATTTAAAAAGTTACTTCTTATTGTTATATTTATTTACATACTATTTAATTTTCTATATTTTCTTCAGACTTCTTCGTTCCAGCATAACATCACATGTAAACAAGATCCTGATATGCAACACCTGTGTACATTATACACATGATGATTATGTGTATAATCATCATAAAAACGTTTGCGGCAAAAAAGTCATCAGAATGCCCGAAGATTATCAAGTATTACCAAGTTTACGAAGTACTACAAACAATTAGATGTACCATTTGTAATCTACTCAGACTTTGAGTCTATTTTGGAAAAAGTCGATGATCCTGTAAGCCAAAGCACTACAAATGTACAGAAACACCATGCGTGTGCATTCGGGTATTTTATTAATTGTAGTTTTAAGAGACAAAATAATTTATACAGGAATTATTTTAGTGAAGATTCGGCAAATGTATTTATAAAAAAAATAGTTCAAGATTGTACAGATATTTATCTAAATTATATACTTAAAGTTAAGAAAATGTTCATAACCCCAAAAGAAATAGCTCAATATAATAATGCAAAAAATTATCGTATTAAATAATGATAAAGTTATAGATCAATGTCATCTTAGAGGTAATTATCGTAGGGCAGCTCATAGCGAATGCAATTTGAATTATAAAACACCTCTGTTTATACCTGCTATCTTTCATAATCTTTCAGCATAGTATACACAGCTATTTTTCAAAGAACTTTCTACTATAAAATATTCCACAATAAAAGTGATTCCCCAGAACACAGAGCGTTATATTTCTCTTTCAATTTTCATCAGATTAGATGAAAAACGTGGATTCAAAATAAGATTTATAGACTCGTTTAGATTTATGGCTTCGAGCTTAGATATGTTAGTGAAAAATCTTGATAGCAATGATTTTAATACTATTCGATCATGTTTCGTTGATGAAGCTCATTTTCACCTAATTAGAAGAAATGGTGTATTTCCGTACTCTAACATGGATTCCATGACTAAGTTTAAGAAAACTAAGCGCCCTAGTAGAGACGAGTTCTTCAATATTTTAACGAATGAAGGATGTGATGTAGTCGAGTATGAACATGCTCAAAATATATGTAGGGTATTTAACTGTAAAACACTCCTTGACTATACTGAACTCTACCTAAGGATAGATGGTCTTCTTCTAGCCGATGTGTTTGAAAACTTTAGAAAAATTTGTAGAGATATATACGATTTGGAGCCCTGCCACTATTATACACCACCAGGATTATCTTGGGATGCAATGTTGAAAACCACAGAAGTTTCACTGGAACAGTTCATTGATTCTGAAATGTATATGTTTATGCAAAACGGAATCAGAGGTGGACTAGTTCAATGCTCGGAAAGATATTCGAAGGCGAATAACAAATATTTAGAAGATTTTAATGCATTAAATCCCAGCAGAATTTCTTGTATATTTAGACGCTAACAATTTGTATGGTTGGGCGATGTCGGAATATCTTCCTTGCGGTAAATTTTAGTGGGTATGTGATACTGATTTTGATGTTAAAAAAATGTATGGGTACGTTTTAGAAGTGGATATAGATTATCCCGATTCAGTGAATGATCTTCATAATGATTTGCCATTTTGTCCCCAAAATAAGACCGTGCGGGATCCAAAATCGAAAAATTAGTTGCAGTTGGGAAACAACAAACAGGAATCATTTAGGTCTCAGAGCATTAATTGCGAAAACAAATTTTAAGCAGTTGACAAAACTTTCTGATGATATGTATGCGGTAGAGTTAGAAAAAATGGAACCACTATATGATAAACCTATATATTTTATAGTACTGGAGTTATCCAGTTGGAGAATGTATGACTTGCATTATGGCTTCATGAAATCTAAATTTGGAAAGAACATTTCTCTCAACTATATGGATACTGACTCATTTATTTATTCAATTAAAACTGATGATTTTTACGATGATATCCGTGATGATATTAATTTGAATTTTGATACCTCAGAATATCCAATAGATAATCAATTTTGTTTGCCGCTACTCAATAAGAAGGTTTTGGGAATGATGAAAGATGATATGACGACAGAGTTTGTTGGTTTAAGAGCAAAAATGTATTCTCTGTCGACTCTGCGCTCGAAAGCTGTTAAAAATCAAAAGAGGTCAAAAAGTCTGTAATTAAAAAGTTGTCCATTAATGATTACAAATGTTGCTTATTTGAATTCAAAATTATCTCAGATCAAATGTTTTTGTTCAAATCTAAAACACATCAACTATAAACCCAAAAACTACATAAAATACCACTTAGCTTTTCTGATGATAAAACGAATATATAATGAAAGATAAAATAAAAACGCGCGTTTGGGGACATTACATAGACCGAAATAATGAAACAATGGATGTAGAACAGAATGATTCCTACTAAATTGCATGTAAGATGTCAACGAAAATTTAATTTTGTACTAATTGTATTTATTTATTAATGTATTTCTTTAAACATTTATTAATTTATTTATTATTTACTTATTTGTTTATTAATTAATTTATGTATTTATTATTTATTGGTTTATTAATTTATTAATTAATTTATTCCTTTATTTATTTGTTAATTGATTTCGTTATTTATTTATTAATTTATTTATTGCGTATATATTTGTTAATAAATTTATCTATTAATTTTAGCATTTTATTCACACAAAAAAAGCCTTTAATTTTTACTTTGTTCTTTTTACCTATACCTAAATTATCTGTAAATAAAAATTAAATATTAGATTTATGATCTTTTTCCTTTTATATCTGTATATTTTTATTTATACATAGAGTTAAGTTTGTATTGGTACTAAGATTTTTAAGAAAAAATGTTAAATAAAATATTGAAAAAATAATAAAATATTGAAAAAATAATAATATATATAAATGGGTTTTATTTCAACTAAAAATTACTTAATAGAAATTTTAACTACAAATGTCCACATTTTTATATTTTGTTTCTCTATTGGCTTTACTTCGCTAGATCAAAAAATTTTTCTTTTAGCTTATTTGCAAATTCTTGCTTTTTCTTTTCATATCGCTTAAACATGCACAGTCTTGTTATCTTTGAAAGGTTCTACACAAGAGGAATTGAGTTTCACAATATTAAGAAATTCGATTATATTTTGTTAGATATTTTCTTATCGACACCAACTGCTTTAACACCATCTCCTCCACGTTTGCTAACAGCAAATAGTACAATAGGTATCAGCTATTAGATCAGCTTATCAGCTATCAGATCAGCTTATCAGGACCTGGTCTGTTTTTCAGATCAGCTTATCAAGACCTGTACCTGGATGCAGTAACTTTTATTACGATAATCGCATCGTTATAATAAATATAACGAAAATTTATCGAATTTGCTTTTAAGTAACATATTTTAACGATGTTCGCTGTCGGTTGGAGAAAAAAAAATTAAGTCACAAAACCAAATTTGCTTAGTTTTTTTTTATTATTCTTTGTGCTTTTCGCTTATTTTCACATTTTCTTTACAGAGCTACCACATAATATTGAATTAAATGGTGAATAAGATAAAGTTGGAGACTATCGTAAAAAATACACTACAGAATTACATTAGCGTTATCGCAAGCGAATAAAGATGTCGATAAATATTATGATTTTCGGTTTCCATAAATTTATTGAATCCAGGCACTGGTCTGGTTTTCAGATAAGCTTATCAGGTATCAGATCAGGCTATCAGGTACCTGTTCTGGTTTTCAGGTTAGCTTATCAGGAGCTGGTCTGGTTTTCACATCAGCTTACCAGGAGCTAGTCTGGTTTTCAGATCAGGCTATCAGGACCTGGTCTGGTTTTCAGATTAGCTTATCAGGTATCAGATCATGTTATCAGTACCTGGTCTGATTTTCAGATCAGGTTATCAAGAGCTGGTCTGGTTTTCAGATCAGCTTACCAGGAGCTGGCCTGGTTTTCAGATCAGCTTATCAGGACCTGGTCTGGTTTTCAGATCAGCTGATCTAATAGCTGATACCTGTTGTACTATTTGCTGTTAGCAAACGTGGATGAGATGGTGTTAAAGCAGTTGGTGTCGATAAGAAAATATCTAATGAAATGTTATGGAATTTCATAATATTGTGAAACTCAATTTCTCATGTATAGAACATTTCAAAGATAACAAGACTGTACATGCAATATGAAAAGAAAGAACAAGAATTTGCAAATAAGCAACAAGAAAAATTTTTTGATCTAGCGAAGTAAAACCAATAGAGAAACAAAATATAAAAATTTGAACATTTGTAGTTAAGATTTATATTTAGTAAATTTAAGTTGAAATAAAACCCATTTATATATATTATTATTTTTTCAATATTTTATTAAAAATTTTTTCTTAAAAATCTTAGTACCAATACAAATTTAACTCTATGTATAAATAAAAATATACAGATATAAAAAGAAGAACAGTTTTCGTGGTACCTTCATAGCGAACAGTCGATTAGCGGAATTTTTCTTACTTACAAAAAATTAAACAAACAAAAAATATTCGTAGTACATATTATTCGTAATAGGTACATACTGTCTTAAATAAATAAGCTTTATGCTTTGCTGATATTTTTACATAGTAAAAATAACAAAAACAAAAAAAACCGCAAACAAAAAAAATTAAACAAATTGATATTGAGGAATACTATATATATGTGTACCTCTAAACAAATAAACAATCATAAATAACAAAAACAAAAAAAGACCGCAAACATAAAAAAACACAAACAAATATCCCTTGAGGAATTCTTTGTATGAGTGCCTCAAATACAAAAAAAAATTGAAGTGAGTTCTAACGGCAGAAATGCTTATTTTACTGTGAGTTCTGAAACTCTTAATGAAAAAAATATAAATAATAAATCTGATGAAAGTGTTTTTTTAACGTCAAAGCCAATTTTTCGTCAGCGATCAACTTCGCTTTGTCCAATGCCAAATAGTAATGATGCATTAACATTACAGTTGCCTAGTACTTCTTCACTTAACAAAGTTATCACTACAGATAACAGCGGCTCGAAACTCAAGGTACAAGTCGGAATGGACAGATATATAACCGTGGTAAAGCGGTCAAAAATTTCATCTACTCCAAAAATGTCTAGGGATAACAGCGCAGCCTCAACTAATCGCCAAAACCGCTTCGAAATTTTGCAAGATGACAACGACAAACCCGAGGTATCCTCGAATAAAATATCCAAGCCGCCACCAATCTATTTGAGACAAAAAAATTCAAATGCCCTTATTAAAAAATTAATTTCGGTCATTGGTGAGAATAAATTTCATATTGTTCCAATAAAACGTGGAAACATAGATAAAATTAAAGTCCAAATTTATGACGAAAAAGATTTCCGCAAAATGGTTGCTGAATTTGAAAAAAATAAAACAAGCTTCTACACATACCAGCTTAATAGCGCTAAAGGCATGCAGATCGTATTGAAGGGCATAGATTCTTATGTTGTTCCCGAAGAAATAAAAGATGCACTCGTCCTCCAGGGGTTTAAGGTAAAAAATGTGTCCAATATAATAAACAGAGAGAAGATTCCCCAACCCCTATTTCGTGTTGAACTTGAGGCTAATGATATAAAATTGAAAAAAAATGAGACGCATCCAATTTATAATTTGAAATACCTCTTGTACCGAAAAATCACAGTTGAAGAGCCACATAAGCGTTCAGGTCCTGTACAGTGCCATAATTGCCAAGAATATGGCCATACAAAAACATACTGCAATTTACCCTCTGTTTGTGTTGTGTGCGGCGAATTACACGGCACTGCGAGTTGCAATAAGCCAAAAGATCAAAGTGATAAAAAATGCAGTAATTGTGGAGGTAATCACACCGCTAACTACAGAGGTTGTCCTGCGTACTCTTTCGTAAAGAAGACTATGGTGCAAAAACCTAAATTAGCTCCAGCTCAATCAGCAAACGCTTACTCTGCCACTTTTGCGCAAATGAGCCAACCAGTTACTTCCCGTGTATCGTATGAAGATGCTGCTAAAACAAATTCAATTCCCACACAAAATGTTTCCCCGCCAAATAATTCAAAAAATACTGACGCAAGCTTTAATTTTAATCGCATTGAAGCTACTATTGAAAATCTGGTGCAAACTATAAACAATTTTACAACAAATATGACTAGCATGATGCAAGAAATGCTGCAAATGCAGAATACTCTGCTTCAAGCATTAATTAATAAGCCATGAACACGTTAACAATATGTTTCTGGAACGCAAACGGCATTCGCCAACATAAAAATGAACTTGAGCACTTCCTCACGGAAAAAAATATTGATGTAATGTTAGTATCTGAGACTCATTTGACTTCGAGAACTCTTTTTAAAATTTATGGCTACACTATATATGATACAAAGGACCCTAGGGGAAGGGCTTGCGGTGGATCAGCAATTCTAATAAAGTCAAGACTCAACCACTATGTTCTTGATAACATTTGTGAAGAACACCTACAATCAACAAATATTGGCATTGAAAGTTTTTGTACAAATTTTGTTATATCATCAATTTACTCCCCTTCCAGATTTTCAATCACTGAGAATCAATATGAGGATTTCTACAAATCTCTTGGACCTTGTTTTGTAGCAGCTGGCGACTACAATGCTAAGCATACTTTCTGGGGTTCGCGTCTTATTACCCCCAGAGTTCGAGCATTGTTCAACACTATTTCAAAAATGGGCTTGGATGTCATTTCGAGTGGGGAGCCCACTTATTGGCCTACTGACATACAAAAAATTCCGGATGTTATAGATTTTGGCGTCATAAAAAATATCTCTAGGGATTTAATTCAAGTTCAAGCTTCTCTTGATCTTTCGTCCGATCACTCTCCGACGATCATTACAATTTGTAGTCCCTTAAGAAGTAACTTACCTGACCCATATGTGAAGATGATCAATCGTGTTAATTGGCTGGGGTTCAAAAAATATCTCAGTGGTCATTGTACGGAAAACATTACGCTTAGAACATCCGATGATATTGAATCTAACTTTGCCAATCTCAGCGAGAATATTAAACAGGCTGCTGAACATGCCACTATCTCCCATCCGCAGACTGGGTTTAATAAAATTTATTCTACAGACATTGAACGTCGTGTACGTGAAAAAGAAGAGCTAGAAGGGAATGGCAACAGCACAGATCACCACAAAATAAAATCAGATTTAAAGAGTGCACTAAACGACTCGAAGAGTTGCTTGCATCTGAAAAAACTGCATCTCTTAAAAAGTATCTGAAAGGTCTTGATGTCACACCAGCGTCTAATTACTCTTTGTGTCGAGCTGCTAGAAAGCTTAAAACACCCATTGAGTATAAGCCACCTCTATCGCAAGAAGCGATACTGAAAAAGGTAAAATAATTGCTGAGCACTTAAAATCCGTTTTTACGCCAAACATATGTACTGGTGTTGCTGATTTGCCGAATGTAGTCGCTCTACCCCCTCAACACATAAAGTTTAAGACGCGTGATTTACAAAAATTAATTGCCGAACTCAACCCGAAGAAAGCTCCGGGTATTGATGGAATTAGTAACCAGATGCTTATGAGCTTGCCTCGTATTGCAATGAGAATCCTATTATTCATATTTAATGCCATTTTACGACTGGAGTATTATCCACACAGCTGGAAGCTTGCCAAGGTTAAAATGATTCCAAAGCCGGGCAAAGATCTAACCAAGGCTGAGTCATATAGGCCAATAAGTCTACTATCAACTATGTGAAAGCTTTTCGAAAAACTGCTCAAAACAAAATTGTCCACAATTCTAATTAGTAGTGGGTGCATACCAGACCATCAATTTGGTTTTAGAAGTCAGCATAGCACCATTGAACAAACTCACAGATTGGTTCAATTTATAAGAAGAGCTTTTGAGGAAAAAAAGTATTGTTCTGTGCTCTTTATTGACGTTTCCCAGGCACTTGATAAAGTGTGGCATGAAGGCCTAATTTTAAAATTGAGGACTTACTTACCAATAAACATTTTAAATCTTTTGGGAAGTTACATTATTTCCCGTAAGTTCACTGTTGTGGAAGGAGACTTTACGAGTAGGCCTGAAACTATTTCATCCGGTGTGCTACAGTGGAGCATACTGGGACCAGTTTTATATTTGATTTATACTTGTGATATGCCTGTGAGCAGTAGTATCCATACTTCCACATTTGCCGACGATACAGCCTGCCTTAGTATGCTCGAAAACCCTGATGAGGCATCCCGCAAACTTCAGGAACACATTAGCCAGGTGGAGCTTTGGTTAAACTTATGGAGAATTAAAGTCAATGAACAAAAGTGTGTCCATATAACATTCAACCTAAGAAGAGATACTTGCTCCCCCATTCGAATTAACAATCAAGTTGTTCCTCAACATTCACATGTGAAATATCTTGGTATACACCTTGATCGACGACTTACATGGAAACACCACATTGACTCTAAGTTAACTCAAATGAAACTTAAATTAACTCAGGTACATTGGCTGATTGGTAGAAATTCAACACTTAGCCTAGACTGCAAACTTTTAATATACAAGTCGCTTTTAAAGCCAATATGGCTTAAATGTTTACATACTTTTGTGTGAATTAAATGCTATAATTAATAGATAAATTCATAAACAAATATATAAGCAATAAATAAATTAATAAATAAATAAAGAAATCAATTAATAAATAAATAAAGGAATAAATTAGTTAATAAATTAATAAACAAATAAATAATAAATACATAAATTAATTAATAAACAAATAAGTAAATAATAAATAAATTAATAAATAAATAAAGAAATACATTAATAAATAAATACAATTAGTACAAAATTAAATTTTCGTTGACATCTTACATGCAACTTAGTAGGAATCATTCTATTCTACATCCATTGTTTCATTATTTTGGTCTATGTAATGTCCCCAAGCGCGCGTTTTTATTTTATTTTTCACTATTTATATTTCTTTTATCATCAGAAAAGTTAAGTACAATTTTATGTAGTTTTTAGGTATATAGTTGATGTGTTTCAGATCTCAACAAAAACATTTCATTTGAGATAATTTTGGATTCAAATAAGCAACATTTGTAATCATTAATGGACAACTTTTTAATTACAGACTTTTGGACCCCTTTTGATTTTTTAACAGCTTTCGAGCGAAGAGTCGACAGAGAATACATTTTTGATCTTAAACCAACAAACTCTGTCATTATATCCCCATTGTTTTCATCTTTCATCATTCCCAAAACCTTCTTATTGAGTAGCGGCAAACGAAATTGATCATCTATAGGATATTCTGATGCATCAAAATTCAAACTAATATCATCACGGATGTCATCGTAAAAATCATCAGTTTTAATTGAATAAATAAATGAGTCAGTATCCATATAGTTGAGAGAAATGTTCTTTCCAAATTTAGATTTCATGAAGCCATAATGGAAGTCATACATTCTCCAATTGGATAACTCCAGTACTATAAAATATATAGGTTTATCATATAGAGGTTCCATTTTTTATAACTCTACCGCATACATACCATCAGAAAGTTTTGTCAACTGCTTAAAATTTGTTTTCGCAATTAATGCTCTGAGACTAAAATGATTCCTGTTTGTTTTTTCCCAAGATGAAGTAATTCTAATGTCCCTACATTTTTCAATGTTTTTCATTGTCTTCCCGTAAACAGCATTGTTTAAAAGTTTGAAGAAATCCTTTTCAAAATTATTCTTAGCATTTGTTCTATGAAATGTGAGTAGTTGTTTTATGCTGGTTCGGGGCCCCTTTTTCAGTACAAAAGTCTGCTCATGCCTGGATGGGAATGTCATACATTTAAATTATGTTTCTTGCTTGAGCATTTATTTATAATTTGAGTTTTCTAGCCCAGAATGGGAATGTACATGTTCACTGATAAGAAAACACACGCGTTAGCTGTGGTTGTGAAATTCAAACACATTTTTTTAATTGACAAGAGCAATTTTTTTAAAGGCCATTTAATACATGTATATTTTTGTCAATGGAGATGTGGATACATGAGTGTAATTTAAATATTTACCCTTGTCAATGAAATAAAACCATTTAAAGTTTAGTAAAAATGTATAATATACATTTGTATTAAAAATTTTATTTTACAATATTTTAGTATCTGCTTAAAAATTATTTTTTTTATTAATATTAAACTTTAATTTTCTTTTTTGCTGGAGTTACCTTGCTTGAGATATCATTTTTTTCAATTATTGAATTACAAGCAAGTTTCTCTAATCCATATGTTTTTTCTAGCAATTCTTCGATTTGTAAAAATATTTTTTCTAGCAATTTTGTCATTTGTTCATCGAAATACATTTCTCTACGAGATATCATATCTTGAAGTGTATTATTAATAATCTCAATTTTTTCATCAAGTTTTTTGAGCTGCTGTTTTGATAAAGTTATTAAATTTTGTTGTAATTGACTGATTTCCGTTCCTGAGTAATGTTTATTAATAGCGTCTTTTTGTTGTGAAGGAAACGAAATATTAGCAATCCTTTTATTTTGCACGTCGATATTGTTATTTTTATCCAAGAGAATTCCAACAACTTGACGAATTTTTCTTTTTCTTTCTTTTCTTAATAGCTTGAGCTATTACCAAATTTATTAATAGACATATTGTGTCCTGACCCTTCTATTACCATTAATAATCTGAACCTAACAACAAATATATATATATATATATATATATATATATATATATATATATATATATATATATACATTTATATATATATATATATATATATATATATATATATATATACACACATATATATATAGGACTATATTTTCTTTTATAAATTTTATAACTTTTTTTATTAAAATAATTTTTTTTTGTTGTTATTGTTTTTACAGTTTTATTTTTTTTCAATGTTTCCTTATATAACATTAATTTTACAATATTTTCTTATTTTCTAAACAGATTAAAACTAATTAAACATCTATATTTATACTAAGAAATATATCATCATCATCATCCATAAATTTATCATATAAATTTAAATTAGATTTTGATAATTCCGATGATGATGTTGTTGATGATGATGCTGGTGTTGGTCATGATAATGAGGGTAAAGAATTGATGCTATAATGTCCCCATGCATATGTATCAACACCATTTTCTTTAATAAATCTCTTATCATCTAAATAGCTTAATGTTAACTTACTTATATGTTGGGTATATATTTCATGAATCTTAGATCTAAATATATACATGGAGTCATAATACAATTTGTTTTCTAAAAGACATATTCTAAAATCATTAATACTTAATTTAGCGGTGACGCATTGCTTTACACCTTTAATTTTTTGATTTCTTTCTCATCTCTATCAATTTTTACAGAATACATTTTAGCTCTTAAGCCAATGAATTCCTAATAACTTTGCCATTACACTCATCTTTCATCATTCCTAATACTTTTTTATTCACCAGTGGGAAATTATAAATATTTTCTTTAGAATATGCAGATGTATCGAAATGTATTGGGATATCATATCGAATATCATCATACAAATTATTTGTTCTGACATCATATATAAATGAATCGGTATCCATATAACAGATATTGATATTTTCAAGATATTTTGGCTTCATGTAATCATAATGAAAATTATACATTTTTTACTTTGATAATTCTAAAACGGAAAAATAGGTTTATTGTACACAGTTCACACTCTACTCATTTCTATGGCAATCATTTCTGCATGAATTTTAAGAGAACTATGAAAGTTAGGTTTAGCTATAAGAGCTCTAGCTCCTAACCGTTTACCTCTACTCTCCCATTCACAAACTTATTTTACGTCTTTTCTTTTATCGACATTTTCCATTGTCTTACCGTATACACCGTTGTTTAGAAGTTTGAAAAAGTTTTGTTCAAATGAATTGTTAACTATTGTTCTATGATGATTATTTAAGTAAATATACTTTTTTAACCAATCCAACTAATTAAATTGAAGTATTCTATATATTTTCTTTAAAATTAAACCATTTTGAAGACACTGTTGAAGATTTCTATAGTGTATTACATATGTTAATACCAGACTCGTTTGCCTGGCTTAACTGAGATGTAAGTGGTGGGGCTTATACAAGTGGTACACAAGGATAAGCAATTTAAAAAAAATGTTGTTGTTTTTTATCCAAGTGATACACAAGGATAAATGAAGTTGTGGAGGAATCAATTCGTTATTCAGGTAGTACACCAGAATAATATAATTGACTCAAAGAAGTGAAGTGGATGACGATTTAAGTTGCAATCAACAAATTTATTCAATAACTTTAATATTTATACAAAATGTAAATAACTTAAAACTAATACAATAACAAAAAGTAGAATTAATAAAAAATAAAAGTAAGAATACAAACATAATTTAAAACGGCCAGAAATTGTTCATTATCATCTTGCCAAATTCATTCCCACCGTAAGCTAAGCAAAACAGATATTCAATTTCACTACTGTCTGGCTGGTAATTTGAAACACACGTGGAAAATAAAATGTTTTATTTATTTCGTCAATTATGCTGACATGATGGTTCTCATACCTGGCTTGACAAATGTGTGAGAAATAAATTAATTTTATTTTAATTAAATTGTGGGAAAGAATTTAAGTGCACTTAAGACTTGGCAAAAATATGAACAAAAAAGTTAAACAAAAACGAAGTAAGCATTTTGCTTAAAGTTTAATTCTACTAGAGATTCTTTTTATTTTGATACCAAATAAAAAGAATCAAAAGAATTAACATATTGCGCCCCCAGGGGGATCGTTAATATCAATAGGCAATTAATTGAACAATTTCCGGCAATTTATGCTGAAGTAAATTAAGCGCCAGGGTCCAACGAAATGTTCCAGTTTGACCTCGGTGATGGCTGTGGTGCTATTGGACGCGTATTGAGTCTTCTTTTTAATAATATTTTGATTAACAGGATGGTTAGCAATGTCAAAATCAGAGCTAATCCCACATAGCTGACTGTCAAGCTATGGACGCCATGATTGATGGTTGGGGTGGGTATATTCCGCATCTGTTCGCTTACCTCCGCTTGCAGTCGGGTTAAGTTTCCAATGATTCTTAGGTCTGGTAAAGTTTCGGTTATGTTGAAGACCTTTTGTTGTAAATGGGACAATGCAACGCCTGAGCTTGTATAGGAGGGATACGAAGTCGAGGTGATAGTTTGGTGCCCATATACGGTGATCAACTCATTTTTCATTGTACATCCTGCTGGTAAGGCAAGTAATCCAGTTCCTTGCAAGACCTGGTAACCACTGATGCCGTTGCACACCATACTTAATTTGAGTGGATGCTGAGTTGCGAGTAGCCACTGGTTCTTTTTATGAAGTTGGTACCACACATTACTATTGGCTAGTACCTCGGTATTGCAACTTAGATCTGACTCGTTGTTAAATAAATGTATCTCACAACGACACATTGGTGAATTTTTGGAATACGTAGCTTGGATGTTTGGGCATAAAAAAGTATCGTGTTCAAGGATGTGGCAATCACGAAGTTCGGTATAATCAACCGGGAAATATTCGTCTCGGTGAGCGTTGAGGGCCATCATTTTGGTTGTTGGAATGACCGCAATCAACGAGTCATTTACTAATTGTGGAACTGGTGTAAGATAAAAGAGGTCGAATTCTTCTTTATGGGCTAGGGGAATTTCCAATGTGCAAATAATGTGTTGGTTTGAAACGGCTGTCTTAGCTGTCACTAAACCATATAGGTGAATGATATCCGTGACTGGTAGTATTAAATCCGATGGCAGGTTTGCCTTTATATTGTCCACTTCCGAAGAAAATTGTTGCGGTGTTAGTAGAGAGGGACTTATTCTACCATGATACGTATCGGTTAGCAGATCCATTATGGCCTTTAACATCGTTTGCACATTGTCTGAGATGATAATCAACTGTATGCTAAGCGATAAAATTAGTTGAGACTGCTGGGTTCCATTAACTGTAAAGTTCTCGAGTCTTTTTAGCCTAAAGTTTAACTTATCGAGGCTATTCTGAGTATGAACCTCCGTTTGCTTCATAATATTAAGGGTGGAGTCCAAGAATGATGTTTGATTCCGTAGAAGGTGTGCCAAGTGATCCTCGTTATTCTTTATGCTGTTGATGGTGTCGGTCATTTTTTCCGCATACTGCGAGTCCAGAACTCCAAATAATGAATTTGCTACATTTCCAACGAAATCGATTGCGCCTCGTTTCCTTCTTCTTAAGAGGCTTTCGAGACTGGTATCCACTTTAAGCCTAACGTTGTTAAAATGCGCAACGAGCGCGAGACATTGGTGATTGAGATCTGAACTGCTGCAACATTTCATTAAGGTAGTAGTTCCGTTTGCTAGAAGTTGTACTTCATTGAGAAATGGGGATAGTTCAAAGTAGATTAGGAGCTTCCATTCTAAGATGATTGGTTTCACTTGACCAATCTTTTCAAAGTGTAACCCAGGAGAGCTAGTGATCCTTGTGTAGGTACCTTGCTGGCATACCACTAACGGAAGGAATAAGGCGAGAATCATTATTAGGCTGATTGGAGTTACAGTGCAGCGTTTTGAGGGTAGTGAACTTTTGTATTTGTCAGTGGGTGGTTCGTTTCGCTTGAGGTCCGAGCTATTTCCTTTATTTTTGTCTGTAGATTGGTAGTTTTCCTTGGGAAGATGACTTCTTTTTGCACTTTCAATGCTCGCAGCGGTTGAGGGTGTATCCAGAGGAAGCGGATCAGGTACACTTTCATTGCCAGTAGTGGTGTAGGATGTGTCAATAGGAAGTGGAGCAAGTAAGTGAATTGCTCGTTTAATTATACCTGTAGATGTTTTGACTGTTGCCGTCCTCACGATACCGTCGGGCCCGGGGAATGTTTCGATCACCTTTCCGATTCGCCATGTCATGACAGGAGTGTTGTCTTTAACTATAACTATAGTACCCACTGGCAGATTTTCAGACTTTGATTGCCATTTGTTACGCTGCTGGAGTTCAGTGAGGTACTCGTGGGACCATCGTTGCCAGAAATGATGTTTTATTTTTGATACCAGTTCCCATCGTTTAACAAGTGATGGCGACATCGACTGCGCAGTTGCATCGACTTGTGCCGTGAGAGGTTCCCCAATCAGGAAATGGCTAGGAGTCAAGGCAGCTGCATCATTAGGGTCATTTGATAATGCTGTAATAGGTCTGGAATTCAGTATTGCCTCTACTTCTATGACTACAGTTTCCATTTCTTCATACGTTAGGGACGCGTTTGCCATTTCTTTGAGTAATAGCCTTTTGGCTGACTTAACTGCGGCTTCCCATAATCCCCCAAAATGAGGTGCTCGAGGAGGAATGAAATGAAAAGAAATGTTTTTGTTTGCACATTCTCGTTGAATGGCTTCTTGAGCTGTGGGGGTAAAAAGGGCTGATGATAATTCCGCTAGTTGGTTTCGTGCTCCGACAAAGTTTGTTGCTTTATCGCAGTAAAGCTGTTGGCAGTGACCTCTGCGACCGGTAAATCGTTTTAGTGCTCCCAGGAACGCTTCTGTTGTTAGGCTTGTAACTAATTCGAGATGCACTGCTTTCGTGGCGAAGCAGCAGAATACCGCAATGTACGCCTTTTGAGGTCGTTTTCCTCTAGTTTTAAAGTGAACCCAAATTGGACCACAATAGTCAACCCCGGCATTTATAAATGGTCTTGCTGGTGTAACCCTCGTTGCAGGCAAATTTCCCATGATCTGCTGAAGAAGTTTTGGTTTTGATTTTGCGCAACTTACGCACTTATGGATGGTTTCTCGTGCTAAGTATTTTCCCTTGATGGGCCAAAAACGTTGTCGGACATTCGCAAGGAGAGCCTGAGCTCCACAATGCTTATTTTCTTTGTGTATTGACTCAAATATTAGTTTGCTGATTAGATCATCATAAGGGAGGAGCATTGGATGCCTTGTATCGAATGGCAATGTGGATTCTTCTAGTCTGCCTCCGACTCTTAAAATGAAATTTTCATCTAAAAATGGTGTTAAACTTTTGATCGGACTTGACACCCTTAGTTCTTTGCGCTTTTGCAGCTGCTTGATGTCTTCTGCGAATGCAAATTTTTGAGTTTCTCTAATAATTATAAGAAGTGAATCGTGGAGCTCGAAAGGTGTCAGAGCTCTTTGAGTTTGTCGGTCGGCCTTAGGGGTTCTAGCATTTTTTATGAATCTGAAGATGTATCCTATAATACGTTGAAGGGTTTTAAAGGAATTTCTGTGGTTGATACAATGCAAAAAATTTTCATTCGGTAATGAAACCAGCATGTTATACGAATTTGTCTTCTGTTCAGGCACGGGTGTGTCAGGGTTAGGACAGAACAACGGAGGCCAATGTTTCTCATCTCCATGAAGAAAGAATGGCCCATACATCCATTGGGGTGTATGCTGCAACTGCGTAGGATCCAAGCCTCTAGATATTATGTCTGCTGGGTTGTCTTTGGAACTCACATGACGCCACTGATCAGGTGTGGAGTTTTCCTGAATTGAAGCTATTCGGTTTGCTACGAATGTAAGTAACGAAGATGATCGTGAATTTATCCATGTTAATATGATTTTTGAATCGGACCAGTAGAATGTTGGCGTTGTATTCATGTCCAGATCATGTTTAACTTTTGCAGCCAAGTTGGCACCCAACTGAGCAGCACATAATTCTAGCCTAGGCAGCGTTTGTTGCTTGAGAGGGGCTATACGGGATTTAGCACAAAGCAAGTATACAATAACTGTTTTATTTGGTAAGAATGTTCTGATATATACTGCGGCACCATACGCCTTTTCGGAGGCATCTGTAAACACATGAAGTTGCGTATTACGTGGAATCGATCCTTTATATATATGTCGTTGAGCTTGAAAGGTTTTTAGTTCACTAAGATTGCTTCGAAAACTTCGCCAGCGTGAGTCAAATTCTGAAGGCACCGCCTCATCCCATGAAAGATTCAAATTCCACAATTCCTGGATGAATATTTTTGCTTTGACGACTACTGGAGACAGTAGTCCGAGTGGGTCGAATATGTGCGCTAGATCTGAGGTAACTGTCCTTTTTGTCACAGCCTTGATTGGTTGTATGTTGACTTTAATTTTAAGTAGATCATCCTTGGGTAGCCATACTAATCCCAAAGTTTTTGTATAGTCGGTTTCGTCTGTGGAGAAATCAAGACTAACTTCTTGATCATCATTGGGGATATTGCGGAGCAATTGGGTATGATTCGCGCACCATTTTCGTAAATGAAATCCGTACCTTGACATGACGTGTTGTAGTTGACGCTGAGTTTCTAGGGCCGTGTTCAGGCTATCGGCTCCCCCTAAGCCATCATCCACATAGAAGTTCTTTTCCAAAAAATTGGCTGCTAACGGAAACTGCATCTTGTTATCATGGCTTATTTCCTTAAGACATTTGATTGCCAAGTATGGTGCAGGTCTGGTTCCATATGTCACTGTGTTTAATTTGAAGTAACTGATGGGTTCAGAAACATTACTTCTCCATAGAATTATCTGGTACTGTTGATCTTTAGGATGGACCAATATTTGTCGGTACATTTTTTCTATGTCTGTTGTGAACACGAACCGTGGAATCCGAAATCGCAGAAGAACCGTAAACAGCTCATTTTGTAGTGGTGGCCCGATGTGCAAAATATCATTCAAAGATTTTCCTGACGAGGTTTTTGCTGAAGCATCAAATACCACCCGAAGTTTAGTGGTGCTGCTGTCAGGTCGTAGAATGCAGTGGTGAGGAATGAAGTACTTAGACCCTTCAACTTCATCTATGTTGATTTTCGACATATGTCCCATTGTTTCGTAATCTTTCATAAATTGCATATATTGATTCTTTAGGGAAGCATCTTTTGCTAATCGACGCTCCAAGCTGAGGTAGCGGTTAAAGGCAGTATTATGTGAGGCGCCTAAAGAAGATGTTTCAGTGCAGAATGGAAGTCGCACTACAAACCGTCCTTCTTTGTTACGAGTAGTGTGTTGATTGAAGTGTGCCTCACATTGTGCGTCATAGGGGGATAATTGGTGCTCAGTGCTCTCAATTTCCTCAAGTTTCCAAAATCGTTCAATAGCCGTATTCATTTTATCCTCTTCAGTTAAAGTACCACATATTGCTGATGTGAGTTGTTCGCCAGATACCTTTCCCGATACTATCCAGCCAAAGGTGGTATTTTGTAATATTGGGAGGTCATCACCGAGTTTGATTTGTCCTATGGCAAGGAGTTGGTGGTAATATTCTGCTCCTAACAAAATGTCAATTTTTTCTGGTCGGTTAAAAGTTGGGTCCGCCAGTGTGACATTGCTAGGAATCGCCCACTTATCGATGGTAAGCTGTTGAGCAGGTTGAGGAGAAATGATTTGTGGCAACACAAATGCCTCAAGACGTGTTGAAAAGTTGTTGAGTCTGGATTGAAGTGATATGTTGACACGGTGTTGAGCTTTGGTGCGATTTTTTCCAATTCCATTGATTGAAATTGAGGTGGTTCTAGCTGGGAGCCCTAGAGTTGTGACTAATCTCTCTGTAATAAGGTTGACTTGTGAGCCCGAATCGAGAATTGCCTTACATTCCGTTTCTAAGCCATTTGCCTTGACCTTTACCAACGCTGTTCCTAGTATGACATATGGTCTTCTGCCTCCGGAACTAGCCGTCACGCATTCAGCTTCTTCCTGTGGTGTGCTAACAAGAGATGTCACGTTTGTTTTGGAGGGGTTGTTAAGTATAGCTGCTTCTCTGTCGGAGTTAATTTCTTTTTTAGGAGGAGTAACTTTTCTTGATGATGAATTACTTTGGGGGGTTGGTTCCAGATGCACCAAGGTATGGTGCTTTTTCCCACATTTTTGGAGGGCCTGAAATGGTGCACTGTTTGGTACTGTGGGTACTACTAAAGCAGTTGACACATAATTTATGTTTTTGTATCATGTTGAGTCTGTTTGACGAGCTTACATCGATGAACTTCTTGCAACGATATAATGGATGAGAATCTCGCTTGCAAACTATGCATAACTGGTTGTCGTGTCGGGGCTGTGCTGTAAGCCCGCATATTTTGCTAGTGGAAAAGGAAGGTTTTTCCTTGTGTCCCATTGCTTCCAGAGTATGAAAATAGTTCTCAAGGAATGTCAGAAATTGGTTGATTGTTTGTAGTTCCTTTGGGTGAGAAATTGATTGCTCATATTGAGCATGCACTGTTTTATCCAACTTTTTGACCAGGATGTGGATAAGGAGTGGATCCCACGATAATATTTGAAGCCCCATGTTGGAGAGAGCTGCCAAGCATTCCTTCGTTGTATCGTGCAATCGCTTAATAGCACCTAATGTGGATGCCCCAGATGGCTGGTCAAGTAGTCGCTGGACTGCTGTGGCTACCATTATCCTTTTGTTGTTGTATCGATCTTGCAGCAATTGCCACGCCATCTGATAATTTTCTGCAGTAACCGCAAGATGATTAATGAGGTTCGCTGCTTCACCAATGACGTTGGTT
Organism: Tachina grossa; assembly: GCA_949987645.1. Taxonomy (NCBI): domain Eukaryota; kingdom Metazoa; phylum Arthropoda; class Insecta; order Diptera; family Tachinidae; genus Tachina; species Tachina grossa. The sequence goes on from CATLJX010000072.1 coordinate 258,253, forward strand.
TTTAAATACCACATTTTGTGAGCGTCAGACATCTGTTGCTCATGTACGATCCTTGTAAATAAATCGGAGAACGATGTCCATTTCATGTAGTCACCATCAAATTTTGTAATAGTGATCGTAGGCAAAGGTAAGGTTGATGGTCTGGCCGTAGTTTCTGTGGTTGAGTGGTGGTGGCTCCTATTGGCCGTGGTGAGCTGTATGATTGCTGATTGTGCAGCTTGTTCGAGGTAAACATATCTGCTTGAATCGTAACCAGCGATGTCTGGGTCGGGATATTTGTCCAGTAATTCATCATTAAGCCTTTCTAACTGAAGCCATAGCTGAGAGATAGTGGCCTTTTTTACATCGCAGTAAGATTGATCTTGACCTGGTTGCAACTGAAGGCCTTCTAGCTGTCGAGTAAGCGCCGCCATTTTTCCAAGTGACCGGCGGATTAATCCATCGTGGCCCCCAGTTGCCCCAGCTTGCGGTTGACCTGTATTCGCAGGTTTGGGATTGGGATCGTGGCTCTCAGTTGCCCCGCCTTGCGATTGATCTGTATTTGCAGGTTTGGGATTAGGAAGTTCCATTTTCCCGGATTTTTTACCTTGATTATCGAGTTCACGTTCCATTATCGCTATGTATTTCGTCGCCATGGCTTCAATTCGCGTATAGTAGTCAGAAGTAAAATATTCATCAGCTGTGTCTACGTCCTTCAACTCTCGTAATTCATTATCAGCTGCGTCAAACTCTGTCCAAGCTGCCGTTAGACGTGATAGTCGTTCCTGGTAATAGGTTGCGTTTTTCCGGCTGGCTGAATCCTTGGTGAAATTTCGAATAATGGTTGCAATATGTTCTCCCGTTTCCTTTAGTTGGCGGAGCAGTTTTGTTGAAGTTGTTTCCATGATGGATTAGTTGTGTGGAAAGCAGGGTAGTGATGGCACTATTAGTTAATCCGAAGATTGCAGGTTCGTGTCCTGTCACGGTCGCCAAAAATGTTAATACCAGACTCGTTTGCCTGGCTTAACTGAGATGTAAGTGGTGGGGCTTATACAAGTGGTACACAAGGATAAGCAATTTAAAAAAAATGTTGTTGTTTTTTATCCAAGTGATACACAAGGATAAATGAAGTTGTGGAGGAATCAATTCGTTATTCAGGTAGTACACCAGAATAATATAATTGACTCAAAGAAGTGAAGTGGATGACGATTTAAGTTGCAATCAACAAATTTATTCAATAACTTTAATATTTATACAAAATGTAAATAACTTAAAACTAATACAATAACAAAAAGTAGAATTAATAAAAAATAAAAGTAAGAATACAAACATAATTTAAAACGGCCAGAAATTGTTCATTATCATCTTGCCAAATTCATTCCCACCGTAAGCTAAGCAAAACAGATATTCAATTTCACTACTGTCTGGCTGGTAATTTGAAACACACGTGGAAAATAAAATGTTTTATTTATTTCGTCAATTATGCTGACATGATGGTTCTCATACCTGGCTTGACAAATGTGTGAGAAATAAATTAATTTTATTTTAATTAAATTGTGGGAAAGAATTTAAGTGCACTTAAGACTTGGCAAAAATATGAACAAAAAAGTTAAACAAAAACGAAGTAAGCATTTTGCTTAAAGTTTAATTCTACTAGAGATTCTTTTTATTTTGATACCAAATAAAAAGAATCAAAAGAATTAACAACATATTTTGTTTTATGATTTAAGTCGGTAATTAGTTTTGATTGCTTCATAGTTTAAATTTTTTTGTTTTCGGCACAAAATGGAAAATCATTATGATAGTCGTGTAATGTTGATGTGTACTCTAAGTCTACTTCAAGTATGTATCCCATAGGAATATCTTCTTTTATATTATTTACATTAAAATTTTCAACATTTTCTATCCATTTAAAATTTTTATAGGGAAGGTATTGCGACATTGCATAACCATACAAATTGTTAACATCTAAATAAATAAGATAATTTGATTCTTTAGTAGAATCATAATCCCTATCGTATTTATTATTAGCAACTGATCGTCGCTTACTACATTGCACAATACCTCCCCTAATACCCCGCAAAACGAAATTATACATATTAATATCAGTTAACAATTCAAGTTCTATTTCTGTATATTTTAACATAGGATGACAGGGATCTAAATTATAAATACTTTTACAAACTTTTCTAAAACTTTCAAATATATCACAAAGTAATAAGACATCTACTTTTAAATATAAAAGTAAATAGACCATAAGAGTTCTACACTGAAATGTATTCCAAACTTTTTCAGCATATTCATAATTATCAACACCACACGACTCATTTGTAAGTTTATTGAAGAAGACTGAACGGGGTGGTAGCTGTGGTTCCTGTAGAATATTGACTGAATCTAGATAATCGTAAGGAAAGACACCTTTACCTCTAATTAAATTGAACTCGTTAACATTTTGATATTCAGATTTCACAACTTTTAAGTCATCATCTTATAAATATCCTGCTAGCTTTTCTAAGCTAGAGGACATAAATCGAAATGAGTCTACAAAACGGAGTTCAATAGTATTTTTATCATTTACTTTAATTTTTTTAGATATGGATACATATAATTCCTTATTTAAAGAAATTATATTTATATCACCTTCAACAGATGAAAATTCCCTTACAACAAATGACAATCATATGCCGAAATATTGTGAATAAATATTGGAATGAAATTAGAAATTCGATATTCCAAATTGCATTTGTTATGAGCAGGACCTCTATATTCACCGGTCAAATGACAGTGGTCAGCTACCCTATCTTCAACTGATACATTTCTTTTTACAAGTATGACAAGTTGTATCTGTATGTTGTTTTGTCTGTTGAAGTGGGGTTAAGAAATTCATTGGTTTAACAATACTTCAGTAATTATTGTAGATATCTAAGACATCAGCAACTAAATTTTTAAAGAAGTGTTTTGGTGCATCGTCACCGCTATAAATTCTAAATAAATCTAAACTGGAGTTAAATGAACACTTAGGGCCAATTTCACCAACACTATTTAAATATCAATTCATATTTAAATGTCGATTTTGATTAATTTTTGTATGGAAAAATTATTTTTAAATATGAATTGATATTTAAATAAGTTGGTGAAATTGGCCCTTAATATTATAACTATAAGCAAATGGAATATGCTTTTGCGTAGATTTTACGTTTGTAGAGTTTTGTATATTAACCGACTCTAAAATACATTCAAAGTCAGCATGCACTACAAAAGGCACATCCATTTGCTTTTTAAAATTTTTAAAACTTAAATTACATTTATCTAAAGTAGGCATCTTAGTCACCTTCTTATTACATTCGTGTTTATGACTTTTTAACTATTCCGTGCTGTGGAAGTGTATCAAGCAGGTGTTGCATACATATATTTTATTAAATTTTTTTTTGTCAGTTGACTTCCTATTAATCTGTAAGGAAAAAAGAATATATTTTTATTTATCAGTACTAGAATTACTATTACTTTTATTTTTTTAATTTATATCTAAATATCAGATTACAAATGTAGATTAACTTACCTTGAAATATTTTTAACCCACACGTAGTGAAGTCGTTCTCCTTCTTCCAGTAAGAGCAAGTTTATGTGAGTTGATTTTTCTTCTTGGGTGAAATAATATGGACCCACTATGTTTTCCCCCCTCCAAGCCAAACACATTTATGCTGATATTCAAATTATTCAAACTCAAACACCTTTATTTTATTTACGTACAAGGGAAAATTAAGTTCTTTGAAATTTAGAATTATACTATTTTCTAGAACTATAATTTCATCTTGTATGCTATTAATATTATATGATGAACATCTCGTTGTCCATGAGCGATTGGATATAGAGCGGATATTATAGCCCACTTAAAACAATATTCATCCTTGTTTTTTACGTTGATGCATGCTTGTTTTTTTTTTTAATGTTAGGTGGTAAGCATATGTATTGAGACCCCTTCAAACATTTATACTGATTGATATTAATTTCAAGATGAGAAATTTCAATTAATGCCCATCCACTATCCCGTTCTTGAAATTCACTCATTTTTTTAAGTAAAGTGGCATCGTGAAAGATATAACTGTTTTCAATTTCACCATCATCAGCTGACGAAGATAAAATGCTCATTTTTGTTTGATGTGATTTTATATCCACACTGCATGAATCATCTTCTTCTTTTATTAATACATACTCACAAAACATTTCAAAGTTAAATTTTATATTACAATGTTGTTGTAGTGAATCTCTTAACAATTTTACAACTTTTGCCTTTATTTCATTTAAAAACACTTCGGGGATTGAGTTATCCTTATTATCATTTTGAATTATGTACGTTGCTAATCGATTTTTAAAAGATGAGCTTATCCGTTTCATATTATCATTATTCATTAGCTCAGCACTATTAATTTTATGCGTGTTTGTTCGCAAATGATATTGCCACATTGTTTTTTTAATTTCTTTTTTACATACACTACAATACATACATATAAACCTAATTTACATATTCAACGTGTTCTATTAAATGAGAATGTGTTTCGAACTCTTTACGATTCGTAAATTGAATGTTACATGTTGCACACTTTAATGATGATGATGAAGGTCCATCGTGATGTGATCTTATATGACGCTTTAACGATATATTTAAATTGTAAACTTTTCCGCAGAATGTACAAATAAAACCGGCCATTTTTAAATATATTTTTTATTTTTTGTTGTTGAATAATGATAGTTAGCTTTGACTTTCTTTTAAAGAATGATAAACATTTATTTTTTGAACGTTCTATTTATATTAAATTTTAATGTTAGCTGTTGTTGTGAAATTCAACCATATTTTTTTAAGGAGCATTAAATATATTCTTATCAGTTGTTTTGTTTCAACGTATAAAAAATGTTTTATACACCGGATGTGGTTTTAAAATGTGTTATCAGTTATTTTTACGCGTTAGCTGTAGTTGTGAAATTCAAACACATGTTTTAAGGAACATTAAATATATTCTTATCACTTGTTTTGTTTCAACGCATAAAAAAATGTTTTATACACCGGATGTGGTTTTAAAATATGTTATCAGTTATTTTTAATTCTAAATGTTAAAATATGTAAATTCATACATTAGATGTGATCTATACACCAGATGTTGATTCAAGGTCATTAATATGTTATTAGGATTTATTTAGCATATGTTGATTCAAGGTCATTAATATATTATCAGATAATTTAGGTCTACTCCTCTAGTTATATATCTCTTCATCTATAATTTTTAGTATAAATAGCGGTGTGGATAATGAAATTCATTATTCTTATTATAAAATTTCTTGAATAAATACCTATTATTTGATCTATTCTTCAAAAATAAAACAAATATAAAATGCAGAATACTTTAGAAATATTTAACGGATTGGGAGAAAAAAAATATGAAAAAACAATTTTATCTCTGAGAGATCTTCCTTTTAATGAATCTATGAGAATAGTAAGATGTGATAGAAAGCTAACACTATATGGAGTAAGAGTTATGATGGAGTTGAACAATCAAATTGTATTTTTACCTGAGAAATATAACTATATGTCGGATGAAATAGTCAATGATATTTCGCTGGGAGAATATTATATAAGAAAAGTTCCAGATGGACTCTATTATAAGCTTGTTTTTGAAATGAAACAAAAAAAGAAATAAATAATAATAAAATAATATAAAAGATATATAATATTTATTAAAATTATTAGTTGTATTATAACAATGAATCAAAAGAGGTTTATAGTTATTGATGTACAAGGATTTTGTATTGATAATTATTTATTTGAAAAAGAAATTAGCGTTTCTGGAGCTGATTCAAAAACCAAGACGTTTCTCATCCAACCTCCTTTTAAATATTCAGAACTATCATGTAAGGAAAATATTACAAATAAATGGTTATATAATCATTAACATGGAATCTGCTGGAATGACGGAAACTCTACACTAGATGAATTTAGAGAGTATATAACAACAACACTTAAATATGAAGGGAATATTAATATTTATGTTAAAGGACTTGAAAAAGCTATATGGATAAAACAACAGATTACGAAAGAAGAAATATGTATATATAATTTAGATGAAAATAATTGTCCAAATATAAGAACTTTATATAAAAATAATGGAAACATAAACATCTGTAATTATCATCATCATCATAAATACAATTCATATCAAATGTGTGCTGAAAAAACTGTAATTATATTGAGAAATTTTATTAATTTTGTATATGTATAAATAAAGAAAACATTGAAAAATTTTAGAGTTTAAATTATTTTTTTATTTGAGAAAAAACATTTTTTATAATAAATATAATTATAATAATAATAATTAATATATATTATTTTATTTAGTTTATAATTCATTCTGGCATCATCATGATTTCATCAGCTAAATTGGAGAATCTATTAAATATATATATAACAAGAAAATTAATCAAGTTCATAAAATTTTTTTTATAAAAATGATAAATGAAATAAGAATGTATGATAATATCGATAATCTGTTTATATATATTAATGATGAAATTCATAAATGTGATTGTAAAAACATTTTAACGAATAATATAAATGAATGTGGATGTATATTTTTTTATAATAGATATAAGTTTATTGAAAAACCTATTAAATTTTATGAAGAATCTGAAAAAATAATATATTGAATAAAAAACCTAAAGTTAAAAATTTTTTTTTAAATATTATTTTTATTGCTTTTATTTTTATTGATAGAATGAATATATATATGGCTTAAAACCAAATCTACGATCATTTAAGTATGGTATTTGAATATATTCTACCCTTTGTCTACAAACGGCGTAAAACTGCTTATCCTATCTTAGAAAAACATTGGACAGAAAATATATACATACAACTTGTATGTAACATTTTGTATCCAATGTTTTTCAGTAAGCATATTAAACATTTGTTTTTTTATAAAATAATTTTTTAAAGAGGTTGTTTTCCTCTTTTTTTAGTATTTTTAAAAATTGTTTTTTATTGTTATTAAGTTTTTGGATGACCTCAGTCACTCTCTTTATATATTTTATTTACCTTTTTCGGGTTTTCTTTAAAATCTGTTTCCAATTGTGTTATTAGTTTTATATGATGATTATATATATCTTCCATATCATCATATCATCATCGTCATCATCATCATCAGCATCATCATCATCATCACCATTTTGTGATAGATTTGGCGGAGGAGGAGGACTCGAACGCGATTCCTCATCTATAATTATAAAAACATCATCATCATCATTTTGTAATTGATTTGGTGGAGGAGGATGACTCGAACGCGTTTTGACGTCGTCCTGTTCATTTTGGAAAGCTGAACGCGTTTTATCTATAATTGCATTTTATTCTTCCATCATAAGCACTTGAATAATTTAATAATTAAAAATTTATGGTTTATATAGTTATGTTTATAACGTAAAGTATCTCTTACATCGAAAAATCACAGTTGAAGAGCCACGTAAGCGTTCAGGTCCCGGACAGTGCCATAATTGCCAAGAATATGGCCACACGAAAACTTACTGCAAGTTACCTACAGTGTGTGTTATCTGCGGTGAATTGCATGGTACTGCTAGCTGCACTAAGCCAAAAGATCGAGCAGAAAAAAAATGTAGTAATTGTGGAGGTAATCACACAGCTAACTATAGAGGGTGCCCTGTATATTCTTTCGTTAAACAGGCTATGGGTCAAAAACCCAAGTTAACTCCAGCTCAACAAGTAAACGCGAACTCCGACACTTTTGCTCAAATCAGCCAACCAGTTACTTCACGTGTATCGTATGCTGATGCTGCTAAGACTAGTTCAATTCCCACGCAAAATGTTCCACAGCCAAATAATTTAAAGAATTCAAATTCAATCCTTAACTTTAGTCGCCTTGAAGCTACTATTGAGAATCTGGTGCTAACTATAAACAACTTTACTACAAATATGACAAGTATGATGCAAGAAATGCTGCAAATGCAGAATACACTGCTTCAAGCATTAGTTAATAAACCATGAACACGTTAAAAATATGTTTCTGGAACGCAAACAGCATTCGACAACATAAAAATGAACTTGAGCACTTCCTCATGGAAAAAAATATTGATATAATGTTGGTTTCTGAGACTCATTTGACCTCAAGAAGCTTATTTAAAATAAATGGTTACACTTTATATTATACAAAGGACCCGAGAGAGAGAGCATGTGGTGGATCTGCAATTCTGATTAAGTCAAGACTCAAGCACTATGTCCTTGACAAACTTAGTGAAGAATATTTGCAAGCAACGAATATTTTCGTAGAAAATTTTTGTGCGAATTTCGTGATATCATCAATTTACTCACCTTTCAGATTTTCAGTTACCGAAGATCAGTATGAGAAGTTCTACAAATCGCTTGGATCTTGTTTCGTGGCAGCTGGTGACTACAATGCAAAACATATGTACTGGGGATCGCGTCTTGTTACACCTAGAGGTCGAGCCTTGTTCAATACTGACATAAGAAAAATTCCAGATGTTATAGATTTTGCCGTCACGAAAAATATTCATAGGGACTTAATTCATGTAGAGGCCTCTCTAGATCTGTCCTCCGATCACTCTCCAACAATACTTACAATTTTCAACCCACTAAGGAGTGATTTAACTAACTCATATGTGAAGATGATTAATGGAATCAACTGGCTGGCATTCAAAAAATATCTTAGTAGTCACTGGGTAGAAAACATTCAGCTTAGATCATGCGATGATATTGAATTTAACATTGCCAATCTTAACGAAAATATTAAACAGGCTGCTAAACACGCCACTACCTCCTATCCGCAGACCGGCTTTAACAGAATTTATTCTACGGAAATTGAACGTCTTGTATGTGAAAAAAGGAGAGCTAGAAGAGAATGGCAACAACACAGATCACCCCTAAATAAAATCAGACTTAAAGAATGTACTAAACGACTCAAAAAGCTGCTATCATCGGAAAAAAGTGCACTACTGGAAAAGTATTTAGAAGGTCTTGATGTAACGTCCGCATCTAATTACTCTTTATGGCGCGCTACTAGAAATCTTAAACGACCCGTTAATCTTAAATCACCATTGCGTACTGCAACCGGAGGCTGAGCAAGAAGTGATAGTGAGAAAGGTAACTTATTTTCTGAGCATTTAAAATCTGTATTCACTCCCAATTCATGTACGGGTGCTGCTGATTTACCGAGTGTAGTTTCTCTGCCCCCTCGTCTCTTAAGGTTTAAGATGCGTGAAGTACAAAAAGTAATTGCTGAACTCAACCCGAAGAAAGCTCCAGGTATTGATGGCATTAGTAACAAAATGCTCATGAACTTGCCTCATATTGCAATAAGAATTCTGCTATTTATTTTTAATGCTATTTTAAGAATGCAGTATCTTCCACATAGCTGGAAACTTGCCAAGATCAAAATCATTCCAAAGGCGGGCAAAGATCTTACCAAGACTGAGTCATATAGGCCTATAAGCTTACTATCTACAATCTGAAAGCTTTTCGAAAAGCTGCTCATGACTAAATTGACCAAACTTTTAACTGATAATGGGTGCATCCCGGACCATCAATTTGGCTTTAGAAGTCAGTACAGCACGATTCAACAATTGCATAGACTGGTCCAAGTTGTAAGAAGAACATTTGAAGAAAAGAAGTATTGTTCTGCTCTCTTTATTGATGTTTCTCAGGTGTTTGATAAAGTATGGCACGAAGGCCTAGTTTTAAAATTGAAGACATATCTGGCAATAAACATTCAAAAGCTTTTGGAAAGTTATATTATTGATAGGAAGTCACACTCTTGTGGAAGGAGAGTTCACGAGTGTGCCCGAATCTATATCTTCTGGTGTGCCACAGCGTAGTATTCTGGGTGCTGTCTTGTATTTAATATATACTTGTGATATGCCTGTGAGCAATAATATCCATATTTCTACTTTTGCCAATGATACAGCCTGTATGAATGTGCACGAAAACCCTTATGAGGCATCTCGCAGCCTCCAGGAACATATTACCCACCTGGAAATATGGTTGAACTTATGGAGAATTAAAGTCAATGAACAAAAGTGTGTCCATATAACGTTCACTCTGAGAAGAGATACTTGCTCCCCCATTCGAATCAACAATCAAAATATTCCTCAACATTCCCAAGTGAAGTACCTTGGTATACACCTTGATCGAAGACTTACATGGAAACATCATATTGAATCTAAGTTAACTCAGATGAAACTTAAGTTAACTCAAATATATTGGTTGATTGGCAGAAACTCAACACTCAGCCTAGACTGCAAACTTTTATTATACAAGTCGCTTTTGAAGCCAATATGGCGCTACGGAATTCAGTTATGGGGCACTGCTTCAGCTTTCAATGTCGAGAGAATCCAACGAAGGCAAAACAAAATTTTACGGTTAATAACATCGGCTCCATGGTACATCCAAAATTCTATTATACATCGAGATTTAAATATGCCACTAGTGACTGAAGAAATTGCAAAATACGCAGGCAAATATTTAACAAAACTCGAATCACATCCTAATCCGCTTGCTCGTAATATTTTGAACTTTACACATCCGCTTAAAAAAGAGGGACACACGGGCTCTTATACCTAACACTCCAGATGGGACTACTTGAAAATACTTTTTCTTCCCCTTTTTTGATTGTCACTACTAATGTATTATTTATAACTATTATTATTATTTATGTATTATTTAATTGCGGCAGGATGAACAGTTCCCTACTACTATCTCAAGTTTAAAAACATACATTTATACTAAAATATGAATATATACTACTACAAATATGAGTACTTAAAGAAATTACATAATTTCATAATTAAAAGAATGGGTTATTATACATTTATTTTTTTTCTCGTAATGAAGCTTAAAAGGTTTCAATTATGATAGTTGCTGATGTTGCATGTGGAAAGCAGAATAATATACATACATACATATGTACGTGTATATTTTTGTATGGGGCGACAGAAGAATGATGACTCATCCTACTTGTGCCAAACTTATAACATAACTCCTAATGCATACATACATACGTACATACATACGGGACAAAGTTAAAAATATAAATAAACATGAAGCAAAACTACAACGACGTCAACTCAAAATTATTTTAAATATGGGTGCATTTAATTTTTAAGATTTGGTGATTTACGCAAGTTAAAAAATATTTTTAAGCTAATATTCTATTATGAATACAATTTTAGCCAATTTTGCTCAAGCAACATTTGAAATGCTGTTTAAAATTTTTATGAATACGGCTGTAAGCATTTAACAAGAGACAATGCAAATGTTATTATAATGTTTAAGTAAGATGAGAAAAATATGAAGCATGTTTATAAGGTTTATGTCTGCAGTAATATGAATTTGCAAAAGTTTTAAAAAATTTGTAGAGTGTTGGAGGGATAAATATAGATTTTGGTTATAAGCAAAGATATTGAATTAAACGATTTTCGTTATAGAAAAAAATACTGTTCATAAAAGATTGACTTTAGTTATTTCATCTGACCTGAAACTTGATTCCTATACATGTTATAAATGGCCAGCAACTTGTATACTGATAAAATGATCTGAAAACTATACCAGATACCTGAAAACCAGACCAGCTCCTGATAAGCTGATCTGAAAACCAGACCAGCTCCTGATAAGCTGATCTGAAAACCAGACCAGATCCTGATAAGCTGATCTGAAAACCATACCAGGTCCTGATAAGCTTATCTTAAAACCAGACCAGGTAATGATAAGCTGATCTGAAAACCATTTAAGATCCTGATAAGCTGATCTGAAAACCAGACCAGCTCCTGATAAGCTGATCTGAAAACCAGACCAGCTCCTGATAAGCTGATAAGAAAACCAGACCAGCTCCTGATAAGCTGATCTGAAAACCAGACCAGGTCCTGATAAGCTGATCTGAAACCTAGATCAGGTCCTGATAAGCTGATCTGAAAAGCCGACCAGGTACCTGGTAACCTGATCTGATAGCTGATAGCTGTTATTTGCCCTTAGCAAATATGGATGAGAAAGTTTTAAGGCAGTTTGTGTTGACAAGAAATGTGTTGAAGAAAAAGCTTCGTAATGTAAAAACTGGTGAAATAGATACAAGTGAACAACTAAGAGATACATTTAAACCTATAACAGAACCTCTTACTGAATTCGTAAATAGCTCGAAAAAATTAAAATAATTCTTATTAAAGAATAAAGTAAAATCAAGACTGAAGTTGAAAATATACAAGTTTAAATCCTAAAAAAACATCAGTAAAGATAGAGACAAGTATCCCAAAGGAACTAGCAGAATAATAATGACTATGAGGACGATGATTTTTACTCACAGACTTCCAATTCCGAAGACACTTATACTGACTTATCAGTATTGGAAGGAAGAAATGAATTAGATACGAGCTCAAACTGAATGAAGATAAAATACAAGTTGGTGGTCAAATATGGGCTCTATCACAAGGACTATTTTCTCTAATGTTTCATAAAATACCAAAAAGCTATGATAGATTTGAACTCGAAATCTATAAAAAGATTTTAATTACTACTAATGTATGCATACAGAGTGATCATCGATCACTGACGGAGAACGATATCAGTTAATTTTTTTTTTTGGAAACTCAAATCGACAAACTAAAGAAGAAATTAAAAATATATGTAGCTTAAGGCATTGATATAATTTAAGAATATATTCAAATTCATATTGATGGACTATAACGTGAAATAAAATTAGAGAAAGAAGACAGTTATAAAATTGAAAAAGACATTCTAAAAATTAAATCATTTTTTGAAAAACAAATTGAAGAGTTGTACGATTAAATATATAATTATATAATTATATAATATATATATATATGTATTAGAAAATTAACTACTTGTTAGTATAAATAGCTGAAAGTGCAACATGTAGATCACAACACTCTCGAAAAAATCTGTAAACCAACTCAATGTCTTTAAAAAGAAATTTAGTAAACGAACTCCATATTAAATCTCGAAAATTGTTTGTGTTTGTAGAGATGTAATGACGGGAATATATGATCTTTTAGGGAGCCGAGTTAGGTGAAATGGAGAAGTATTATACAGAAAATAGAAATTGTTGGTTTCTGAAGACTGTAATTGACACATTCTCAAAGTGTATATAGTCAGTACAGCTGAAAATAAATGCTGCACTCTAAAAACCAAGGCAATGGAAAATATTTTTGAAGTGTTACGGGTACCAAAAAAAACTTACAGATGATTCTAAAGAATTTTTTAATAAATACTTTTTAAAACTCATAAATAAATAGAAGATTAAACATTACTTAATATGAAAAAATCAATAGTACAGTGATTTAATTGATCATTAAAAGGAATGATGTCAAAAGAATTAGCTTTAATGGTTCATATAAGTGGATTGGTATATATAAAGATTTACATAGTGTATAACATAGAAAAATTGATCTCACCATTAAAATGTTTACGATTAAAGTTAACTCAACAAATGAGAAAAAGCTGCTTAATATAGTATATATAAAGTAATTTAAAGATGTACAAAATGTTGAATTTAATAAAAATAAAAATAAAATTAAAAACGAAAAATCTAGTTTGTCTTGTTTTTTGCAGGATTGATTAGGAATGATGGGTCTTAAGAAAGATAATTAACTAAATGTAGTGGAATTCTCTAAACTTGTTGGTCTGAATGAAATATTTCGAAAAGTTCAGTGTTTAAAATGAACTATAACATAGTGCAATATTCAGCAACACATCATATTATCATTTTTTATAAAGTTGTATGTACATTTTCCCATCGAAAGCGCTAGCACACGAAATTTTACAATATGAAAATGGGATTATTATAAAAGATCTTCGCTCTATTTATTTCTTTAGCTATCAGATCTTTAGAAAATGTAGATAAACTACGGAAATTGGACTTTGATATCCTATCTTTAAGAATGTACATGTGTATGAATAAGTATCAAACAAACTTAGTGAATAAATATGGACTTCAACTAGAATCATGCTGAAGCATACATAAATTTTAAAATGGAATGTAAACGGATCTTACTTTATATCTATATCTGTATGAGTATTAAATAAATTTACAGAAAAAAATGAAAGCATGCCGAAGCATGTATAATTTTCAAAAAAATCCTCACGTCATAAAATTTTGCAAGCACAGACATTTTATTACCTTGTTACAAATGAAATAAATATGTATATACTTTGTAAAAAAATTCAAGAGAGTGAACTGGTAAATTCTAATAGTAAAGATTTTTAATTTTAACACTACTACATCTCGGACTATTAAGTCACTATTGATAGAAGCATGCTAAGGCATGCATACTAGCAAAATATATAAACCTGTTAGAAGGTGATGAGAAGCTTTTTTAAGTGAGAAATCATTACATATGAATGCGATAGGGGTCAACCAACAAACCTCATGTATAAATACTTGAGGGAATGTTTCTAACACTTTATGAAAACACCGACGGTGAATTGCTGGTAGAGGTAACTGAGTTATTTGAGATCGATTTGCCACAATAGTTGTTTATTAAATATGTATTTCTTTGTATGTATATTATTTTCTATATACATACACATATTTACTTATATGTATATATCCACCAAAAAAATTAGACCAACATTCACTATTTCAAGCAGTAAAATCTGAAAAAAAGGAGTGACACATAAGAAAAAAAAATAAATAAAAATAGAGACTGACTGATCAACTGATCCGATAGGCAAACAAAGCACACTTAAACATTTCAGAAATATATATGTACACAATACGATGAACTTTAATAAAATGAGAAAAAAAATCATTTAGAACATCAAATGAATGCCCTTCATAAAATAAACATATATGTACCTTATTAATGTAAACATATTATCAGTATAAAGCAACACATTTTTGGGAATTAAAATTTTAAAAATTTAATTACCCATAACGCTGACAGACAGAAATTTCGTCATACAAAATCATCTTGTATCCTAGAGGAACCGTCGAAAGGGTATACCTAAATTCAATGAAAACGAGTTCGTTTTCTGTTGATCGCTATTCAAGAAGAAAATAAGTTTTTTCATTATGATTTAACTAATTTAAAAGTACATTTAAATTCAGTCTCATATCTGTACTTCTTAACATAAAAATTAAAAATAAATGTTATCCAATTCTATATTATATGTATCTTAAATTCCAAGAAAGCTGTTATATGAAAGAATCTCCAGCGCTTCTAACTGCATTAGAGTTTAAGAAAAAATCTCCTTTTATTCAGTTGAATAAAATTTTAATTTGAAACAGTAAGCAAAGACATCAGCTTACTGCATAAGCATAATCGTATAATAGAAAATATAACCACCAAAGTACAAATTCTAAAAGTCTTATAAATTAAACAATATAGAAAATAACATAATTTTTATAAACATGTAAGGTTTCAAAAGTAATTCAAATGATTTCATCGCAAAAAAAGTAGCGATTGTTTTCAACAATTATGAAAATAATAATTTCAATATAAAACTCCCTTTTGATTTTAAATGTTTATCAATAAAAAATAAACAGTAAGTTGAGTAACAAAAAACAAAAGAAAAAAAAACACTATCAGTATCTAAGCTGGAGTGCCGGATCAGTTTCATTTAAAAATGCTTATACATTTTTAAAAAGCAATGCAAGATTTCCAAAAATAGATGTAGAAAGTGAAGAAAAAAGGCTATAGTTAGAAAAAATTGCATACCCCCAAAAATGTCAAACGTTGACTAACTAACGTTGCGTCAACTTTAAAAAAATGTAAATTAAGTATAAGAAATATTTCTATTATAGTTACTATTACTATAGAGTATGCATCTTCAGGAATTCAGTTTTACTTAAAACAGAAAATCTTCACAAACTTTTAAGTAAATGCAGATAAAACAACGTTTTTAATTTCAGATAATACACAACAACAACAAAAGATATCACATGACAAAAAAATGAATTCAAAGATTGAGTTGTACTCTTATTTGTATGTACGTACATACATACATACATACATAAAATCAATTTGTATGTATACATATCAAATTTCTTATCAACCCTGCAGATAATGCGACTAGTCCATACATGCATATAAGGACTAGTCCAAAGAGGAGTTGTAGTACTCCAAAACTACTCCAAATATATGAAAAAAAAGGTGGTCGATTTAACATTGCGATGTCCTAGGGTTGGACCACATGGTACAACGTTGCATTACATCGGACTAACCCCAAAAACTACCCCATATGGAATAGTTATAGACTACTCGCATACAATTTGTGAGTGCCTAAGAAGAACGATCATATTCGTTTAAACACGAATAGTTATCGTGCAGCATTGAATGGTTGTATGAAAACGATATGATCCATGACTGCATTACATGAGACTATGATGTAATTAGACTGTTTCATCTAGATTGGACCACATACTCCAATATTATTTGCATGGAATGCTCAAGTATTTATTAGATCTTAACAATCACACTTACATATCTACATCATGAAAATATATGAAGCGTCGTTTAGTCAAAGCAACGTAGATAAGCAATCAATACACTCAGGGAAAATGTGCAGCTTAAAAATAAGAATGCTTCACATTAATTCAATAATTTTCAATATAATAGAAAATGTATATTGAAATACCTAAAAACTAATGAGTTTAATAAATGAATACTGTAAATTAATATTTTTCCGTATTGAAATAAGAAATTTTAATATGAATAAACCTTCGTTAATGTATAAAAACATACTAGGATTAGGGAAGTTCAGATATATGATAGTATTTTATAGTACCAAATGTCGATATTGAAAACAATTTATTTCTACCTACATATAAATATCAGCGCGAGAAAATCATTTACATACTGGCACACACACATACACAAAGAAGTGATCACGTAATAGACAAACATACATACATAATGAAATTTTATAATATTATGAAATTCAAACTCCTCTGTCATGAAATACGAAACAATATTTCTTAAATAAATAAACGAAGATTTCATAATATCACCTTCGTCCCCCACCATACGATCACGTACATTACTCCAAAAACATATATGTACATACATTATCAAATACATTCCCTCTCCACTTCCATTTTCAGCAGATATCAGGGTTGCCACTATCTGCAGCTACTAGAATATTTCCCCAGAAATAAAAAAATACATGCATACATACGAGCACAATAACCATACATATGCATAGCAACGACAACCCACAACAACAAAAATAATGATTCTACATACACACGAATTCGTTGTCAATACCCTGCAGTCAGACAGTGATCAAGTGTCTTTGTGTCAACACTAAAATTCTAGTGACCATTATAGTATAATACGTTTTATTCTATCTGTCAGTAAAAAGGAAAGATTTTGCAACAACTTGTCAATATACATACCTTTTTGTATGTACATAAATTATAGAAATATACCAGTAACTAACCGTCTGGTTGGTATGTCTCTACGTTCCAATAAGAACCACGTAGTCATACCTATTCAATTGTTTTAGTGTTACTAGTATATTTTAAATGACAAGCATTTGCTAAATGTCTATAGTGAAAATTATTGAATGGGATATAATTATATAGTAGTACTGGTGACAAAGTCAAAAGCGACTCAGTACATTTTCACCATCGACATTTCCTACTGGGTATAATTATTGTCTGCCACTACGACAAAAGTATCTGAGACCGACAAACATACAATTAAATACAAAAACGCACACATATACACGCACACATACATACACACACACAAACATCTCACACATACATACACTGTATGTATACATCCACTGTAAGGACAACGTTTCTCTACAATAACAACAAAACCTGTACACACAAGTGTACATACATGCCCATACACAGAAAGAATCAAACTCACACACATACACACATACAACACCCACATATACATACATCCATGCACTGTAAGCACAACGTTTCTCTACATAACAACAAAAGCTGGGCACACAAGTATACATACACATAAACAAAGAATCAAACTCACACACACACACACATAGCCAAGAAACTCTCAGCATGAAAATTTCCAAAATCCCCCATTTGTAACAGGGTTTCCATCGTTTTTATTTTTCCCCGGTTTTGAATTCCCAAAACAGGACTATCGTCCCCATTACTAATCTACTGTCGGCATCTTCTTAAAGGCCGTGATACACTATCATACAAAGTCGTGCGATCTACGAAAATATACAACGCTGGTGTGATGAATTGTTACTGTCTTTTGAAAATTTTTATAAACTCCATCATACCAGCGTTGTACTTTTTCGTAGATCGCACGACTTTGTATGATAGTGTATCAGGACCTTAATGAGCTTGAAACAGAACATGTGAGATTTATTTATTCCAGCAGTTTTTTCGACATAGTCCAGTATTTGTTCAGCAGTAACTGTTGGTTTAAACGAAGAAATATGTATCCATTTCTTCTGGGATATCATGTCTAAATCATTTGATAAATAAGCACCCTAAATAACAGGGCCTTTTTTATTTGTACCCCTACTCAAATTGCTAACAGCTCTATCAGCTCTATCAACAACATCAATATTATGTGACGAATGTGAAGGTGAAACAGATAATGATATCATATTTTGTTTGTTTACATTATTTACTGTGAATACATTATATTTTGGTGGTACCGTTAAATCAGCATTTGTAATAACATGTAAATCATTAACAAGAGGGGTTGCAGGTGACGCAATAGGTAATCAATAATTTTGTTTATTTGCACTAATAGGTACAGTTGCCGTAGGGAGAGAAATCTTATCTTGTAGAGCACAAACAACATCATTCGAAGAATTAAGTGACGATGCAAAGCTACAAGATTGTTGATTACTTGTGATAGCTTCTAGATTTTATTTCTTATGACTAATAGATAAGCTTTTGCTTAAATTTCTTCGATCTTTTTGTTTTTAATGTGTTTTTATATTTATTAAGCTTGAGATCATTTTTTTTTTTATTATTATTTTTTATAAAAGAATTAACAAATTTTATTTATATTCCAATATTTCGTTGCCACAATGGGTAACTTCTTCAGGGAAATATGTTTGTATAATAATTGACAATGAAAAAATATTTTTTATAAAAAGGCGGTAAATCAAAAAACTCAAAAAATTATAATATGAAGCTTGTTATACATTGAAAAAATAGTATTTTAACTCAAATAAACACATAACAAAAATTATTTTAAATGTTGGTGTCTGTTACAGTTTGAAAAATGTTTTACATTTTGTTATATATTAACTAAATGTCTATAACATTGTGCAACATTTAGTGTATCTGTTCTGTAGTTTATTCGTTGTATTGATGGTACTTTTATAATATGTA
This sequence comes from Tachina grossa, assembly GCA_949987645.1. Lineage (NCBI taxonomy): Eukaryota > Metazoa > Arthropoda > Insecta > Diptera > Tachinidae > Tachina > Tachina grossa. The sequence goes on from CATLJX010000072.1 coordinate 277,593, forward strand.
ACATTTCTAACATATATCTACGTCTGAAATTATTTTCTTTATCCAAAATCAATGTATTATTAAAATCTGGATAATGACTTTTGTCCCTGCAATGTAATGTTAATGCTGTGTTTGGTGTGGGAGTATTGTGCCTGTATTTTTGATCGGACTTGTGTCCAGATATCCTAGTTTTTAATTTATTTTTTGTAGTACCTACATATACCTTATTATAATTTTCTCTATCAATACCTCCACATGGTATTTTATATACTAAATTTGACATTTCTGATTTGTCTATTCTATCTTTTGTTTTGCTAAATAATCTATTTAATGTGTTATGCATTTTATGTGCTATTATATATTTTTTACTGTCATAAATATTTGATTTTTGAATTCTTTCAGTCAAAAGAGGAACACAAGTTAGTGATTTATAAATCTTTGGTTCAGTAACTGTTCTTCTGTTCAAATTATTGCAAGTTTTAAATTGCTTTATTAATCCATATATCCAAGAAATAGGGTAATTATTATTCACTAAAATTTCTTTTATCTTTTCTATAGAGATCCAACAACAAGATTACAGACTATGAATAATTGTTTAGTTGAGAATCTTTTTAAATTAAAAATTATTACATCTTTAGAAAAGAACAGTCTTAAGTATAATGTGGCTATGGCACCAAGATTATATGGAGTACCAAAAATGCATAAAGACCATTTCCTTTTGAGACCAATATGCTCTTTTGTGAATTCTCCATCCTATGGGCTTTGCAAATATATTACAAATATTCTAAAGAGATTGACAGAAAATTCTATATATAATTTAAAAGATTCTTTGCAGTTAAAAGAATAGATAAGAGGTTTAAGGATTCAGAATGATGAACAATTAATTTCATTAGATGTTGTGTCTTTATTTCCCAGTATACCAATAGATATAGCTCTAGACATTATGGAAGAAAAATGGGAAATAATTAAGGATTATACGAAGATTGAGAAAGATTTATTTCTACGCATTGTTAAATTTTGTATAACAGATAATAGATATTTTAAGTATAATAATAAAATATATATCCAACAAAAAGGACTTCCTATGGGATCTCCAGCATCTCCAATTATAGCTGCCATTGTTATGGAGAAGTTATTGGATTGTTGTATTGATAAATTAAATATAAAACCAAGGATTGTTAGAAAACACGTTGATCATTTGTATCAATCCATTGACAATATGTTGGCCACACTAAACTCATTTCATGATGATATAAAATTTACAATTGAAAAGGAATGTAATTCTAGAATTCCTTATTTAAACACACTAGTAATGAGAAAGGGAAATAGATTTTGTATAGATTGGTATCAGAAACCAACTTTATCAGGTAGGATTATCAATTATTACTCTAAACACCCAAAGAGGATAATAATCAATACAGCAAAAAATCTAATTCAAAGAGTTTTGAGGATTAGTGATATAGAATTTCATAGGATTAACATAGAAAAGATAAAAGAAATTTTAGTGAATAATAATTACCCTTTTTCTTTGATATATGGACTAATAAGGCAATATAAAAAATCACTTACTTATGTTCCTCTTTTGTCTGAAAGAATTCAAAATTCAAATATTTATGACAGTAAAAAATATATAATAGCACATAAAATGCATAACATATTAAATAGATTATTTAGCAAAACAAACGATAGATAAACAAATCAGAAATATCAAATTTAGTATATAAAATACCATGTGGAGGTAATGATAGAGAAAATTGTAATAAGGTATATGTAGGTAATACAAAAAACAAATTAAATACTAGGATATCTGGACACAAGTCCGATCAAAAATACAGGCACATTACTCCCACACCAAAAACAGCATTAACATTACATTGCAGGGACAAAAATCATTATCCAGATTTTAATAATACATTGATTTTGGATAAAGAAAATAATTTCAGACGTACATATATGTTAGAAATGTTACATATTATAAAAGTACCATCAATACAACGAATAAACTACAGAACAGATACACTAAATGTTGCACAATGTTATAGACATTTAGTTAATAGATAACAGAATGTACAACATTTTTCAAACTGTAACAGACACCAACATTTAAAATAATTTTTGTTATGTGTTTATTTGAGTTAAAATACTATTTTTTCAATGTATAACAAGCTTCATATTATAATTTTTTGAGTTTTTTGATTTACCGCCTTTTTATAAAAAATATTTTTTCATTGTCAATTATTATACAAACATATTTCCCTGAAAAAGTTACCCATTGTGGCAATGAAATATTGGAATATAAATAAAATTTGTTAATTCTTTTATAAAAAATAATAATAAAAAAATAAGATCTCAAGCTTAATAAATATAAAAACACATTATTAATAGATAAGTGTTCACTTAGTTTAATAAATTCATTTTTTACCGAAGAATCGATGAACTTTTGATTTCACTCAGCATGTTTAAATTATAAGATATAATTCCATCATAAAAATAACTTTATTACCGCTTTCAAACTTATCTATCACATCATACAATTTTTTAATATCACTAATATATCTTTTACAAGATTTTTGAGCCGTATCCCTTTTCTTGAGCCTATTTCATACCTCTTTTCTATGGCATCAAGCAATTTTTTTAATTCATTCTCATTCCGCGATAATGATGTTTTAAATTCAAGCTTATAATCAATCAAGTGTTGTTTATTTTTTCAACACCTTCTTGAACATCTCTCAAAACCAAGTCGACATTGTGTATGTATTGTACACAGTCATCACACATAAAATGTATGAAACTATTACTATAAAGAATCCCAAAAGAATAATGATCCACATTACAGCACTTTACAGCAGAGTGATACACCTTTCCACAGACACTACTGGATTTTATTCCGGTTTCACCGCGGATAAAGCCTTTGCATTTATAACATTCGACCATTATGTAATTAATTCTGTATGATTTTTTTTATTATTAATTTTAATTTGGGATTCAGTTCTCGTGGTACCTTCATAGCGAACAGTCGATTAGCGGAATTTTTCTTACTTACAAAAAATTAAACAACCAAAAAATATTCGTAGTACATATTATTCGTAATAGGTACATACTGTCTTTAATAAATAAGCTTTATGCTTTGCTGATATTTTTACATAGTAAAAATAAAAAAAACAAAAAAAAAAACCGCAAACAAAAAAAATTAAACAAATTGATATTGAGGAATACTATATATATGTGTACCTCTAAACAAATAAACAATCATAAATAACAAAAACAAAAAAAGACCGCAAACATAAAAAAAACACAAACAAATATCCCTTGAGGAATTCTTTGTATGAGTGCCTCAAATACAAAAAAAATTGAAGTGAGTTCTAACGGCAGAAATGCTTATTTTAGTGTGAGTTCTGAAACTCTTAATGAAAAAAATATAAATAATAAATCTAATGAAAGTCTTTTTTTAACGTCAAAGCCAATTTTTCGTCAGCGATCAACTTCGCTTTATCCAATGCCAAATAGTAATGATGCATTAGCATTACAGTTGCCTAGTACTTCTTCATATAAGCCAGTAATATCATCCCCTTCAGGCTCGTGTTCATCACTTAACAAAGTTATCACTACAGGTAACAGCGGCTCGAAACTCAAGGTACAAGTCGGAATGGACAGATATATAACCGTGGTAAAGCGTGGGCGAAGCCCGAATTCTTCAAAAATTTCATCTGCTCCAAAAATGTCTAGGGATAACAGCGCAGCCTCAACTAATCGCCAAAACCAATTCGAAATTTTGCAAGATGACAACGACAAACCCGAGGTATCCTCGAATAAAATATCCAAGCCGCCACCAATCTATTTGAGACAAAAAAATTCAAATGCCCTTATTAAAAAATTAATTTCGGTCATTGGTGAGAATAAATTTCATATTGTTCCAATAAAACGTGGAAACATAGATAAAATTAAAGTCCAAATTTATGACGAAAAAGATTTCCGCAAAATGGTTGCTGAATTTGAAAAAAATAAAACAAGCTTCTACACATACCAGCTTAAGAGCGCTAAAGGCATGCAGATCGTATTGAAGGGCATAGATTCTTATGTTGTTCCCGAAGAAATAAAAGATGCACTCGTCCTCCAGGGGTTTAAGGTAAAAAATGTGTCCAATATAATAAACAGAGAGAAGATTCCCCAACCCCTATTTCGTGTTGAACTTGAGCCTAATGATATAAAATTGAAAAAAATGAGACGCATCCAATTTATAACTTGAAATACCTCTTGTACCGAAAAATCACAGTTGAAGAGCCACATAAGCGTTCAGGTTCTGTACAGTGCCATAATTGCCAAGAATATGGCCATACAAAAACATACTGCAACTTACCCTCTGTTTGTGTTGTGTGCGGCGAATTACACGGCACTGCTAGTTGCAACAAGCCAAAAGATAAAAGTGATAAAAAATGCAGTAATTTTGGAGGTAATCAGACCGCTAACTACAGAGGTTGTCCTGTGTACTCTTTCGTAAAGAAGACTATGGTGCAAAAACCTAAATTAGCTCCAGCTTAATCAGCAAACGCTTACTCTGCCACTTTTGCGCAAATGAGCCAACCAGTTACTTCCCGTGTATCGTATGCAGATGCTGCTAAGACAAATTCAATTCCCACACAAAAGTTTCCCCGCCAAATAATTCAAAAAATACTGACGCAAGCTTTAATTTTAATCGCCTTGAAGCTACTATTGAAAATCTGGTGCAAACTATAAACAATTTTACAACAAATATGACTAGCATGATGCAAGAAATGCTGCAAATGCAGAATACTCTGCTTCAAGCATTAATTAATAAGCCATGAACACGTTAACAATATGTTTTTGGAACGCAAACGGCATTCACCAACATAAAAATGAAATTGAGCACTTCCTCACGGAAAAAAATATTGATGTAATGTTAGTATATGAGACTCATTTGACTTCGAGAAGTCTTTTTAAAATTTATGGCTACACTATATATGATACAAAGTACCCTAGAGGAAGGGCTTGCGGTGGATCAGCAATTCTAATAAAGTCAAGACTCAAGCACTATGTTCTTGATAACATTTGTGAAGAACACCTACAAGCAACAAATATTGGCATTGAAAGTTTTTGTACAAATTTTGTTATATCATCAATTTACTCCCCTCCCAGATTTTCAATCACTGAGAATCAATATGAGGATTTCTACAAATCTCTTGGACCTTGTTTTGTAGCAGCTGGCAACTACAATGCTAAGCATACGTTCTGGGGTTCGCGTCTTATTACCCCCAGAGGTCGAGCATTGTTCAACACTATTTCAAAAATGGGCTTCGATGTCATTTCGAGTGGGGAGCCCACTTATTGGCCTACTGACATACAAAAAATTCCGGATGTTATAGATTTTGGCGTCATAAAAAATATCTCTAGGGATTTAATTCAAGTTCAAGCTTCTCTTGATCTTTCGTCCGATCACTCTCCGACGATCATTACAATTTGTAGTCCCTTAAGAAGTAACTTACCTCACCCATATGTGAAGATGATAAATCGTGTTAATTGGCTGGGGTTCAAAAAATATCTCAGTAGTCATTGTACGGAAAACATTACGCTTAGAACATCCGATGATATTGAATCTAACATTGCCAATCTCAGCGCGAATATTAAACAGGCTGCTGAACATGCCACTATCTCCCATCCGCAGACTGGGTTTAATAAAATTTATTCTACAGACATTGAACGTCCCGTACGTGAAAAAAGAAGAGCTAGAAGGGAATGGCAACAGCACAGATCACCACAAAATAAAATCAGATTTAAAGAGTGCACTAAACGACTCCAAGAGTTGCTTGCGTCTGAAAAAACTGCATCTCTTAAAAATTATCTGGAAGGTCTTGATGTCACACCAGCGTCTAATTACTCTTTGTGGCGCGCTGCTAGAAAGCTTAAAACACCCATTGAGTATAAGTCACCTCTACGCACATCTACCGGAAGTTGGGCAAGAAGCGATACTGAAAAAGGTAAAATATTTGCTGAGCACTTAAAATCCGTTTTTACGCCAAACATATGTACTGGTATTGCTGATTTGCCGAATGTAGTCGCATTACTCCCTCAACACATAAAGTTTAAGACGCGTGATTTACAAAAATTAATTGCCGAACTCAACCCGAAGAAAGCTCCGGGTATTGATGGAATTAGTAACCAGATGCTTATGAACTTGCCTCGTATTGCAATGAGAATCCTATTATTCATATTTAATGCCATTTTACGACTGGAGTATTATCCACACAGCTGGAAGCTTGCCAAGGTTAAAATGATTCCAAAGCCAGGCAAAGATCTAACCAAGGCTGAGTCATATAGGCCAATAAGTCTACTATCAACTATGTCAAAGCTTTTCGAAAAACTGCTCAAAACAAAATTGTCCCCAATTCTAATTAGTAGTGGGTGCATACCAGACCATCAATTTGGTTTTAGAAGTCAGCATAGCACCATTGAACAAACTCACAGACTGGTTCAATTTATAAGAAGAACTTTTGAGGAAAAAAAGTATTGTTCTGCGCTCTTTATTGACGTTTCCCAGGCATTTGATAAAGTGTGGCATGAAGGCCTAATCTTAAAATTGAAGACTTACTTACCAATAAACATTTAAAATATTTTGGAAAGTTACATTATTTCTCGTAAGTTCACTGTTGTGGAAGGAGACTTTACGAGTAGGCCTGAAACTATTTCATCCGGTGTGCCACAGGGGAGCATACTGGGACCAGTTTTATATTTGATTTATACTTGTGATATGCCTGTGAGCAGTAGTATCCATACTTCCACATTTGCCGACGATACAGCCTGCCTTAGTATGCACGAAAACCCTGATGAGGCATCCCGCAAACTCCAGGAACACATTAGCCAGATGGAGCTTTGGTTAAACTTATGGAGAATTAAAGTCAATGAACAAAAGTGTGTCCATATAACGTTCACCCTAAGAAGAGATACTTGCTCCCCCATTCGGATTAACAATCAAGTTGTTCCTCAACATTCACATGTGAAATATCTTGGTTTACACCTTGATCGACGACTTACATGGAAACATCACATTGACTCTAAGTTAACTCAAATGAAACTCAAATTAACTCAGGTACATTGGCTGATTGGTTGAAATTCAACACTTAGCCTAGACTGCAAACTTTTAATATACAAGTCGCTTTTAAAGCCAATATGGTGTTACGGAATTCAACTATGGGGCACTGCTTCAGCTTCAAATGTAGAGAAAATTCAACGAAGGCAAAATAAAATTTTACGCATGATAACATCGGCCCCATGGTACATCAAAAATTCAAATATACATCGCGATTTGAATATGCCACTAGTGACTGAAGAAATTGTAAAATACGCAGGCAAATATCTAACAAAACTCGAGTCACATCCTAATCCGCTTGCTCTTAATATTTTGAACTTTACTGGACACATCCGCTTAAAAAAGAGAGATACACGGGCTCTAATATTCAACACTCTAGATGATGAAGCTGCTTGAAAACACTTTTTTCTTTTTATTGCTTATCACTACTTATGTATTATTAATAACTATCACTAAGCTTATGTCCGACATTGGTCGGGCCTAATAAATTTTTTATAGATTTAAGATTTGAACACTTATTGTTAGTTCATATTTGAAGATACACTAAATAAAAAAAAACATGCATTAAAAAAATATTTGCGATTACAACTTCAGCAAATGAAGGAGAATAAGAAAAAACACATCCGTTCACTTCGAGAGTTACACTCATATGTAAATGAGTGCGTTCAAAATTGAATAGGCTTTCATGCTTTTTTTTAGCATTTGTTTCTTCGAATCCAATCATTCAAATCATCACAAATCGTAAGTAAAGTTATAGTTTTTGATGCGATACCTTTTACTGGGTAATATATTGAAATAAATATCTAGCGAAAAAGGCATGCAAAAACGGAATTATATCATCACATTGACATATTTTAATAAAATAAGTTTATCTCCAACAAATAATCTTATTATACAATAGCTCAGTGGTAGGGAGTATGATGAGCAGTTTTTTTTAAATGCGAATCTATGCTCGTGAATGTGTTAAAATCTTGCGTTCTGCACCTAATTGAACCAATTCATTATTAGTAGAACCCATGCACTAACTATTTCTTTTGCATGTCTTTTTTGCCGGGTTCAAAAATAACTTAATTATTCGATTGCTAAATAAAATTACCTAAAGGAGAAGTGTTGGTTAAAAAAAAATTGGTAACTTTTATATTTAAAGCCAGTTTGCGTTCCTGCATTTTATTGGTGCTTGTGCCAACTAATTGGTAGATCTGCAACCGTAATATTTAAAAAGTTTCTCTTAAATGGAACATAGTAGGCTAGTAGGTTATTTGCATCTTAACAAGCCACACACAAAAAATTTCTTGGCTATTTTTCCTAAAATTAAAATGTATTTTTTTTGTGTATACATGCATATCGCTCATTTTCTAAAACAACGTCATTTATCAAAAATAGGATTTTTGAGTTAATGATGCAAAATTAATCCTCGGGACAAAATACAAAAATATGCAAAAAAAACTGCAAAAATATATCTTTTTTACACACGATACAGCTTAAGAGCGGGCATCACTAGACCCCTCAAATATATTGGGGGTCTTTGTTAAAAAGACTGATCTTTAATTTGAAAGGGGTAACGAAAACTTTTTTTTAAGTGAGTCGCTCTAATGTACATATTTTAATTAATTATCAGAGGATTAAATGAAATAAATTTTATAAAATAAAAAATATTGTGTAGATGTATATAAAAACACATATTTTTTAACCAGTTTCACTTGATTTAATTCATACGGCTCCCTGTTCTGCAAATCACGACATTTTAAATCACAGTGATTAAAAAAAAATTAATGACAGCTAAATCATTGCTTTTGTAAATTGCATAATTTGCAATTGCGTTGGAAGTTGCAAGAAAGTATTCTATTATAATTGATAAAAAAGTCTACTGCCAAGTTCCAAAAGTGGGAATGAAATGCATATTGACAATTGCTTAACCATAAAAACAAGCATAAATGACAAAACTTAAAATACAATAAAAACTCAGTTCTCGTGGTACATTCATAGCGAACAGTCGATTAGCGGAATTTTTCTTACTTACAAAAAATTAAACAAACAAAAAATATTCGTAGTACATATTATTCGTAATAGGTACATACTGTCTTTAATAAATAAGCTTTATGCTTTGCTGATATTTTTACATAGTAAAAATAACAAAAACAAAAAAAACAGCAAACAAAAAAAAAATTAAACAAATTGATATTGAGGAATACTATATATATATGTGTACCTCTAAACAAATAAACAATCATAAATAAAAAAAACAAAAACAGACCGCAAACATAAAAAAAACACAAACAAATATCCCTTGAGGAATTCTTTGTATGAGTGCCTCAAAAGGAGGGATAAATATAGATTTTGGTTATAAGCAAAGATATTGAATTAAGCGATTTTCGTTATAGAAAAAAATACTGCTCATAAAAGATTGACTTTAGTTATTTCATCTGACCTGAAACTTGATTCCTATGCATGTTATAAATGGCCAGCTACTTGTATACTGATAAACTGATCTGAAAACTATACCAGATACCTGAAAACCAGACCAGCTCCTGATAAGCTGATCTGAAAACCAGACCAGCTCCTGATAAGCTGATCTGAAAACCAGACCAGATCCTGATAAGCTGATCTGAAAACCATACCAGGTCCTGATAAGCTTATCTTAAAACCAGACCAGGTAATGATAAGCTGATCTGAAAACCAGACCAGCTCCTGATAAGCTGATAAGAAAACCAGACCAGCTCCTGATAAGTTGATCTGAAAACCAGACCAGCTCCTGATAAGCTGATAAGAAAACCAGACCAGCTCCTGATAAGCTGATCTGAAAACCAGACCAGGTCCTGATAAGCTGATCTGAAAACAAGATCAGGTCCTGATAAGCTGATCTGAAAACCCGACCAGGTACCTGGTAACCTGATCTGATAGCTGATAGCTGTTATTTGCCCTTAGCAAACATGGATGAGAAAGTTTTAAGGCAGTTTGTGTTGACAAGAAATGTGTTGAAGAAAAAGCTTCGTAATGTAAAAACTGGTGAAATAGATACAAGTGAACAACTAAGAGATACATTTAAACCTATAACAGAACCTCTTACTGAATTCGTAAATAGCTCGAAAAAATTAAAATAATTCTTATTAAAGAATAAAGTAAAATCAAGACTGAAGTTGAAAATATACAAGTTTAAATCCTAAAAAAACATCAGTAAAGATAGAGACAAGTATCCCAAAGGAACTACCAGAATGATAATGACTATGAGGACGATGATTTTTACTCACAGACTTCCAATTCCGAAGACACTTATACTGACTTATCAGTATTGGAAGGAAGAAATGAATTAGATACGAGCTCAAACTGAATGAAGATAAAATATAAGTTGGTGGTCAAATATGGGCTCTATCACAAGGACTATTTTCTCTAATGTTTCATAAAATACCAAAAAGCTATGATAGATTTGAACTCGAAATCTATAAAAAGATTTTAATTACTACTAATGTATGCATACAGAGTGATCATCGATCAATGACGGAGAACGATATCAGTTAATTTTTTTTTGGAAACTCAAATCGACAAACTAAAGAAGAAATTAAAAATATATGTAGCTTAAGGCATTGATATAATTTAAGAATATATTCAAATTCATATTGATGGACTATAACGTGAAATAAAATTAGAGAAAGAAGACAGTTATAAAATTGAAAAAGACATTCTAAAAATTAAATCATTTTTTGAAAAACAAATTGAAGAGTTGTACGATTAAATATATAATTATATATATATATATGTATTAGAAAATTAACTACTTGTTAGTATAAATAGCTGAAAGTGCAACATGTAGATCACAACACTCTCGAAAAAATCTGTAAACCAACTCAATGTCTTTAAAAAGAAATTTAGTAAACGAACTCCATATTAAATCTCGAAAATTGTTTGTGTTTGTAGAGATGTAATGATGGGAATATATGATCTTTTAGGGAGCTGAGTTAGGTGAAATGGAGAAGTATTATACAGAAAATAGAAATTGTTGAATTCTGAAGACTGTAATTGACACATTCTCAAAGTGTATGTAGTCAGTACAGCTGAAAATAAATGCTGCACTCTAAAAACCAAGGCAATGGAAAATATTTTTGAAGTGTTACGGGTACCAAAAAAAACTTACAGATGATTCTAAAGAATTTTTTAATAAATACTTTGGAAAACTCATACATAAATAGAAGATTAAACATTACTTAATATGAAAACATCAATAGTACAGTGATTTAATTGATCATTAAAAGGAATGATGTGAAAAGAATTAGCTTTAATGGTTCATATAAGTGGATTGGTATATATAAAGATTTACTTAGTGTATAACATAGAAAAATTGATCTCACCATTAAAATGTTTACGATTAAAGTTAACTCAACAAATGAGAAAAAGCTGCTTAATATAGTATAAAGTAATTTAAAGATGTACAAAATGTTGAATTTAATAAAAATAAAAATAAAATTAAAAACGAAAAATCTAGTTTGTCTTGTTTTTTGCAGGATTGATTAGGAATGATGGGTCTTAAGAAAGATAATTAACTAAATGTAGTGGAATTCTCTAAACTTGTTGGTCTGAATGAAATATTTCGAAAAGTTCAGTGTTTAAAATGAACTATAACATAGTGCAATATTCAGCAACACATCATATTATAATTTTTTATAAAGTTGTATGTACATTTTCCCATCGAAAGCGCTAGCAGACGAAATTTTACAATATGAAAATGGGATTATTATAAAAGATCTTCGCTCTATTTATTTCTTTAGCTATCAGATCTTTAGAAAATGTAGATAAACTACGGAAATTGGACTTTGATATCCTATCTTTAAGAATGTACATGTGTATGAATAAGTATCAAACAAACTTAGTGAATAAATATGGACTTCAACTAGAATCATGCTGAAGCATACATAAATTTTAAAATGGAATGTAAACGGATCTTACTTTATATCTATATCTGTATGAGTATTAAATAAATTTACAGAAAAAAAATGAAAGCATGCCGAAGCATGTATAATTTTCAAAAAAATCCTCACGTCATAAAATTTTGCAAGCACAGACATTTTATTACCTTGTTACAAATGAAATAAATATGTATATACTTTGTAAAAAAATTCAAGAGAGTGAACTGGTAAATTCTAATAGTAAAGATTTTTAATTTTAACACTACTACATCTCGGACTATTAACCCTGCACACGTAACCCTCGAACGTATCCCTCTAAACCTAACCATTCGTCGTTTCGACGAGCACGTTTTGGGGCGTATAATATCGGTTCTAAACATATATATTTTTGTACTTGCAACACATACATACCTTTAGCAAGTACTTTGTTAGTAAATACAACTATATATTTCTATTCTGTTACAAGGATATTTATTATAATCCATTTTTCCAAAAAGCACTTTTTTTTTGAGATCACATTGTTATAAAATTTATATAAACAAACAAAACAAAAAAGCCTTTTTGTCTTTGGCAAAACTTAACTATAACACTATTGTCATTTAAAAAAATATAAAAAATTAATTTTTTGAAGCGCATTGTGTGCAGAAATCAACTTTATGCTCGCCAACACTCGTCGAAGCGACGAACAAGTTTATCATATCTCAATAATTACGTGCTTACGCGCCGAGTTTGGTTGTCTCCTGCAAAAGCTCAGCGAAAACTAAGTTGGCAAGAAATTTAGCGGCGATCGGTGCACGTGTTAAAAAGAAATAGCTATTTTTTCGTCCGGTGTTCGTCGTTTCGACGAAGGTTATGTGTCTAGGGTTAAGTCACTATTGATAGAAGCATGCTAAGGCATGCATACTAGCAAAATATATAAACCTGTTAGAAGGTGATGAGAAGCTTTTTTAAGTGAGAAATCATTACATATGAATGCGATAGGGGTCAACCAACAAACCTCATGTATAAATACTTGAGGGAATGTTTCTAACACTTTATGAAAACACCGACGGTGAATTGCTGGTAGAGGTAACTGAGTTATTTGAGATCGATTTGCCACAATAGTTGTTTATTAAATATGTATTTCTTTGTATGTATATTATTTTCTATATACATACACATATTTACTTATATGTATATATCCACCAAAAAAATTAGACCAACATTCACTATTTCAAGCAGTAAAATCTGAAAAAAAGGAGTGACACATAAGAAAAAAAAAATAAATAAAAATAGAGACTGACTGATCAACTGATCCGATAGGCAAACAAAGCACACTTAAACATTTCAGAAATATGTATGTACACAATACGATGAACTTTAATAAAATGAGAAAAAAAAAAATCATTTAGAACATCAAATGAATGCCATAAACATATATGTACCTTATTAATGTAAACATATTATCAGTATAAAGCAACACATTTTTGGGAATTAAAATTTTAAAAATTTAATTACCCATAACGCTGACAGACAGAAATTTCGTCATACAAAATCATCTTGTATCCTAGAGGAACCGTCGAAAGGGTATACCTAAATTCAATGAAAACGAGTTCGTTTTCTGTTGATCGCTATTCAAGAAGAAAATAAGTTTTTTCATTATGATTTAACTAATTTAAAAGTACATTTAAATTCAGTCTCATATCTGTACTTCTTAACATAAAAATTAAAAATAAATGTTATCCAATTCTATATTATATGTATCTTAAATTCCAAGAAAGCTGTTATATGAAAGAATCTCCAGCGCTTCTAACTGCATTAGAGTTTAAGAAAAAATCTCCTTTTATTCAGTTGAATAAAATTTTAATTTGAAACAGTAAGCAAAGACATCAGCTTACTGCATAAGCATAATCGTATAATAGAAAATATAACCACCAAAGTACAAATTCTAAAAGTCTTATAAATTAAACAATATAGAAAATAACATAATTTTTATAAACATGTAAGGTTTCAAAAGTAATTCAAATGATTTCATCGCAAAAAAAGTAGCGATTGTTTTCAACAATTATGAAAATAATAATTTCAATATAAAACTCCCTTTTGATTTTAAATGTTTATTAATAAAAAATAAACAGTAAGTTGAGTAACAAAAAACAAAAGAAAAAAAAACACTATCAGTATCTAAGCTGGAGTGCCGGATCAGTTTCATTTAAAAATGCTTATACATTTTTAAAAAGCAATGCAAGATTTCCAAAAATAGATGTAGAAAGTGAAGAAAAAAGGCTATAGTTAGAAAAAATTGCATACCCCCAAAAATGTCAAACGTTGACTAACTAACGTTGCGTCAACTTTAAAAAAATGTAAATTAAGTATAAGAAATATTTCTATTATAGTTACTATTACTATAGAGTATGCATCTTCGGGAATTCAGTTTTACTTAAAACAGAAAATCTTCACAAACTTTTAAGTAAATGCAGATAAAACAACGTTTTTAATTTCAGATAATACACAACAACAACAAAAGATATCACATGACAAAAAAAATGAATTCAAAGATTGAGTTGTACTCTTATTTGTATGTACGTACATACATACATACATACATAAAATCAATTTGTATGTATACATATCAAATTTCTTATCAACCCTGCAGATAATGCGACTAGTCCATACATGCATATAAGGACTAGTCCAAAGAGGAGTTGTAGTACTCCAAAACTACTCCAAATATATGAAAAAAAAGGTGGTCGATTTAACATTGCGATGTCCTAGGGTTGGACCACATGGTACAACGTTGCATTACATCGGACTAACCCCAAAAACTACCCCATATGGAATAGTTATAGACTACTCGCATACAATTTGTGAGTGCCTAAGAAGAACGATCATATTCGTTTAAACACGAATAGTTATCGTGCAGCATTGAATGGTTGTATGAAAACGATATGATCCATGACTGCATTACATGAGACTATGATGTAATTAGACTGTTTCATCTAGATTGGACCACATACTCCAATATTATTTGCATGGAATGCTCAAGTATTTATTAGATCTTAACAATCACACTTACATATCTACATCATGAAAATATATGAAGCGTCGTTTAGTCAAAGCAACGTAGATAAGCAATCAATACACTCAGGGAAAATGTGCAGCTTAAAAATAAGAATGCTTCACATTAATTCAATAATTTTCAATATAATAGAAAATGTATATTGAAATACCTAAAAACTAATGAGTTTAATAAATGAATACTGTAAATTAATATTTTTCCGTATTGAAATAAGAAATTTTAATATGAATAAACCTTCGTTAATGTATAAAAACATACTAGGATTAGGGAAGTTCAGATATATGATAGTATTTTATAGTACCAAATGTCGATATTGAAAACAATTTATTTCTACCTACATATAAATATCAGCGCGAGAAAATCATTTACATACTGGCACACACACATACACAAAGAAGTGATCACGTAATAGACAAACATACATACATAATGAAATTTTATAATATTATGAAATTCAAACTCCTCTGTCATGAAATACGAAACAATATTTCTTAAATAAATAAACGAAGATTTCATAATATCACCTTCGTCCCCCACCATACGATCACGTACATTACTCCAAAAACATATATGTACATACATTATCAAATACATTCCCTCTCCACTTCCATTTTCAGCAGATATCAGGGTTGCCACTATCTGCAGCTACTAGAATATTTCCCCAGAAATAAAAAAATACATGCATACATACGAGCACAATAACCATACATATGCATAGCAACGACAACCCACAACAACAAAAATAATGATTCTACATACACACGAATTCGTTGTCACTACCCTGCAGTCAGACAGGAATCAAGTGTCTTTGTGTCAACACTAAAATTCTAGTGACCATTATAGTATAATACGTTTTATTTTATCTGTCAGTAAAAAGGAAAGATTTTGCAACAACTTGTCAATATACATATCTTTTTGTATGTACATAAATTATAGAAATATACCAGTAACTAACCGTCTGGTTGGTATGTCTCTACGTTCCAATAAGAACCACGTAGTCATACCTATTCAATTGTTTTAGTGTTACTAGTATATTTTAAATGACAAGCATTTGCTAAATGTCTATAGTGAAAATTATTGAATGTGATATAATTATATAGTAGTACTGGTGACAAAGTCAAAAGCGACTCAGTACATTTTCACCATCGACATTTCCTACTGGGTATAATTATTGTCTGCCACTACGACAAAAGTATCTGAGACCGACAAACATACAATTAAATACAAAAACGCACACATATACACGCACACATACATACACACACACAAACATCTCACACATACATACACTGTATGTATACATCCACTGTAAGGACAACGTTTCTCTACAATACAACAAAACCTATACACACAAGTGTACATACATTCCCATACACAGAAAGAATCAAACTCACACACATACACACATACAACACCCACATATACATATATCCATGCACTGTAAGCACAACGTCTTCTTAAAGGCCGTGATACACTATCATACAAAGTCGTGCGATCTACGAAAATATACAACGCTGGTGTGATGAATTGTTACTGTCTTTTGAAAATTTTTATAAACTCCATCATACCAGCGTTGTACTTTTTCGTAGATCGCACGACTTTGTATGATAGTGTATCAGGACCTTAATGAGCTTGAAACAGAACATGTGAGATTTATTTATTCCAGCAGTTTTTTCGACATAGTCCAGTATTTGTTCAGCAGTAACTGTTGGTTTAAACGAAGAAATATGTATCCATTTCTTCTGGGATATCATGTCTAAATCATTTGATAAATTAGCACCCTAAATAACAGGGCCTTTTTTATTTGTACCCCTACTCAAATTGCTAACAGCTCTATCAATGGGTAAGCAATAATTTTGTTTATTTGCACTAATAGGTACAGTTGCCGTAGGGAGAGAAATCTTATCTTGTAGAGCACAAACAACATCATTCGAAGAATTAAGTGACGATGCAAAGCTACAAGATTGTTGATTACTTGTGATAGCTTCTAGATTTTTTTTCTTATGACTAATAGATAAGCTTTTGCTTAAATTTCTTCGATCTTTTTGTTTTTAATGTGTTTTTATATTTATTAAGCTTGAGATCATATTTTTTTATTATTATTTTTTATAAAAGAATTAACAAATTTTATTTATATTCCAATATTTCGTTGCCACAATGGGTACTTCTTCAGGGAAATATGTTTGTATAATAATTGACAATGAAAAAATATTTTTTATAAAAAGGCGGTAAATCAAAAAACTCAAAAAATTATAATATGAAGCTTGTTATACATTGAAAAAATAGTATTTTAACTCAACTAAACACATAACAAAAATTATTTTAAATGTTGGTGTCTGTTACAGTTTGAAAAATGTTTTACATTTTGTTATCTATTAACTAAATGTCTATAACATTGTGCAACATTTAGTGTATCTGTTCTGTAGTTTATTCGTTGTATTGATGGTACTTTTATAATATGTAACATTTCTAACATATATCTACGTCTGAAATTATTTTCTTTATCCAAAATCAATGTATTATTAAAATCTGGAGAATGAATTTTCTCCCTGCAATGTAATGTTAATGCTGTTTTTGGTGTGGGAGTAATGTGCCTGTATTTTTGATCGGACTTGTGTCCAGATATCCTAGTTTTTAATTTATTTTTTGTAGTACCTTCATATACCTTATTATAATTTTCTCTATCAATACCTCCACATGGTATTTTATATACTAAATTTGACATTTCTGATTTGTCTATTCTATCTTTTGTTTTGCTAAATAATCTATTTAATGTGTTATGCATTTTATGTGCTATTATATATTTTTTACTGTCATAATTATTTTAATTTTGAATTCTTTCAGACAAAAGAGGAACACAAGTTAGTGATTTATAAATCTTTGGTTCAGTAACTGTTCTTCTGTTCAAATTATTGCAAGTTTTATATTGCTTTATTAATCCATATATCCAAGAAATAGGGTAATTATTATTCACTAAAATTTCTTTTATCTTTTCTATAGAGATCCAACAACAAGATTACAGACTATGAATAATTGTTTAGTTGAGAATCTTTTTAAATTAAAAATTATTACATCTTTAGAAAAGAACAGTCTTAAGTCTAATGTGGCTATGGCACCAAGATTATATGGAGTACCAAAAATCCATAAAGACCATTTCCCTTTGAGACCAATATGCTCTTTTGTGAATTCTCCATCCTATGGGCTTTGCAAATATATTACAAATATTCTAAAGAGATTGACAGAAACTTCTATATATAATGTAAAAGATTCTTTGCAGTTAAAAGAATAGATAAGAGATTTAAGGATTCAGAATGATGAACAATTACTTTCATTAGATGTTGCGTCTTTATTTCCCAGTATACCAATAGATATAGCTCTAGACATTATGGAAGAAAAATGGGAAATAATTAAGGATTATACGAAGATTGAGAAAGATTTATTTCTACGCATTGTTAAATTTTGTATAACAGATAATAGATATTTTAAGTATAATAATAAAATATATATCCAACAAAAAGGACTTCCTATGGGATCTCCAGCATCTCCAATTATAGCTGCCATTGTTATGGAGAAGTTATTGGATTGTTGTATTGATAAATTAAATATAAAACCAAGGATTGTTAGAAAACACGTTGATCATTTGTATCAATCCATTGACAATATGTTGGCCACACTAAACTCATTTCATGATGATATAAAATTTACAATTGAAAAGGAATGTAATTCTAGAATTCCTTATTTAAACACACTAGTAATGAGAAAGGGAAATAGATTTTATATAGATTGGTATCAGAAACCAACTTTATCAGGATTATCAATTATTACTCTAAACACCCAAAGAGGATAATAATCAATACAGCAAAAAATCTAATTCAAAGAGTTTTGAGGATTAGTGATATAGAATTTCATAGGATTAACATAGAAAAGATAAAAGAAATTTTAGTGAATAATAATTACCCTATTTCTTTGATATATGGATTAATAAGGCAATATAAAAAATCACTTACTTATGTTCCTCTTTTGTCTGAAAGAATTCAAAATTCAAATATTTATGACAGTAAAAAATATATAATAGCACATAAAATGCATAACATATTAAATAGATTATTTAGCAAAACAAACGATAGAATAGACAAATCAGAAATATCAAATTTAGTATATAAAATACCATGTGGAGGTAATGATAGAAAAAATTGTAATAAGGTATATGTAGGTACTACAAAAAATAAATTAAAAACTAGGATATCTGGACACAAGTCCGATCAAAAATACAGGCACATTACTCCCACACCAAAACCAGCATTAACATTACATTGCAGGGACAAAAATCATTATCCAGATTTTAATAATACATTGATTTTGGATAAAGAAAATAATTTCAGACGTAGATATATGTTAGAAATGTTACATATTATAAAAGTACCATCAATACAACGAATAAACTACAGAACAGATACACTAAATGTTGCACAATGTTATAGACATTTAGTTAATAGATAACAGAATGTAAAACATTTTTCAAACTGTAACAGACACCAACATTTAAAATAATTTTTGTTATGTGTTTATTTGAGTTAAAATACTATTTGTTCAATGTATAACAAACTTCATATTATAATTTTTTGAGTTTTTTGATTTACCGCCTTTTTATAAAAAACATTTTTTCATTGTCAATTATTATACAAACATATTTCCCTGAAAAAGTTATCCATTGTGGCAATGAAATATTGGAATATGAATAAAATTTGTTAATTCTTTTATAAAAAATAATAATAAAAAAATAAGATCTCAAGCTTAATAAATATAAAAACACATTATTAATAGATAAGTGTTCACTTAGTTTAATAAATTCATTTTTTACCGATGAATCGATGAACTTTTGATTTCACTCAGCATGTTTAAATTATAAGATATAATTCCATCATAAAAATAACTTTATTACCGCTTTCAAACTTATCTATCACATCATACAATTTTTTAATATCACTAATATATCTTTTACAAGATTTTTGAGCCATATCCATTTTCTTGAGCCTATTTCATACCTCTTTTCTATGGCATCAAGCAATTTTTTTAATTCATTCTCATTCCGCGATAATGATGTTTTAAATTCAAGCTTATAATCAATCAAGTGTTGTTTATTTTTTCAACACCTTCTTGAACATCTCTCAAAACCAAGTCGACATTGTGTATGTATTGTACACAGTCATCACACATAAAATGTATGAAACTATTAGTATAAAGAATCCCAATAGAATAATGATCCACATTAGAGCACTTTACAGCAGAGTGATACACCTTTCCACAGACACTACTGGATTTTATTCCGGTTTCACCGCGGATAAAGCCTTTGCGTTGATAACATTCGACCATTATGTAATTAATTCTGTATGATTTTTTTATTATTAATTTTAATTTGCGATTACAACTTCAGCAAATGAAGGAGAATAAGAAAAAACACATCCGTTCACTTCGAGAGTTACACTCATATGTAAATGAGTGCGTTCAAAATTGAATAGGCTTTCATGCTTTTTTTTAGCATTTGTTTCTTCGAATCCAATCATTCAATTCATCACAAATCGTAAGTAAAGTTATAGTTTTTGATGCGATACCTTTTACTGGGTAATATATTGAAATAAATATCTAGCGAAAAAGGCATGCAAAAACGAAATTATATCATCACATTGACATATTTTAATAAAATAAGTTTATCTCCAACAAATAATCTTATTATACAATAGCTCAGTGGTAGGGAGTATGATGAGCAGTTTTTTTTAAATGCGAATCTATGCTCGTGAATGTGTTAAAATCTTGCGTTCTGCACCTAATTGAACCAATTCATTATTAGTAGAACCCATGCACTAACTATTTCTTTTGCACGTCTTTTTTGCCGGGTTCAAAAATAACTTAATTATTCGATTGCTAAATAAAATTACCTAAAGGAGAAGTGTTGGTTAAAAAAAAATTGGTAACTTTTATATTTAAAGCCAGTTTGCGTTCCTGCATTTTATTGGTGCTTGTGCCAACTAATTGGTAGATCTGCAACCGTAATATTTAAAAAGTTTCTCTTAAATGGAACATAGTAGGCTAGTAGGTTATTTGCATCTTAACAAGCCACACACAAAAAATTTCTTGGCTATTTTTTCTAAAATTAAAATGTATTTTTTTTGTGTATACATGCATATCGCTCATTTTCTAAAACAACGTCATTTATCAAAAATGGGAGTTTTGAGTTAATGATGCAAAATTAATCTTTGGGACAAAATACAAAAATATGCAAAAAAAAAAACTGCAAAAATATATCTTTTTTACACACGGTCCAGCTTAAGAGCGGGCATCACTAGACCCATCAAATATATTGGGGGTCTTTGTTAAAAAGACCGATCTTTAATTTGAAAGGGGTAACGAAAACTTTTTTTTAAGTGAGTCGCTCTAATGTACATATTTTAATAAATTATCAGAGGATTAAATGAAATAAATTTTATAAAATAAAAAATATTGTGTAGATGTATATAAAAACACATATTTTTTAACCAGTTTCACTTGATTTAATTCATACGGCTCCCTGTTCTGCAAATCACGACATTTTAAATCACAGTGATTTAAAAAAATT
Organism: Tachina grossa; assembly: GCA_949987645.1. Classification (NCBI taxonomy): domain Eukaryota; kingdom Metazoa; phylum Arthropoda; class Insecta; order Diptera; family Tachinidae; genus Tachina; species Tachina grossa. Next base: position 299,240 of record CATLJX010000072.1, read on the forward strand.
AATGATAGCTAAATCATTGCTTTTGTAAATTGCATAATTTGCAATTGCGTTGGAAGTTGCAACAAAATATTCTATTATAATTGATAAAAAAGTCTACTGCCAAGTTCCAAAAGTGGGAATGAAATGCATATTGACAATTGCTTAACCATAAAAACAAGCATAAATGACAAAACTTAAAATACAATAAAAACTCAGTTCTCGTTGTACCTTTATAGCGAACAGTCGATTAGCGGAATTTTTCTTACTTACAAAAAATTAAACAAACAAAAAATATTCTTAGTACGTATTATTCGTAATAGGTACATACTGTCTCTAATAAATAAGCTTTATGCTTTTTTCTTACTTACAAAAAATTAAACAAACAAAAAATATTCGTAGTACATATTATTCGTAATAGGCACATACTGTCTTTAATAAATAAGCTTTATGCTTTGCTGATATTTTTACATAGTAAAAATAACAAAAACAAAAAAAAAACCGCAAACAAAAAAAATTAAACAAATTGATATTGAGGAATACTATATATATGTGTACCTCTAAACAAATAAACAATCATAAATAACAAAAACAAAAAAAGACCGCAAACATAAAAAAAACACAAACAAATATCCCTTGAGGAATTCTTTGTATGAGTGCCTCAAATACAAAAAAATTGAAGCGAGTTCTAACGGCAGAAATGCTTATTTTACTGTGAGTCCTGAAACTCTTAATGAAAAAAATATAAATAATAAATCTGATGAAAGTCTTTTTTTAACGTCAAAGCCAATTTTTCGTCAGCGATCAACTTCGCTTTGTCCAATGCCAAATAGTAATGATGCATTAACATTACAGTTGCCTAGTACTTCTTCATATAAGCCAGTAATATCATCCCCTTCAGGCTCGTGTTCATCACTTAACAAAGTTATCACTACAGATAACAGCGGCTCGAAACTCAAGGTACAAGTCGGAATGGACAGATATATAACCATGGTAAAGCGTAAGCGAAGCCCGAATTCTTCAAAAATTTCATCTGCTCCAAAAATGTCTAGGGATAACAGCGCAGCCTCAACTAATCGCCAAAACCGCTTCGAAATTTTGCAAGATGACAACGACAAACCCGAGGTATCCTCGAATAAAATATCCAAGACGCCACCAATCTATTTGAGACAAAAAAAATTCAAATGCCCTTATTAAAAAATTAATTTCGGTCATTGGTGAGAATAAATTTCACATTGTTCCAATAAAACGTGGAAACATAGATAAAATTAAAGTCCAAATTTATGACGAAAAAGATTTCCGCAAAATGGTTGCTGAATTTGAAAAAAATAAAACAAGCTTCTACACATACCAGCTTAAGAGCGCTAAAGGCATGCAGATCGTATTGAAGGGCATAGATTATTATGTTGTTCCCGAAGAAATAAAAGATGCACTCGTCCTCCAGGGGTTTAAGGTAAAAAATGTGTCCAATATAATAAACAGTGAGAATATTCCCCAACCCCTATTTCGTGTTGAACTTGAGCCTAATGATATAAAACTGAAAAAAATGAGACGCATCCAATTTATAACTTGAAATACCTCTTGTAGCGAAAAATCACAGTTGAAGAGCCACATAAGCGTTCAGGTCCTGTACAGTGCCATACTTGCCAATAATATGGCCATACAAAAACATACTGCAATTTACCCTCTGTTTGTGTTGTGTGCGGCGAATTACACGACACTGCTAGTTGCAATAAGCCAAAAGATCAAAGTGATAAAAAAGCAGTAATTGTGGAGGTAATCACACCGCTAACTACAGAGGTTGTCCTGTGTACTCTTTCGTAAAGAAGACTATAGTGCAAAAACCTAAATTAGCTCCAGCTCAATCAGCAAACGCTTACTCTGCCACTTTTGCGCAAATGAGCCAACCAGTTACTTCCCGTGTATCGTATGCAGATGCTGCTAAGACAAATTCAATTCCCACGCAAAATGTTTCCCCGCCAAATAATTCAAAAAATACTCACGCAAGCTTTAATTTTAACCCTAGACACATAACCTTCGTCGAAACGACGAACACCGGACGAAAAAATAGCTATTTCTTTTTAACACGTTCACCGATCGCCGCTAAATTTCTTGCCAACTTAGTCTTCGCTGAGCTTTTGCAGGAGACAACCAAACTCGGCGCGTAAGCACGTAATTATTGAGATATGATAAACTTGTTCGTCGCTTCGACGAGTGTTGGTGAGCATAAAGTTGATTTCTGCACACAATGCGCTTCAAAAAATTAATTTTATATATTTTTTTAAATGACAATAGTGTTATAGTTAAGTTTTGCCAAAGAGAAAAAGGCTTTTTTGTTTTGTTTATTTATATAAATTTTATAACAATGTGATCTCAAAAAAAAGTGCTTTTTGGAAAAATGGATTATAATAAATATCCTTGTAACAGAATAGAAATATATAGTTGTATTTATTAACAAAGTACTTGCTAAAGGTATGTATGTGTTGCAAGTACAAAAATATATATGTTTAGAACCGATATTATACGCCCCAAAACGTGCTCGTCGAAACGACGAATGGTTAGGTTTAGAAGGATACGTTCGAGGGTTATGTGTGCAGGGTTAATCGCCTTGAAGCTACTATTGAAAATCTGGTGCAAACTATAAACAATTTTACAACAAATATGACTAGCATGATGCAAGAAATGCTGCGAATGCAGAATACTCTGCTTCAAGCATTAATTAATAAGCCATGAACACGTTAACAATATGTTTCTGGAACGCAAACGGCATTCGCCAACATAAAAATGAACTTGAGCACTTCCTCACGGAAAAAAATATTGATGTAATTATGGCTACACTATATATGATACAAAGGAACCTAGAGGAAGGGCTTGCGGTGGATCAGCAATTCTAATAAAGTCAAGACTCAAGCACTATGTTCTTGATAACATTTGTGAAGAACACCTACAAGCAACAAATATTGGCATTGAAAGTTTTTGTACAAATTTTGTTATATCATCAATTTACTCCCCTCCCAGATTTTCAATCACTGAGAATCAATATGAGGATTTCTACAAATCTCTTGGACCTTGTTTTGTAGCAGCTGGCAACTACAATGCTAAGCATACGTTCTGGGGTTCGCGTCTTATTACCCCCAGAGGTCGAGCATTGTTCAACACTATTTCAAAAATGGGCTTGGATGTCATTTCGAGTGGGGAGCCCACTTATTGGCCTACTGACATACAAAAAATTCCGGATGTTATAGATTTTGGCGTCATAAAAAATATCTCTAGGGATTTAATTCAAGTTCAAGCTTCTCTTGATCTTTCGTCCGATCACTCTCCGACGATCATTATAATTTGTAGTCCCTTAAGAAGTAACTTACCTGACCCATATGTGAAGATGATCAATCGTGTTAATTGGCTGGGGTTCAAAAAATATCTCAGTGGTCATTGTACGGAAAACATTACGCTTAGAACATCCGATGATATTGACTCTAACATTGCCAATCTCAGCGCGAATATTAAACAGGCTGCTGAACATGCCACTATCTCCCATCCGCAGACTGGGTTGAATAAAATTTATTCTACAGACATTGGACGTCTCGTACGTGAAAAAAGAAGAGCTAGAAGGGAATGGCAACAGCACAGATCACCACAAAATAAAATCAGATTTAAAGAGTGCACTAAACGACTCCAAGAGTTGCTTGCGTCTGAAAAAATTGGATCTCTTAAAAATTATCTGGAAGGTCTTGATGTCACACCAGCGTCTAATTACTCTTTGTGGCGCGCTGCTAGAAAGCTTAAAACACCCATTGAGTATAAGTGACCTCTACGCACATCTACCGGAAGTTGGGCAAGAAGCGATACTGAAAAAGGTAAAATATTTGCTGAGCACTTAAAATCCGTTTTTACGCCAAACATATATACTGGTGTTGCTGATTTGCCGAATGTAGTCGCTCTACCCCCTCAACACATAAAGTTTAAGACGCGTGATTTACAAAAATTAATTGCCGAGCTCAACCCGAAGAAAGCTCCGGGTATTGATGGAATTAGTAACCAGATGCTTACGAACTTGCCTCGTATTGCAATGAGAATCCTATTATTCATATTTAATGCCATTTTACGACTGGAGTATTATCCACACAGCTGGAAGCTTGCCAAGGTTAAAATGATTCCAAAGCCAGGCAAAGATCTAACCAAGGCTGAGTCATATAGGCCAATAAGTCTACTATCAACTACGTCAAAGCTTTTCGAAAAACTGCTCAAAACAAAATTGTCCCCAATTCTAATTAGTAGTGGGTGCATACCAGACCATCAATTTGGTTTTAGAAGTCAGCATAGCACCATTGAACAAACTCACAGACTGGTTCAATTTATAAGAAGAACTTTTGAGGAAAAAAAGTATTGTTCTGCGCTCTTTATTGACGTTTCCCAGGCATTTGATAAAGTGTGGCATGATGGTCTAATTTTAAAATTGAAGACTTACTTACCAATAAACATTTTAAATATTTTGGAAAGTTACATTATTTCCCGTAAGTTCACTGTTGTGGAAGGAGACTTTACGAGTAGGCCTGAAACTATTTCATCCGGTGTGCCACAGGGGAGCATACTGGGACCAGTTTTATATTTGATTTATACTTGTGATATGCCTGTAGTAGTTGAATAGTGTATTTGTCTCCCCCATTAATTTTAATGGGGTAATAAAAATGATGTTAATTAGCCAATGAATGAGGTGATAAAAAATTAATGGGGGTGTCGACTTTGTTTGATGTGTGTTTATATTTGGTGTTTGTTTACATATATTTTATGTGTTTATGTTTCGTCCGTCTGTCGGGCGTATTGACTTCCATTTGACTGTTTATATTTGGAGGCTGTCGGTGGCGCGTTAGTTTTTGTGTGTCTGTCTGTCCGTGGGAATTTGTGGTAGTTTGATACTTGGTGATAAATTTTGTTTATATTAATTGTGTGCATGTGTGTTTTGTGTGTATGTAATGGCATCCATTCATCCATCTATGCTATACGCTTGTTTGTCTGTCCTTCTTGATATTGCGTCTTGTACTCGCTGGCATATTTATGATTAACAAAAATGAAATGAAGAAATGTTGTCAAGTAATGATTTTGGAAGAGAATAATTTGTAATTAATTCTGATAAATGTATACACATTTGATATACATATGTACATACATACGTAAGTACATTCAGTCATAGGAAGAAATATTTGTTTACATTAAATTTTGAGAAGTATGCATGCTCGAGATCGCTTCTATGTTGACCCTCAAACTTTTTCGCTATTTGTTTACATGAAATTTTTTGTCAAGTGGTTGATGTGAAATTATGTATACATTTGTTGTGCATGCTTCTGCTGGACATCTCAATATAAATCTACAAGCAAATATAATAACATGATAATGTTTTTTAAATTCTCCTTAGAAACAAATATTCGTCTGACCGATTAAATTTCCAATTGTGTTGCTAAGTATAAAACATGCTGATGAAATTTGTTTATGCAACATATTAAATCTATGAGTATGTATTCGAATATGTACATATGCATGTACTACATGTATGTACGTATGTTTGTTTATTTTTGTATACATGTCAACCACCAATACTAATTTTTGACGACAAATCTTTGTTTGGCTGTATCAACTAATTTCTTTAATAATAATAATAAAACGTTGGTTAATAGTGCTGAAATCATTTCATTTTTATTGAATAAATTTAAATAAAAATAATTGTAATTGTTAGTTGTACAAAGTTAAAACATTAATTTAAAGGGTTGCTTCTTTTGATAATAAAATAGCATTTCTTAATGCACAAACACCATTATAATGATAACTGCAATATAGTAGATGATCTGGATACTTAGTATTCATTTGCTTAAAGTTGATGCAGCCAATATCCTCTATATTTAAAATTTTGTTCCGCAATATTTTTTTTAACCATCGTTTTTTTTCTTCACCTTTAACATATATTTCGGTGTGTCCTACATTGGCTTTTAAAAATTTACAAACGTTTTGATATGAAGTAGTTCCATCGTTCCAGCTTAAGTGATGATGATGTTTTGTTAACCAGTTTGCTTCTCTTTGCTTTTTTGTTGTTAAAAATTTAAAATCAAAAGGAGGTTTTATAATAAAATTGAAGTTTTGATTATTGTTGAAAACTACTGCTACTTCTTTTGGTATGAAATCATTTGAATTACTTTTAAAACCTTGCAAGTCTATGAAAACTGTATTATTTTTCATCTTTTTTTTAATTTATAAGATTTTACAAACTTGTCCTCTAATAGGTATGTATTCAATTAAACGATCATGAATAAGAATGCAGTAAGCTGATGTTTTGGCTGGAATGTTTGTTGCTGTTTCAAATTCAGTTTTTATATCAATTGGTCCGTTATTAAGCGTTTCGTTTTGATAACTAACATCTACTACAATAATGGGCGCATTATTCTTGAACTCTTGAGAAGTTAGGAGAGGTTGTGACTCCTTCATATAATAGTTTTGTTGAAATCTTACATACATATCATATAGAATTGCGTAGCGTTCATTTTTAAATTTTATGTTAAGATCATCATATGGATATGAAACTGAATTCAAATGTACTTTTAGATTAGTGAGATCGCAATGAACAAATTTTTTTCTTGTTGAAATGCAATCACTACAAAACGGGGTCGCTCTCTAATTGCAGCCATCTTTACATTTCAGATGTGGCTAGTTCCTGCAGTTAATTGTGGATTTACATGACAATCCTAACAGCGGAATGCTATTGGTATAGAAGCAGCATTGTTTATAATTTTAATCATATTCAATTTACTATGATCGGATAAGTGTACATGGGGAATTCTCCATGAGATTAGCGAAATTGTAAGTTTTGGTTTGTCAGTAGAAGTACTCGAATGTACAAGATCGTCATCACTCTTGTTACGCAAGAGTATTAATTCATGTTTACCATTTTGTATTATTTTATTATTGTCTTCGGCAAAGCCTAAGAGTATTTTAAGTGGAACATAGAAATTAAAATATCCATTTTCAATATTCAAATTATCAATTTTGTTCCATCCAGCATTTTGCATGACAGTGCTTTCCGTTGGTGATAAAGAAATCAGATTTTTTATGGTACTTGTCTGTCCTAAATATCTTGTATGATCAATTTCAATATCATTAAGTTCATAACGGATCTCATCAAAGAGATACGCTACAAAATAGTTTTTTAATTTAAAGCTTAAATCAGAGGATTTTGAGCTTTTATCATCTACAACAAATCCTTCCACATATATATAACTTTCACTGGGCAATACGTACAAATCTTGATTTTGTATTGAAATACGAATTTCATCATTATTGTTGTATGATTGTAGATATGGTACATATGTGTGATGGTCTTTTTTGATTATGCTCTCATCAGATAATGGCTTATCTAGTACACCCATTATTGAATTCATTTTTTCGTTTTTAATTTTAAATTTAAGGACTTGAGAAAGTTTTGATATGATTTGGTTAGATTTTTTCGTGAGACTGATCTCTTCAACTGCCGCTTAGGTTCTGGTATAGTTTCAGAATTAAATGCAGCTTTATTCTTTGATATGTTAGTGTTGTATATTATCATTATTTAGTTGGTCTCAAATGTATGCGAATGGTTATTTCCTCTCCTCGGAAATTTATTAGGTCACCGTGCTGATCAACCACGCGTAGAGCTAGTGAACTAATCTCTTGGGAGTTGACTGGTAAATAAATTAGATTTTTAGGGATTTCATCTATTTTATAGCCAGGAGGAACATTAATCGGAAGCTCATGTAGTGTATGTGCCTTGGAATTGTTCATGTATGTATTAACAGCGATACTGCTTTCAACTCGCAAGAGATTTACCTTAAATATATTGACTGGAAGATCTGAGTAATGATCATGGTTTGGAGTCAGGATTTTAGTATTGAATCCTAAAAGTTTTCCAATTGTATTTTCTTTATTAAAATCTATTACATCTTTAGAGCTGTTAATTTTTACTTGCATTGTATTGTTATTAGCTTCTATTCGAATTTTATTTGTTGGACTACAGACTTTATATTGCTTATCTAAATAATCAACTATATCATTTAATTCATAAGATCCAATTGGTATTTTAATTACATGTTCTCCTATGTGAAACATATTGTTATAGACGTCTACATTCGGTATGCTATTACATGAATGAAAAGCAGTTAAAGCGCACTCATAACCACCATTTAACTCTATAGGAGGGAAGTAATTTGCAGACAACTCTGATGAGTTAGAGCTCAAAGTAAGTGTTATTGACATTATGACAACCTGATTACAAATAAATAAGAACTTACTGTAATGTTGTTTATAAAAACGATTTATTTCTTATTTTAAATATATATATTATTACATTATGTGCTAAATATAAGTAATGTTGTTGTTATTGTTTTACTCCAACTACAATATATCATCTTAACTTATCCAAGAATTATGCTGACTAGAAAACCCCAACCATTTAACACATGCCTCCTCTCCTTTAGTTTTAAGAATTTTTTCAACCAGATATGTATTGGGATATCTAGTTTTTGAAAGTTCTTCTTCATAGAATCCACCTTCAATAGGATTTCCGAGATGATCTTCTAATATGTATGTTGTAGGATATGTATTTTGAACTCTTTTAATTGTGAAAATTTCTGTTGTCCAATTTGGTGTATAGCCCTTTTCAAAAGTATGCTTATATATGCTTATGCGAACATGATCTCCTACATTAAATTTAGACATTTTAAACATCTTTAAATGACTGTATACTGTATTTAACAACTTTCTCTTCTCATTTGTTGAGTTAACTTTAATAGGAGACATTTTAATTGTGAGATGAAATTTGTTATTATATGCATAAAGTAAATCTTTATACATATCAATCCACTTATATGAACCATTAAAGCTAATTTCTCTCCACATCATTCCTTTTAATGTTCTATTAAATCGTTCTACTATTGATGCTTTCATAATGCTATATGCTGAGAAGTGATTAATGTTGTATTTATGCATTAATTTTCCAAAGTGTTTGTTGAAAAATTCTTTACCATCATCTGTTTGCAAGTTTTTTGGAACTCGTCCTAATTGAAAAATATTTTCCATTGCCTTAGTTGTTTCGAGTGCAGTTTTTGTTTTCAGCAGTACTGCCCATGCAAATTTTGAGAATCTGTCAATTGCAGTCATCAAAAATCGATAATTTCTATTTTTCGATGAATAACTACCCATTTCAACTAGATCAGCTTGCCAAAGATCATCTAATCCTTTCATCACAACTCTACGGCGTACAAAAATTTTTCGGGCTTGCTTATGGAGTTCGTCAACTAAGTTTCTTTTTGGAGACATTGATTAGTTTTACGGATTTGTGGGGGAGTGTTGTGATCTACTTGATGCACTTTCAGCTATTGATACGAACATGTAATTTTCTAATCTATAAATTTTCAGCAAACGCTTACTCTGCCACTTTTGCGCAAATGAGCCAACCAGTTACTTCCCGTGTATCGTATGCAGATGCTGCTAAGTCAAATTCAATTCCCACACAAAATGTTTCCCCACCAAATAATTCAAAAAATACTGACGCAAGCTTTAATTTTAATCGCCTTGAAGCTACTATTGAAAATCTGGTGCAAACTATAAACAATTTTACAACAAATATGACTAGCATGATGCAAGAAATGCTGCGAATGCAGAATACTCTGCTTCAAGCATTAATTAATAAGCCATGAACACGTTAACAATATGTTTCTGGAACGCAAACGGCATTCGCCAACATAAAAATGAACTTGAGCACTTCCTCGCGGAAAAAAATATTGATGTAATGTTAGTATCTGAGACTCATTTGACTTCGAGAAGTCTTTTTAAAATTTATGGCTACACTATATATGATACAAAGGACCCTAGAGGAAGGGCTTGCGGTGGATCAGCAATTCTAATAAAGTCAAGACTCAAGCACTATGTTCTTGATAACATTTGTGAAGAACACCTACAAGCAACAAATATTGGCATTAAAAGTTTTTGTACAAATTTTGTTATATCATCAATTTACTCCCCTCCCAGATTTACAATCACTGAGAATCAATATGAGGATTTCTACAAATCTCTTGGACCTTGTTTTGTAGCAGCTGGCGACTACAATGCTAAGCATACGTTCTGGGGTTCGCGTCTTATTACCCCCAGAGGTCGAGCATTGTTCAACACTATTTCAAAAATGGGCTTGGATGTCATTTCGAGTGGGGAGCCCACTTATTGGCCTACTGACATACAAAAAATTCCGGATGTTATAGATTTTGGCGTCATAAAAAATATCTCTAGGGATTTAATTCAAGTTCAAGCAGTAGTTGTGAACTCCCACTTCTGTGGCAATTAAAATTGTTAAATTGTTGCTGAAATTGTTAAATTTGGGTAATTAAAATTTGAAAATTTTAAAATTCTTGAAATTTGATACCTACGAGGGTGGTTCGATAAGTCCTTTAAATATTTTTCGAGGGTGGTTCAATAAGTCTGTCTTTTTCCTAATGCCTACGGCATGCATGATAATTTTTCCTAATGCCTACGGCAATGCATGATAATTTTTTCAAATGCCGACGGCAATACATGATTATTTTTTTTCCTAATGCCGACGGCAATACATACTTATTTTTCCTAATGCCTACGGCAATACATAATTATTTTCAAATGCCGACGGCAACACATGATAATTTTTCCTAATGCCTACGTCAATGCATGATAATTTTTCCTAATGCCGACGGCAAAACATGATTATTATTTTTTTCAAATGCCGACGGCAATACATGATTATTTTTTTTCCTAATGCCGACGGCAATACATACTTATTTTTCCTAATGCCTACGGTAATACATAATTATTTTCAAATGCCGACGGCAATACATGATAATTTTTCCTAATGCCTACGTCAATGCATGATAATTTTTCCTAATGCTGACGGCAAAACATGATTATTTTTTTTTTCAAATGCCGACGGCAAAACATGATTATTATTTTCAAATGCTGACGGCAAAACATGATTATTATTTTCTAATGCTCCCAGTGTTGCCAGACTGTAGAAATTTGATATCGTAATACTATATCAGTAATATCAGAGAAAGAAGGTTTGATGACTACTAGGTCATATGGTTTCATATGAATCATGGGAATGTGCTTGTGTGATTTCCTCACGCTAATAAATTCTTATAAAATAAAATAATTAAATAAATGAATAAAATAATTACATAAATTATTTTATTTATTTATAAAACGTTCTCATGTATGCGAACCCTCCTAATGCTTGTGTGTGGGGGGTCCAGCTTGTTTGTCGCTGGTAAGCTTATATTCTGTTTATTTGTTTAAGAAATATATTTGTATGTATGTGTGTATGATGTATGTATGTATGTATGTGTGTATGATGTATGTATGTATGTATGTGTGTATGATGTATGTATGTATGTATGTACGATCGAAAGAACTTGTGCGTGGAATATTTTGTGGCTGTGTAGAATACATTTATATTTTGCAACATAATCATTTTCTTTGTCTACGATTATTTTAAAGCAGCAAAGTTTCAACTAAGTACAGTCATCAGCAGAGAAACAAAAAGTTAAAACTGTGAATGCTGCAAGGATACTGCTACTAATTTTCGTATAAATACGCCAACTTTTCTAACCAACACATCAGTACTTTATTGTATTTACAAGTAGTATCATCAGCAATTGTGTTAAAGCTTTATAATAATAATAAAATAATTAAAAATGAGTTATACAGGTTATCAGTGTAATAGATGCCATAAGGTATACAAATACCAAAAGTCCTTTTTGGATCATGTGAAAAGTCATAGCGTGCAGGATCAAATGGTCATAAGTCGGGGTACAAATCAAGAGCAACCGCAGACATTTGTTCAAAATCCTCAACAGCAGATAGATTCATTTCATCACCAGCAGTACCCTTCTCTACAGTATCCTCAATATCAACAATACGGTATGCCTAAGTGTTACCCTACACCAATGTCATGGAGTAATCAGTTTTTCGCATCAGGAGTACCAATGCAATATGAGTATCCAAGTTACAATTATAATCCCGTCACACCAGTTAATCAAATGGAGCAGTATTCCAATTTGATGCAATGGCAACCTCTTAATTACCATCAACAAGAGCAGGAGCTACAACAACAAGCTCATCAACAAGGTGTGGATATCCTTGGAGGGACTTTATGCAACGATGCTATGGACATAAGTTTACCGGAAAGTGATGGAGAAGTAGAAGAAAAAAGAGAAGAAACTCTACCAACTCCAATGAGTACTTCGCATGCTAGGAGAGAAGAAGAAGTCGAAGAGAATGTGAGATATTACAAAATATCGAAAGCCTTCAAAAACCATATCGCCACATATGTAATTCTTAATAAAAAAGACCAACTTCTCTTGGAAGAATTTATTAAAGAAAACATGAATATTTTTATTGAGAGACTTCAAATGTCTTTGTCTAAGCATATTATAATTAAATTTCATGTGAGTATTGTGGCGGAGTACATCAAAATTGTAGAAGAAGAATTGGAGTTGTGTATTATAACACATGTAGCCAAAATGAGTTTGCTGACGAAGGCAGATAACATTGAAGAATTATTCCGTAAACAGATAGAGGAGATTTCAACAAAAATGTCCGAATTTGAAGAGCGAGATTCTGGTTGGACTTTGTCACGCATAGTTCGAGCAGAAATCAACATCAACAAATCTTCGCTAGTCAAAGGATCAAGTTGGATATCTACTCCGGAAAAACTATTAAGAAAGAAAGCTTGCATCAATATTGAAAATAGTGATGAATACTGCTTCAAGTGGTGTTTAATCGCTGCCATCGATACTACCAACTATTATGATGCCAGACGCTGCAGTACTTATAATATTCAGGATATTTCTGCAGACATTATTTCTACGCGAAATGGTGTAGCATTAAATTTCAAAAACTTAACTTACCCATTAGCACTAAACAAAATTAAGGAGTTCGAAGTAAATAATCCAGCAATAAGTGTTAATGTGTTTGGGTACGATGAGGGAGCAGATCAAATCATCGGTCCCTATTATGTGACCAAGGAGGAGAAAGTAAAGCATGTCAACTTGTTGCTTTTGGAGAATGGTGAAGTTCATCACTACATATTGATAAAGAACATATCAAAGTAAGTTAGAAAATTATACTAATACTCTTTAATTTTAATGATACATTTACTTGTTTTATATATTTTATAATAGAGACATTTTACTAATAAACTTTTATATATTTTTTCTCATTCACAGACTTTTGACGAATCAAATAACCACCGATAGACATAAATTACTTTTTTGTAATAGCTGTCTACAGTACAGTCATAGGGAGAACGTCATGAGTAATCATAAGGCGGAATGCGGCAAAATCGTGACAACTATGCCGGCAGGTCCAGATGCAGTTCTAAGTTTTAAGGGGCATCAGAGGAAAATGGATGTCCCCTTTGTGGTGTACACAGACTTCGAATGCATCCTGGAAGACATTAGTAATAACGTGAGTAGTAAAACCAGGCTTGTCAAAAAGCACACTCCTTGTGCTTTTAGTTACTACATTAAGTGTCTCCATAACAATAAGTTAGATAAATTAAGGGTTTATACAGGGAAAGATGCTTCACAAAAATTTGTTTCATTTTTAATTAAAGATTGTGAGGATATTTATAATAATCATTTAGTAAATAGTAGGCAAATGGATACTTTATCCCCTTCTGATATTTATAATTTTTATAGTGAGGTGAATTGTCATATTTGTCAAAAATTTCTAGGTAAAGATCGCGTTAGAGATCATTGTCACATTAGCGGTAAATATAGAGGTGCAGCCCACAATAACTGTAATTTGAATTACCAAATTCCCAAGTTTATACCAGTTTACTTTCACAATTACTCAAATTATGACTCACATGTTTTTATTAAAGAACTAGGTGAAATTTCTATGCAACTGAAAGTACTCCCTCTCAATAAGGAGCTTTATATATCACTCTCGCAATTTACACAAATGAGCGATGGTCATAATCTTGAAATAAGATTTCTTGATACATTACGCTTTATGGCTGAGAGCTTAGAATCATTAGCCTGCAATTTGTCGGATAATGATTTTAACACTATAAGGTCCTTGTTTCAATCAGAAAAAGAATTTCAGCTTATTAAGAAGAAAGGCATTTTCCCCTATGAGTACCTAAATTCATTTCAAAAATTAGACGAGTGCCAGCTGCCTTCACGCAGTGATTTCTTTAATAAGTTGAACAATAAAGAGTGTTCTTTAGAGGAATACTCACATGCTGTAGAGGTATGGAATACTTTTGGTTGCAAAACAATGAAAGATTACATGGAACTTTACTTAAAAACAGATGTCCTCTTACTGACAGATATTTTCGAGAACTTTAGAAAAGTTTGTAAAAATATTTATGAGCTGGATCCATGTCAATACTATACCGCACCTGGACTTTCCTGGGATGCAATGTTAAAATACACAAAAATTGAACTAGAATTATTGACGGACATAGACATGTACAATTTTATGAAAAAAGGTATACGTGGGGGAATCGTACAGTGTAGCCAAAGATATTCGAAAGCGAATAACAAATATTTGGAAGATTTCGATAAAGAAAAGCCCTCGGAGTTTCTTGTCTATTTAGACGCAAATAACCTTTACGGTTGGGCAATGTCGGAATATCTTCCTCATGGTGGGTTCAGATGGTTATCGCAAGACGAGCTGAATCTGGATCCAAACAGCATAGCTGACAATGGATCAGACGGTTATGTTTATGAGGTCACTTTAGATTATCCTTCTCACTTACATGACTTGTATAATGACCTACCTTTTTGCGCTGAAAATAAAAAACCACTGCAAGCGAAGTATAACAAGTTGATAACCGATTTCTCTACAAAGCAATCATACGTGATACACTTTAGAGTTCTTAAACAATGCTTAGAAAATGGCTTAGTTTTAAAGAAAACACATCGTATTCTAGCATTTAAACAATCTCCATGGTTAAAAGGCTATATTGACCTAAATACCAGACATAGAGCCACTGCTAAAAATGCTTTTGAAAAAAACTTTTTCAAGCTACTTAATAATGCAGTCTATGGTAAAACCATGGAAAATGTGGATAAGAGGAGAGATGTTAAAATTGTCAATAATTGGGAGAGAACAAATTGTAATCGTTTGGGGGCTCAAGATTGGATATCAAAACCAAATTTTCATAGTTTATCTATATTTTCCGAAGATCTGGTAGCAATCGAAATGACTAGAGTCAAAACCTGCTACAATAAACCAATTTACTTAGGATTTTGTGTACTTGAGTTGTCCAAATGGAAAATGTATAATTTTCATTACGGGTACATGCAACCTAAGTTTAAGACAAAACTCCCATTGAACTATATGGACACGGACTCTTTTATATATTCAATAAAGACGGATGACTTTTACGCTGACATAAAAAATGACAAAGAAGAACATTTTGATACATCGGACTATCCCACGGACAATACTTATAATTTCCCATTAATAAATAAAAAAGTTTTAGGCATGATGAAAGATGAAAACTGCGGTAAGATAATGACAGAATTTGTTGGGCTGCGATCAAAAATGTACTCATTCAGTGTACAAAATCAAAATGACGTTAAAAAATCGAAGGGGGTAAAATGATCCATATTAGATAAATATAGTTTAACTACTTATAAAAACTGTTTATTCAATAAGACTAATGTATACGATAATATGTTAACATTTAAATCTAAGCTTCACCAGATATATACTAGTGAATTAAATAAGGTAGTCTTAAGTTATGGAGACGATAAGAGAAAAATTAGGTCAAATAATATTAACACATATGCATGGTATCATTTTCGTATTAAGGAAACTAACCCTGAATACGAACTTGATATGTTGCTAGATGAAATTGCTAGAATGCAAGAAAATAGCTAAAATGAGTTTATTTTTAGTTAAGTAGTTAATTTTTAAATTGTATATAAAATCTTAGTTATTAAGAAACATTATTGTAAATAAAATCCTATTTATTGTTGTCAAAATGATTTTAAATAAAATCCTTTTTATTTAGAAAAATTATTGTACATAAAATCCTATTTATTAAGAAAAATGATTGTAAATAAAATCCTATTTATTAAGAAAAACTATTGTACATATGTATATGAGTTTTTAAGAAAAAATTTGAAATAAAATATTGAAAAAAGAATTAAATGTGTGAATGACTTTTATTTCTTTATTGGCTTTACTTCGTTAGATAAAAAAAAAATGATATCTTCCATATCGCTTAAACATGCACAGTCTTGATTTCTTTAAGAGGATCTGCACAAGACAAATTGAATTTCACAATATTATGAAATTCCATTAAATTTCATTAGATATTTTCATAAAGAGAAACAATTAAGACAATCGGATAAGTCATTATATTTTCCACTACATACAAGTTTCTCTTATTTTCTAATCGAAAAAGCTTAATCGGTGAGAGCGAGCTGAGTGAATTTCTAATTCCAAATTCCCAATTTTCTATTTGCCAATGATATGTACTAATTATGTATTTTAAATAATAAATAAAAAGACATTAAAGAGTTTGTAAAATATAAATGTTTGTGTTTTTTATTTAATATTTTCAGTTATTTCATACAGAAATTGAAGACATAAATGACCACAGGTAAATGTATTGAAATTCTGATGTTGATTATAGTTGTATTTTATATTTGTACCAAGATATTTGACTACTTCCGAAGGAAGTTGTAAGTTTCCAAAGCTGTCGAAATATTCTTTTTCATTGTTGTTTTTATAATATGCTACCCAATGTGTACCAGGTCCTGTTGATATGTCTTAATTGATTATTCCACATTCTATTTTCTTTGTTCGTTTTGGTAGAGTATTCAACATGAAAACTCCTCTAAAATATGGAATATTTATAGAGAAACGGTTTAGGTCCTCATCAGATAGTGGTCTGTTGGATAGCATCTCTAATAGTTTTTTGATTCCTCTTTGAAAACTAAACCATAACCCTTTTTATATGGTTTTAAGTAAAGTCCCTTTCCAACTGCAATAGATTCCATTGCTTTATTATGTCTAGTTGCTTCATCAAGTTGATTTTTTGCATTCTTTGTTGCATTTACAGCTTTAGCTATAGCAGCACCTCCAGTTGTTAGACTACCAATTGCACCCAGAGCAGTTAAAATCGGTATTAGAGGCAAAACCCCACCAATTTTTGGGACACGTATTACACGTGGTACTATAATTTGAGATTTTCTTCCTTTTAATGATTTGTTGATAGTTTTTCCGACAATTTTAATTGCTGAGTTAATATCTAATGGTTTTTCCTTCTTTAGTATTTTTGTTGCAGCTCTAATTGATGTTCCAAACAGTTTTTTATCATTTAGCTTGTTCTTTTTAACATTTTTCTTTTTCTTCACACCCATACCAAATTTTGTTTTGGCTTTCATTGCGTTAGTAACCATATAGGCAAATGATTTTTCAGCAATACTACTATCTTTTGATAAAACTCGATCCCAAGCTGAATTTTCAAGTATTTTATCAGCCTTGTGTCTAGTGCTTAAATCCTTATTTTTCGAATAAGCTATATCGTGATCTTTACAAGCAGAGTCCAATAAATTAATTCCTTTATCACCTCGATTTAAACGTTTTTGTAGTTTTGTTACAGGTACACAGTACTGATATCCAGGAAGATGAAGTTCAACAGGTAGAGAGTTTATTATTTTATCTACTATACCTCCTCCAACGAAGGTGTTTTTATGACTAAACGTTTTCTGATATCGTATAACCATATTATCTGATTTTTTCTAAAATAAGAGGTAACATTTATGAAATGTATTTAGTTACAAAAATGCAGTTAGTGAAACAACATAAAAATATTTTAGTTCGTAATATTGATGAATCATCGAACATCACTTCGAAAATAAAGCATAGCCCCCTCTTACCAAATTCTATTCGTGCTCTAATAGTGGGACCATCAAATTGTGGAAAGACTAATGTTATGATCGGCTTACTAAAAAGTCCTAATGGACTTAAGTTTGAAAACATCTATTTATACTCAAAATCTCTGTATCAACCCAAATATGAGTACTTGAAGAAACTAATTTCACCAATTAAAGGAATGGGATATTATACATTCACCGATAATGAATCAGTTATTCCACCTGACGAAGCTAAAACTAATTCAATTATGATATTTGATGATGTTGCATGTGAAAAGCAGAATAATATACGTACATATTTTTGTATGGGGCGACATAGGGATATTGATTCATTCTACTTGTGTCAAACTTATACTAGAATTC
Source organism: Tachina grossa (assembly GCA_949987645.1). Classification (NCBI taxonomy): domain Eukaryota; kingdom Metazoa; phylum Arthropoda; class Insecta; order Diptera; family Tachinidae; genus Tachina; species Tachina grossa. Next base: position 317,524 of record CATLJX010000072.1, read on the forward strand.
CCAAGCATTTAATAAGAGACAATGCAAATGTTATTATAATGTTTAAGCAAGATGATACAAATATGAAGCAAGTTTATAGGGATCATGTTGGCAGCGATATGAGTTAGGAAAAGTTCCAAGAAATTTGTAGAGAATGTTGGAAGGATAAATATGGCTTTTTAGTGATAAGCAAAGATAATGAATTAAATGATGGTCGCTACAGAAAGCAATTTGACTTTTTCATAACTATATAAACTACTTCTCATAAAAGATTGACTTTAGTTATTAATCTAACTTTAAACTTGATACATCTATTTGCTATAACCTCATCCGATACCTGATAAGCTGATCTCCAAACTATACCAGCTACCTGAAAACCAGACCAGCTCCTGATAAGCTGATCTAAAAACCAGACCAGGTCCTAATAAGCTGATCTGAAAACCAGACCAGGTCCTGAAAAGCTGATCTGAAAACCAGACCAGGTCCTGATAAGCTGATCTAAAAACCAGACCAGGTCCTAATAAGCTGATCTGAAAACCAGACCAGGTCCTGAAAAGCTGATCTGAAAACCAGACCAGGTCCTGATAAGCTGATCTAAAAACCAGACCAGGTCCTGATAAGCTGATCTGAAAACCAGACCAGGTCCTAAAAAGCTGATCTGAAAACCAGACCGGGTCCTGAAAAGCTGATCTGAAAACCAGACCAGGTCCTGAAAAGCTGATCTCATTGCTGATACCTGTTATTTGCCCTTAGCAAACGTGGATGAGAAAATTTTAAAACAGTTGGTGTTGACAAGGAATGTGTTGAAGAAAAAGCTTCGTAGTATAAAAACTGGTGAAATAGATACACGTGAACAATTAAGAGATACATTCAAACCTATAACAGAACCTCTTAAAGAATTCATAAATAGTTCTAAAAATTTTAAAAGAATTCGTATGAAAGAAGAAAGTAACATCAAGACAGAAGTTGAAAATATTACAAGTTTAAAGCCTGAAAACCCATCAGTCAAGATAGAGACAAGTACACCAAAAAAAACTAGTGGAAGGGACAATTTTTGATAATACCATCTTTTTTAATGATGTTAATACTGAAAATGATGATGATGATGATGAAGATGATTTTTACTCACAGACTTCCAATACAGAATATACTTATACTGATTTATCAGTTTTGGAAGGGAGAAATGAGTTAGATACAAACTATGGCCCACATAAAGATTACAATAATGAATGGAAATTTGGTGATAGTAGCCTAAAACTGAATGAAGATAAAATACAAGTTGGTGGTCAGATATGGACTCTAACACCAGGACTATTTTCTCTAATGTTTCATAAAATACCAAAAAATTACGATAAATTTGAACTTGAAATCTATAAAAAGATTTTAATTACTACTAATGCATATAGAAGAGACTTTAAACCTGATGGTCAAATTAAGGGTACTAGAGGATATAAATATAAATATATTATTAAGAAATTTATTGATGAGAAAAACCAGAAGAATTTACCTGAATCAACAGGGTCTAAGCCCAAAGGTAGCTATTTAGGTGAGGGAATGATGCAAGTTAACATCAATAATCCCAACTATATATACTGGGACGATCCAAATGAGTTAGTAGATAGACTTCGACTACTGCTCGCATCACAAGGTGCAGGTCATACTAATCACAATAACGAAATTATATCAATTATTGAAGAACTACGTGAAGCGAATATAATACACTAACTTTAATAAACTAAATAGAGTATGTCTGTTGATAAATTTGGACACTACTTAAACGATACTAGCAGCACAATTTCTTTGAAAAATGCACCTAAACTGCTGGGGTTCTTTGTGGATACGAACAACAACATTGATGTCCAAAACAAAAGGATCAAAAATGTTGCAAAAGCTCTGGAGGAAAACGATGTTATCAATAAATTGTTTTTGCAAACTCAAATCGAAAAATTAGAAGAGAAATTATTAACATACTTTAAGGGGGATAATACTATAATACGAGAAGATATTCAAATGCAAATTGAGGAACTACAACGCGAAATAAAATTATATATAGAAGAAAATTATAAAATTGAAAACGATATTCTACATATTAAAACATCCTTTGAAGAACAAATTGAACAGCTTAATGAAAAAATTTATAGATTAGAAAATTATATGTTTGTATCAATAGCTGAAAGTGCGTCAAGCAGATCACAACACTCTGCAAAAAATCTTTAAAAGCAACTTAATGTCTTCAAAAAGAAATTTAGTAAATGAACTCCATAAGCAAGCACGAAAACAATTTGTGCGTCGCAGAGTTGTAATGAAAGGAATAGATGATCTTTGGCAAGCTGATTTAGTTGAAATGGGGAACTATTCTAAAGAAAATAGAAATTATCGATTTTTGTTGACTGTAATTGACACATTCTCAAAATTTGCATGGGCAGTACCGCTAAGAACAAAAACAGCACTCGAAACAACCAAGGCAATGGAAGATATTTTTGAATTGGGACGAGTACCAAAAAACTTACAAACAGATGATGGAAAAGAATTTTTCAACAAACACTTTGGAAAATTAATGCATAAATACAACATTAATCACTACTCAACATATAGCATTATGAAAGCATCAATAGTAGAACGATTTAATAGAATATTGAAAGGAATAATGTGGAAAGAATTTAGTTATAATGGTTCATATAAGTGGATTGATATATACAAGGATTTACTCAATGCATACAATAGAAAAGTTCATCGTACCATTAAAATGGCTCCTATTAAAGTCAACTCAACAAATGAGGAAAAGCTGCTAAATACAGTATACAGTCATTTGAAAATGTATAAAATGTCAAAATTTAATGTGGGAGATCATGTTCGCATAAGCAAATATAAGCACACATTTGAAAAAGGTTATACTCCAAATTGGACTACAGAAATTTTCACAATTACAATAGTTCAAAATACAAATCCTGCAACATACATATTAGAAGACTATCTTGGCAATCCTATTAAAGGTGGCTTCTATACTGAGGAACTTTCAAAAACTAGATTTCCAAATACATATCTAGTTGAAAAGGTTCTTAAAATTAAAGGGAAGGAGGTATATGTTAAATGGCTGGGATTTTCTAATCAACACAATTCTTGGATAAGTAAAGATGAAATATTATAGTTGGAAGAAAAACTAAATTAGAAACAACAACAACATCAATTGCAACAACAACAATAGCATTAATATTAAGAAACTAATGTTAATTTTAAAATGAGAAAAAGTTTTAAATAAAATATGTAAATCATACTTATAAACCATACTGTGTACTAAACATTATTTAATTGTAATTAGACTGTTATAATGTCAATAACACTTACTCTGAGCTCTAACTCATCAGAACTATCTGCTAGTTACTTTCCTCCTATTGAATTACATGGTGCATATGAGTGTGCTCTAACTGATTTTCATTCATACAACAGTATTCCAAATGTAGACACCTACAACAATATGTTTCATATAGGGGAACATATAACTGAAATACCAATTGGATCTTACGAATTAAATAATATAGTTGATTTTATAGAAGAGGAATACAAACGACTCTGCCCAGCAAATAAGATTTTTATTGAAGCCAATAACAATACAATGCAAGTTAAAGTTAATAGTTCCAAGGATCTTGTATATTTTAATAAAGACAATACAATTGGAAAACTTTTAGGATTCAATAGCAAAATCCTAACACCAAACAAATATTATTATTCAGATCTTCCAGTTAATATTTTTAAAGTGAATCTCTTGCGAATTGAAAGTAGTATCGCTATGAACACATATATGAATAACTCGAAATCGCATACACTTCATGAATTTCCGATTAATGTGCCTCCAGGCTATAAAATAGATGAGGTTCCAAGAAATCTTATCTATTTACCTGTAAACACCAGAGAGATAAGTTCACTAGCGCTGCGCGTACTGGATCAACACAGTGATTTAATTAATTTCCGAGGAGAGGAAATTACAATACGAATACATTTAAGGCCAACTAAATAATGCTAATATACAACACAAATACATTGAAAAATATAGCAGCAAGAACAACAACAACAACATTAAAGCGACCAGCTCAACAAAAAGCTCTAACAACATCAAATAAAAATTTTCTAAAGTCCTTAAATTTTAAATTGAAGACAAAATGAGTTCAATAATAGATGTCTTAGATAAACCCTTGTCTGATGAGAATATAATCAAAAAGGACTATCATACATATGTACCATACTTACAATCGTACAACAATAATGATGAAATTAGAATTTCAATACAAAATCAAGATTTGTATGTGCTACCCAGTGAGAGCTACATTTATGTAGAGGGGTTTGTCACCGATGATAATAAGCCCAAATCTTCTTCTTCTTCGGAGAACTTTTTATTAAAAAACAACTTTGTGGCATATCTATTTGATGAAATTCGCTATGAGCTCAATGGAATTGAAATTGACCAGACAAGATATTTAGGAGCCACAAGCACTATAAAAAATTTGGTTTCTCTTTCACCAACAGAAAGCAATGTGATGCAAAATGCTGGATGGAACAAAATTGACGATGTCACTCTTGAAAATGGATTTTTCAATTTTTATGTACCTCTAAAAATGCTTCTAGGATTCGCCGAAGACTACAACAAAGTTATACTAAATGGAAAACATGAATTGATACTCTTGCGCAATAAGAATGATGAAGATCTTGTACGCTCGAGTGTTTCTACTGAAAAAGCTAAACTTACATGTACAATTATCCGACTTTAGCAAATTGAATATGATAAAAATTATTAACAATGCTGCTTCTATACCTATGGCATTTCGCAGTTGGGATTGTCATGTTAATCCACAATTAAACACAGGTACTAGCCATATCTGGAATGTTAAACTGGCTGCAAATAGAGAACGCCCCCGTTTTGTACTGATTGCTTTTCAACAAGAAAATAAGTTTGTTCATTGTGATTTGACTAATTTAAAAGTACATTTAAATTCAGTCTCATATCCATATGATGATCTTAACATAAAGTTCAAAAATTAACGATATGCAATTCTATATATGTATCTAAGATTCCAACAAAGCTACTATATGAAAGAATCTCAACCGCTTCTATCTGCATCAGAGTTTAAGACAAAAGCTCCTATTATTGTAGTAGATGTCAGTCATCAGAATGAATCACTCAATAATGGACCGATTGATATAAAAATAGCATTTGAAACAGCAACTAATATTGCAGCAAAGACATCAGCTTACTGCATTCTTATTCATGATCGCATAATAGAATATATACCCATCAAAGGACAAGTTCGAAAAGTCTTATAAATTGAGTAATATGGAAAATAACACAATTCTTATAGACGTAAAAGGTTTCAAAAGTAATTCAAACGATTTCATCGCAAAAGAAGTAGCGATTGTTTTCAACAATTATGAATATAACAATTTCATTATAAAACCACCATTTGATTTTAAATGCTTATCAATAAAAAAGCAAAGAGAAGCAAAGTGGCTAACGAAAAACTATCATCACCTCAGCTGGACTGCTGGATCAGTTTCTTTTGAAAGCGTTTGCAATTTTTTAAAAGCCAACGCAAGATGTTCTAAAATTTATGTAAAAGGTGAAGAGAAAAGACGATGGTTGGAAAAAATCTTATGCCGAAAAATTTTTAACGTTGAGGATATAGGCTGTATCAACTTTAAACAAATGGAGATTAAGTATCCAGAATATTTTTATTGTAATTATCATAAACTTGGTGTTTGCGCATTAAAAAATGCTATTTTACTAACAAAAGAAATATCTTGCTTTAAATGAATTTTTTCACTCTTTAAAATATTAATGTATGTATTATTATAAAATTTTAAAAAATTTTAAGCAATAAATGTATAGAAAAATAAAAAATCTACAAGTGTTTTCTTATTTCAAATACAAACTACATAAAGGAAAGAGAAGGAAGTGGGAAGGAGGAGGAAAAGTTAGCATTTTTGCTAACTTGCAAATTTTTACTTTTTGTTTCTCCTTATGACTGTAGTTAGTTGAAACTTTGCTGCTTTAAAATAATCGTAGACAAAGAAAATGATTATGTTGCAAAATATAAATGTATTCTACACAGCCACAAAATATTCCACGCACAAGTTCTTTCGATCGTACATATATACATACATACATCATACACACATACATACATACATACATACATCATACACACATACATACATCATACACACATACATACAAATATATTTCTTAAACAAATAAACAGAATATAAGCTTACCAGCGACAAACAAGCTGGACCCCCCACACACAAGCATTAGGAGGGTTCGCATACATGAGAACGTTTTATAAATAAATAAAATAATTTATGTAATTATTTTATTCATTTATTTAATTATTTTATTTTATAAGAATTTATTAGCGTGAGGAAATCACACAAGCACATTCCCATGATTCATATGAAACCATATGACCTAGTAGTCATCAAACCTTCTTTCTCTGATATTACTGATATAGTATTACGATATCAAATTTCTACAGTCTGGCAACACTGGGAGCATTAGAAAATAATAATCATGTTTTGCCGTCGGCATTTGAAAATAATAATCATGTTTTGCCGTCGGCATTTGAAAAAAAAAATAATCATGTTTTGCCGTCAGCATTAGGAAAAATTATCATGCATTGACGTAGGCATTAGGAAAAATTATCATGTATTGCCGTCGGCATTTGAAAATAATTATGTATTACCGTAGGCATTAGGAAAAATAAGTATGTATTGCCGTCGGCATTAGGAAAAAAAATAATCATGTATTGCCGTCGGCATTTGAAAAAAATAATAATCATGTTTTGCCGTCGGCATTAGGAAAAATTATCATGCATTGACGTAGGCATTAGGAAAAATTATCATGTATTGCCGTCGGCATTTGAAAATAATTATGTATTGCCGTAGGCATTAGGAAAAATAAGTATGTATTGCCGTCGGCATTAGGAAAAAAAATAATCATGTATTGCCGTCGGCATTTGAAAAAAATAATAATTATGTTTTGCCGTCGGCATTAGGAAAAATTATCATGCATTGACGTAGGCATTAGGAAAAATTATCATGTATTGCCGTCGGCATTTGAAAATAATTATGTATTGCCGTAGGCATTAGGAAAAATAAGTATGTATTGCCGTCGGCATTAGGAAAAAAAATAATCATGTATTGCCGTCGGCATTTGAAAAAATTATCATGCATTGCCGTAGGCATTAGGAAAAATTATCATGCATGCCGTAGGCATTAGGAAAAAGACAGACTTATTGAACCACCCTCGAAAAATATTTAAAGGACTTATCGAACCACCCTCGTAGGTGTCAAATTTCAAGAATTTTAAAATTTTCAAATTTTAATTACCCAAATTTAACAATTTCAGCAACAATTTAACAATTTTAATTGCCACAGAAGTGGGAGTTAACAACTACTTCAAGCTTCTCTTGATCTTTCTTCCGATCACTCTCCGACGATCATTACAATTTGTAGTCCCTTAAGAAGTAACTTACCTGACCCATATGTGAAGATGATCAATCGTGTTAATTGGCTGGGGTTCAAAAAATATCTCAGTAGTCATTGTACGGAAAACATTACGCTTAGAACATCCGATGATAATGAATCTAACATTGCCAATCTCAGCGAGAATATTAAACAGGCTGCTGAACATGCCACTAACTCCCATCCGCAGACTGGGTTTAATAAAATTTATTCTACAGACATTGAACGTCTCGTACGTGAAAAAAGAAGAGCTAGACGGGAATGGCAACTGCACAGATCACCACAAAATAAAATCAGATTTAAAGAGTGCACTAAACGACTCCAAGAGTTGCTTGCATCTGAAAAAACTGCATCTCTTAAAAATTATCTGGAAGGTCTTGATGTCACACCAGCGTCTAATTACTCTTTGTGGCGCGCTGCTAGAAAGCTTAAAACACCCATTGAGTATAAGCCACCTCTACGCACATCTACCGGAAGTTGGGCAAGAAGCGATACTGAAAAAGGTAAAATATTTGCTGAGCACTTAAAATCCGTTTTTACGCCAAACATATATACTGGTGTTGCTGATTTGCCGAATGTAGTCGCACTACCCCCTCAACACATAAAGTTTAAGACGCGTGATTTACAAAAATTAATTGCCGAACTCAACCCGAAGAAAGCTCCGGGTATTGATGGAATTAGTAACCAGATGCTTATGAACTTGCCTCGTATTGCAATGAGAATCCTATTATTCATATTTAATGCCATTTTACGACTGGAGTATTATCCACACAGCTGGAAGCTTGCCAAGGTTAAAATGATTCCAAAGCCGGGCAAAGATCTAACCAAGGCTGAGTCATATAGGCCAATAAGTCTACTATCAACTATGTCAAAGCTTTTCGAAAAACTGCTCAAAACAAAATTGTCCCCAATTCTAATTAGCAGTGGGTGCACACCAGACCATCAATTTGGTTTTAGAAGTCAGCATAGCACCATTGAACAAACTCACAGACTGGTTCAATTTATAAGAAGAACTTTTGAGGAAAAAAAGTATTGTTCCGCGCTCTTTATTGACGTTTCCCAGGCATTTGATAAAGTGTGGCATGAAGGCCTAATTTTAAAATTGAAGACTTACTTACCAATAAACATTTTAAATATTTTGGAAAGTTACATTATTTCCCGTAAGTTCACTGTTGTGGAAGGAGACTTTACGAGTAGGCCTGAAACTATTTCATCCGGTGTGCCACAGGGGAGCATACTGGGACCAGTTTTATATTTGATTTATACTTGTGATATGCCTGTGAGCAGTAGTATCCATACTTCCACATTTGCCGACGATACAGCCTGCCTTAGTATGCACGAAAACCCTGATGAGGCATCCCGCAAACTCCAGGAACATATTAGCCAGATGGAGCTTTGGTTAAACTTATGGAGAATTAAAGTCAATGAACAAAAGTGTGTCCATATAACGTTCACCCTAAGAAGAGATACTTGCTCCCCCATTCGGATTAACAATCAAGTTGTTCCTCAACATTCACATGTGAAATATCTTGGTATACACCTTGATCGACGACTTACATGGAAACACCACATTGACTCTAAGTTAACTCAAATGAAACTTAAATTAACTCAGGTACATTGGCTGATTGGTAGAAATTCAACACTTAGCCTAGACTGCAAACTTTTAATATACAAGTCGCTTTTAAAGCCAATATGGTGTTACGGAATTCAACTATGGGGCACTGCTTCAGCTTCAAATGTAGAGAATATTCAACGAAGGCAAAATAAAATTTTACGCATGATAACATCGGCTCCATGGTACATCAAAAATTCAAATATACATCGCGATTTGAATATGCCACTAGTGACTGAAGAAATTGTAAAATACGCAGCAAATATCTAACAAAACTCGAGTCACATCCTAATCCGCTTGCTCGTAATATTTTGAACTTTACTGGGCACATCCGCTTAAAAAAGAGGGACACATGGGCTCTAATATTCAACACTCAAGATGATGAAGCTGCTTGAAAACACTTTTTTTCTTTTTGTTGCTTATCACTACTTATGTATTATTAATAACTATCACTAAGCTTATGTCCGACATTGGTCGGGCCTAATAATTTTTTTATAGATTTAAGATTTGAATACTTATTGTTAGTTCATATTTGAAGATACAATAAATAAAAAAAACATGCATTAAAAAAAAAAAAAAAAAATTTTCTCGTTAAGCTGTTCAATTTGTTCTTCAAAAGATGATTTAATTTTTAAAATGTTTTTTTCAATTTTATAATTGTCTTCTATTTGTAATTTTATTTCCCTTTGTAATTCCTCGATTTGTACTTGAATATTTTCTTGAATTAGATTATTGTCTTCCTTGAAGCTATTTAATAATTTGACTTCTAGTTTTTCGATTTGAGTTTGCAGAAACAATTTATTGACAGCATCGTTTTCCTCCAGAGCTTTTGCAACATTTTTGATCCTTTTGTTTTGGACATCAATATTGTTGTTCGTATCCATAAGGAACCCCAGCAGTTAAGGTGCATTTTTAATAGAAATTATATCACTAGTATCGTTTAAATAATGTCCAAACTTATTAACAGACATACTTCATACATATGTAAATACTTTATTAGAGTTAATGTATTATATTCGCTTCACCTAATTCTTCAATAATTGATACAATCTCGTTGTTGTGATTAGTATGACCTGCAGCTTGTGATGCAATCAGTAGTTGAAGACGATCTACTAACTCATTGGGATCATCCCAATATATATAGTTTTGTTTTCGAGGATTAAGGTGCATCATTCCATCACCTTTATAAATAGGAATTGCTGCATTTGCTACTACACTACTCTTCTGAGTATTTTCTTTAAATATTTTTTGAATTATATGCTTATATTTATAACCTCTCGTCCCCTTGATCTGACCATCAGGATTAAAGCCTCTCCTGCATGCATTAGTTGTAATTAAAATTTTTTTGTAGATTTCAAGTTCAAATTTGTCATAGTTTTTTGGTTTTTTATGAAACATTAAAGAAAACAAACCAGGTGTTAGAGCCCATCTTTGACTACCAACTCGAATTTTTTCTTCATTTAACTCAATGTTACTACTACCAAATTTCCATTAGTTATTGTAATCTCTATGTGGACCATAGTAAGTATCTAATTCATTTCTCGCTTCCAAGAGTGCTAAGTCTGTACAACTCTCTTCAGTATTGGAAGTCTGTGAGTAAAACTCATCTTCATCCTTATCACTGACGTCATTGGCATCATTAAATAAGATGGTGTTATCAAATATTGATCCTTCTACAAGTTTCTTTGGTGTACTTGTCTCTACCTTGACTGATGCTTTCAAGGAATTTAAACTTTTGTTATTCTCAAGTTTTGTTTGGAATTTACTTTCTTCTTTCTGGGGGATTCTTTCAATATTTTTAGAACCATTTATAAATTCTTTGAGAGGTTCTGTTATATGTTTAAATGTATCTCTTAGTTGTTCAAGTGTATCTATTTCAGCAGATTTTATACTACGGAGCTTCTTCTTCAAGACATTTCTTGTTGCAACCAGCTCTTTTAAAACTTTCTCATCCATGTTTAGTAGTGTCAAATATCAGATCAGTTATCAGGTATCAGAACAGGTTATCAGACCAGTTAACAGGTATCAGAACAGCTTATCAGACCAGTTAATAGGTATCAGAACCGCTTATAAGACCAGCTAACAGGTATCAGAACAGCTTATCAGACCAGTTAACAGGTATCAGAACAGCTCATCAGACCAGTTAACAGGTATCAGAACAGCTTATCAGACCAGTTAACAGGTATCAGAACAGATTATCAGACCAGTTAACAGGTATCAGAATAGCTTATCAGACCAGTTAACAGGTATCAGAACAGCTTATCAGACCACTTAACAGGTATCAGAACAGCTTATCAGACCAGTTAACAGGTATCAGAACAGGTTATCAGACCAGGTATCAGAGCAGGTATGTGATCAGTTTATCAGTTAATGTTATTAGACCGATATTATTAAATAGTTGGCCCATCAAATTGTGGAAAGACTAATATTATGATTAGCTTGATAGAAAGTCCTAATGGACTCAAGTTTAAAAACATCTATTTATACTCAAAATCGTTATATCAGCCAAAATATGAATACCTGAGAAATTTAATTTTACCAATAAATGGAATGGGATATTACACATTTACAGACAATGAATCCGTTATTTCCACTAATGAAGCTAAAAGCAATTCAATTATGATATTTGACGATGTTGCATGCGAAAAGCAAAATAATATATGTGCATATTTTTGTATGGGACGACATAAGAATGTTGATTCATTTTACTTATGTCAAACGTATACCAGAATTCCAAAACATTTGATAAGAGATAATGCCAATGTAATTATAATGTTTAAACAAGATGAGAAAAATATGAAGCATGTTTATAGTGATCATGTGGAAAGCGATATGAATTTTGTGAAGTTTCAAGAAATTTGTCGAGAGTGTTGGAAGGATAAATATAGATTTTTGATGATAAGCAAAGATAATGAACTAAACAATGGTCGTTACAGAAAACAATTTGATTATTTCATAACAATATAAATTACTTCACATAAAAGGTAGTCTTTAGTTCTTAATCTGGCTTTAAACTTTATAATGGGTGTTTTTTGTTGAGGTATAGAACTTTAAGTTGGCATCACTTTTTTAACTGGCGGCCATTTTGTCAGCTGTCAAGTGACTAATATTTAGTTTGGTATGCCATTTCATCATTAAAAGGTTGACAAAAGAACAACGCTTGCAAATCGTGCAAATTTATTTCGAAAATAATGGTTCAGTTCGCGAAGTTTACCGCAAGCTCCGTCCATTTTATGGTCGACATAATCGTCCATCAGAGCAATTAATTCGGTTAACCATGGATCGTTTTCGCACTACGTTTACGCTATGTGATAATACGCATCCGCAGAGACGTCGAACAGTGCGCACCGAAGAAACAATTGCCGCTGTAGAGCAAAGTGTTGAAGAGGACCCGAATGAATCGATTCGCCACCGTGCACAGCAATTGGAGCTTTGTCCATCAACTTTATGGAAGATTTTGCGCAAAGATCTTGGCTTGCGACCTTACAAGATCCAGCTTGTGCAAGAATTAAAGCCGCGAGACCATGCAATGCGTCGTGATTTTGGTGTATGGGCCGAAAATGAGATTGATCTCAATGCTGATTTTCATCGCAAAATTTTGTTCAGTGATGAGGCTCATTTTTGGTTGAATGGCTACGTCAACAAGCAAAGTTGCCGCATTTGGAGTGAAGAGAATCCACATGAGACCCTTGAGACGCCATTACATCCACAAAAACTGACTGTTTGGTGTGCTCTATGGGCTGGTGGAGTCATTGGGCCATACTTCTTCCGAAATAATGCTGGAGAGTCAGTTACCGTTAATGGAGACCGGTATAGAGCCATGATAACCGACTATTTTGTTCCCGAATTGGATGGCATGAATGTGGATGAGTTGTGGTTCCAACAAGACGGCGCTACATGCCACACAGCACACGTCACAATCGATTTATTGAAGGAAACATTCGATGAGCGCATAATTTCGTGGAATGGACCTGTCAATTGGCCACCAAGATCGTGTGATTTGACACCATTGGATTATTTTCTTTGGCGATATGTGAAGTGGCTCGTCTACGCCAACAAACCAGAAACGTTAGGGGACTTGGAAGCCAACGTTCATGGCGTTATTGCCAACATACGGCCCCATATGCTCGAAAAAGTGGTTGAAGATTGGACCTGTAGAATTGGCTTTATTCGAGCCAGCCGCGGCGGCAACATGCCCGAAATCATATTTAAACATTAATGGCATAAAATTATCCTTCCAATAAAGCTAAATTGATGGACATTAAAACGATTTTCTTGTGTTTTATTTCAATTCGAAGTTCTATACCTCTGAAAAAAACACCCATTACATTTATTTTTTATAATTGGTCAGATGCATAAAACCTGATCTGATAATCTGATCAGCAACCTAATAATACCGGTCTAATAACATTAACTGATAAACTGATCACATACCTGCTCTGATACCTGATAACTGGTCTGATAACCTGTTCTGATACCTGTTAACTGGTCTGATAAGCTGTTCTGATACCTGTTAACTGGTCTGATAATCTGTTCGGATACCTGTTAACTGGTCTGATAAGCTGTTCTGATACCTGTTAACTGGTCTGATAAGCTGTTCTGATACCTGTTAAGTGGTCTGATAAGCTGTTCTGATACCTGTTAACTGGTCTGATAAGCTGTTCTGATACCTGTTAATTGGTCTGATAATCTGTTCTGATACCTGTTAACTGGTCTGATAAGCTGTTCTGATACCTGTTAACTGGTCTGATGAGCTGTTCTGATACCTGTTAACTGGTCTGATAAGCTGTTCTGATACCTGTTAGCTGGTCTTATAAGCGGTTCTGATACCTATTAACTGGTCTGATAAGCTGTTCTGATACCTGTTAACTGGTCTGATAACCTGTTCTGATACCTGATAACTGATCTGATATTTGACACTACTAAACATGGATGAGAAAGTTTTAAAAGAGCTGGTTGCAACAAGAAATGTCTTGAAGAAGAAGCTCCGTAGTATAAAATCTGCTGAAATAGATACACTTGAACAACTAAGAGATACATTTAAACCTATAACAGAACCTCTCAAAGAATTTATAAATGGTTCTAAAAATATTGAAAGAATCCCCCAGAAAGAAGAAAGTAAATTCCAAACAAAACTTGAGAATAACAAAAGTTTAAATTCCTTGAAAGCATCAGTCAAGGTAGAGACAAGTACACCAAAGAAACTTGTAGAAGGATCAATATTTGATAACACCATCTTATTTAATGATGCCAATGACGTCAGTGATAAGGATGAAGATGAGTTTTACTCACAGACTTCCAATACTGAAGAGAGTTGTACAGACTTAGCACTCTTGGAAGCGAGAAATGAATTAGATACTTACTATGGTCCACATAGAGATTACAATAACTAATGGAAATTTGGTAGTAGTAACATTGAGTTAAATGAAGAAAAAATTCGAGTTGGTAGTCAAAGATGGGCTCTAACACCTGGTTTGTTTTCTTTAATGTTTCATAAAAAACCAAAAAACTATGACAAATTTGAACTTGAAATCTACAAAAAAATTTTAATTACAACTAATGCATGCAGGAGAGGCTTTAATCCTGATGGTCAGATCAAGGGGACGAGAGGTTATAAATATTAGCATATAATTCAAAAAATATTTAAAGAAAATACTCAGAAGAGTAGTGTAGTAGCAAATGCAGCAATTCCTAATTATAAAGGTGATGGAATGATGCACCTTAATCCTCGAAAACAAAACTATATATATTGGGATGATCCCAATGAGTTAGGAGATCGTCTTCAACTACTGATTGCATCACAAGCTGCAGGTCATACTAATCACAACAACGAGATTGTATCAATTATTGAAGAATTAGGTGAAGCGAATATAATACATTAACTCTAATAAAGTATTTACATATGTATGAAGTATGTCTGTTAATAAGTTTGGACATTATTTAAACGATACTAGTGATATTATTTCTATTAAAAATGCACCTTAACTGCTGGGGTTCCTTATGGACACGAACAACAATATTGATGTCCAAAACAAAAGGATCAAAAATGTTGCAAAAGCTCTGGAGGAAAACGATGCTGTCAATTAATTGTTTCTGCAAACTCAAATCGAAAAACTAGAAGTTAAATTATTAAATAGCTTCAAGGAAGACAATAATCTAATTCAAGAAAATATTCAAGTACAAATCGAGGAATTACAAAGGGAAATAAAATTACAAATAGAAGACAATTATAAAATTGAAAAAAACATTTTAAAAATTAAATCATCTTTTGAAGAACAAATTGAACAGCTTAACGAGAAAATTTATAGATTAGAAAATTACATGTTCGTATCAATAGCTGAAAGTGCATCAAGTAGATCACAACACTCCCCCACAAATCCGTAAAACTACTCAATGTCTCCAAAAAGAAACTTAGTTGACGAACTCCATAAGCAAGCCCGAAAAATTTTTGTACGCCGTAGAGTTGTGATGAAAGGATTAGATGATCTTTGGCAAGCTGATCTAGTTGAAATGGGTAGTTATTCATCGAAAAATAGAAATTATCGATTTTTGATGACTGCAATTGACAGATTCTCAAAATTTGCATGGGCAGTACCGCTGAAAACAAAAACTGCACTCGAAACAACTAAGGCAATGGAAAATATTTTTCAATTAGGACGAGTTCCAAAAAACTTGCAAACAGATGATGGTAAAGAATTTTTCAACAAACACTTTGGAAAATTAATGCATAAATACAACATTAATCACTACTCAGCATATAGCATTATGAAAGCATCAATAGTAGAACGATTTAATAGAACATTAAAAGGAATGATGTGGAGAGAAATTAGCTTTAATGGTTCATATAAGTGGATTGATATGTATAAAGATTTACTTTATGCATATAATAACAAATTTCATCTCACAATTAAAATGTCTCCTATTAAAGTTAACTCAACAAATGAGAAGAGAAAGTTGTTAAATACAGTATACAGTCATTTAAAGATGTTTAAAATGTCTAAATTTAATGTAGGAGATCATGTTCGCATAAGCATATATAAGCATACTTTTGAAAAGGCTATACAGCAAATTGGACAACAGAAATTTTCACAATTAAAAGAGTTCAAAATACATATCCTACAACATACATATTAGAAGATCATCTCGGAAATCCTATTGAAGGTGGATTCTATGAAGAAGAACTTTCAAAAACTAGATATCCCAATACATATCTGGTTGGAAAAATTCTTAAAACTAAAGGAGAGGAGGCATATGTTAAATGGTTGGGGTTTTCTAGTCAGCATAATTCTTGGATAAGTTAAGATGATATATTGTAATTGGAGTAAAACAATAACAACAACATTACTTATATTTAGCACATAATGTAATAATATATATATTTAAAATAAGAAATAAATCGTTTTTATAAACAACATTACAGTAAGTTTTTATTTATTTGTAATCAGGTTGTCATAATGTCAATAACACTTACTTTGAGCTCTAACTCGTCAGAGTTGTCTGCAAATTACTTCCCTCCTATAGAGTTAAATGGTGGTTATGAGTGCGCTTTAACTGCTTTTCATTCATATAATAGCATACCGAATGTAGACGTCTATAACAATATGTTTCACATAGGAGAACATGTAATTAAAATACCAATTGGATCTTATGAATTAAATGATATAGTTGATTACTTAGATAAGCAATATAAAGTCTGTAGTCCAACAAATAAAATTCGAATAGAAGCTAATAACAATACAATGCAAGTAAAAATTAACAGCTCTAAAGATGTAATAGATTTTAATAAAGAAAATACAATTGGAAAACTTTTAGGATTCAATACTAAAATCCTGACTCCAAACCATGATCATTACTCAGATCTTCCAGTCAATATATTTAAGGTAAATCTCTTGCGAGTTGAAAGCAGTATCGCTGTTAATACATACATGAACAATTCCAAGGCACATACACTACATGAGCTTCCGATTAATGTTCCTCCTGGCTATAAAATAGATGAAATCCCTAAAAATCTAATTTATTTACCAGTCAACTCCCAAGAGATTAGTTCACTAGCTCTACGCGTGGTTGATCAGCACGGTGACCTAATAAATTTCCGAGGAGAGGAAATAACCATTCGCATACATTTGAGACCAACTAAATAATGATAATATACAACACTAACATATCAAAGAATAAAGCTGCATTTAATTCTAAAACTATACCAGAACCTAAGCGGCAGTTGAAGAGATCAGTCTCACGAAAAAATCTAACCAAATCATATCAAAACTTTCTCAAGTCCTTAAATTTAAAATTAAAAACGAAAAAATGAATTCAATAATGGATGTACTAGATAAGCCATTATCTGATGAGAGCATAATCAAAAAAGACCATCACACATATGTACCATATCTACAATCATACAACAATAATGATGAAATTCGTATTTCAATACAAAATCAAGATTTGTACGTATTGCCCAGTGAAAGTTATATATATGTGGAAGGATTTGTTGTAGATGATAAAAGCTCAAAATCCTCTGATTTAAGCTTTAAATTAAAAAACAATTTTGTAGCGTATCTCTTTGATGAAATCCGTTATGAACTTAATGGTATTGAAATTGATCATGCAAGATATTTAGGAAAGACAAGTACCATAAAAAATCTGATTTCTTTATCACCAACGGAAAGCACTGTCATGCAAAATGCTGGATGGAACAAAATTGATAATTTGAATATTGAAAATGGATATTTTAATTTCTATGTTCCACTTAAAATACTCTTAGGCCTTGCCGAAGACTATAATAAAATAATACTAAATGGTAAACATGAATTAATACTCTTGCGTAACAAGAGTGATGACGATCTTGTACATTCGAGTACTTCTACTGACAAACCAAAACTTACAATTTCGCTAATCTCATGGAGAATTCCCCATGTGCACTTATCCGATCATAGTAAATTGAATATGATTAAAATTATAAACAATGCTGCTTCTATACCAATAGCATTCCGCAGGTGGGATTGTCATGTAAATCCACAATTAACTGCAGGAACTAGCCACATCTGAAATGTAAAGATGGCTGCAATTAGAGAGCGACCCCGTTTTGTAGTGATTGCATTTCAACAAGAAAAAAAGTTTGTTCATTGTGATCTCACTAATCTAAAAGTACATTTGAATTCAGTTTCATATCCATATGATGATCTTAACATAAAATTTAAAAATGAACGCTACGCAATTCTATATGATATGTATGTAAGATTTCAACAAAACTATTATATGAAGGAGTCACAACCTCTCCTAACTTCTCAAGAGTTCAAGAATAATGCGCCCATTATTGTAGTAGATGTTAGTTATCAAAACGAAACGCTTAATAACGGACCAATTGATATAAAAACTGAATTTGAAACAGCAACAAACATTCCAGCCAAAACATCAGCTTACTGCATTCTTATTGATGATCGTTTAATTGAATACATACCTATAAGAGAACAAGTTCGTAAAATCTTATAAATTAAAAAAAAGATGAAAAATAATACAGTTTTCATAGACTTGCAAGGTTTTAAAAGTAATTCAAATGATTTCATACTAAAAGAAGTAGCAGTAGTTTTCAACAATAATCAAAACTTCAATTTTATTATAAAACCTCCTTTTGATTTTAAATTTTTAACAACAAAAAAGCAAAGAGAAGCAAACTGGTTAACAAAACATCATCATCACTTAAGCTGGAACGATGGAACTACTTCATATCAAAACGTTTGTAAATTTTTAAAAGCCAATGTAGGACACACCGAAATATATGTTAAAGGTGAAGAAAAAAAAACGATGGTTAAAAAAAATATTGCGGAACAAAATTTTAAATATAGAGGATATTGGCTGCATCAACTTTAAGCAAATGAATACTAAGTATCCAGATCATCTACTATATTGCAGTTATCATTATAATGGTGTTTGTGCATTAAGAAATGCTATTTTATTATCAAAAGAAGCAACCCTTTAAATTAATGTTTTAACTTTGTACAACTAACAATTACAATTATTTTTATTTAAATTTATTCAATAAAAATGAAATGATTTCAGCACTATTAACCAACGTTTTATTATTATTATTAAAGAAATTAGTTGATACAGCCAAACAAAGATTTGTCGTCAAAAATTAGTATTGGTGGTTGACATGTATACAAAAATAAACAAACATACGTACATACATGTAGTACATGCATATGTACATATTCGAATACATACTCATAGATTTAATATGTTGCATAAACAAATTTCATCAGCATGTTTTATACTTAGCAACACAATTGGAAATTTAATCGGTCAGACGAATATTTGTTTCTAAGGAGAATTTAAAAAACATTATCATGTTATTATATTTGCTTGTAGATTTATATTGAGATGTCCAGCAGAAGCATGCACAACAAATTTATACATAATTTCACATCAACCACTTGACAAAAAATTTCATGTAAACAAATAGCGAAAAAGTTTGAGGGTCAACATAGAAGCGATCTCGAGCATGCATACTTCTCAAAATTTAATGTAAACAAATATTTCTTCCTATGACTGAATGTACTTACGTATGTATGTACATATGTATATCAGAATTAATTACAAATTATTCTCTTCCAAAATCATTACTTGACAACATTTCTTCATTTCATTTTTGTTAATCATTAATACGCCAGCGAGTACAAGACGCAATCTCAAGAAGGACAGACAAACAAGCGTACAGCATAGATGGATGAATGGATGCCATTACATACACACAAAACACACATGCACACAATTAATATAAACAAAATTTATCACCAAGTATCAAACTACCACAAATTCCCACGGACAGACAGACACACAAAAACTAACGCGCCACCGACAGCCTCCAAATATAAACAATCAAACGGAAATCAATACGCCCGACAGACGTACGAAACATAAACACATAAAATATATGTAAACAAACACCAAATATAAACACACACACATCAAACAAAGGCGACACCCCCATTAATTTTTTATCACCTCATTCATTGGCTAATTAACATCATTTTTATTACCCCATTAAAATTAATGGGGGAGACACATACACTATTCAACTACTGCCTGTGAGCAGTAGTATCCATACTTCCACATTTGTCGACGATACAGCCTGCCTTAGTATGCACGAAAACCCTGATGAGGCATCCCGCAAACTCCAGGAACACATTAGCCAGATGGAGCTTTGGTTAAACTTATGGAGAATTAAAGTCAATGAACAAAAGTGTGTCCATATAACGTTCACCCTAAGAAGAGATACTTGCTCCCCCATTCGGATTAACAATCAAGTTGTTCCTCAACATTCACATGCAAAATATCTTGGTTTACACCTTGATCGACTACTCACATGGAAAAATCACTCAGGTACATTGGCTGATTGGCAGAAATTCAACACTTAGCCTAGACTGCAAACTTTTAATATACAAGTCGCTTTTAAAGCCAATATGGTGTTACGGAATTCAACTATGGGGCACTGCTTCAGCTTCAAATGTAGAGAAAATTCAACGAAGGCAAAATAAAATTTTACGCATGATAACATCGGCTCCATGGTACATCAAAAATTCAAATATACATCGCGATTTGAATATGCCACTAGTGACTGAAGAAATTGTAAAATACGCAGGCAAATATCTAACAAAACTCGAGTCACATCCTAATCCGCTTGCTCGTAATATTTTGAACTTTACTGGGCACATCCGCTTAAAAAAGAGAGATACACGGGCTCTAATATTCATACTCAAGATGATGAAGCTGCTTGAAAACACTTTTTTCTTTTTGTTGCTTATCACTACTTATGTATTATTAATAACTATCACTAAGCTTATGTCCGACATTGGTCGGGCCTAATAATTTTTTTATAGATTTAAGATTTGAATACTTATTGTTAGTTCATATTTGAAGATACAATAAATAAAAAAAACATGCATTAAAAAAAATAAAAACTCACTACTAAGTCAGCGTAAGTTAGGGATCTTTTGTCCGCAAGATGCATTTGAAATTCAGTTTCGTACAGCGTATTACTGTTTAATTTGTAACGGATACGAAAGGTTTTTCATAAAATTACGCATGTCTATGTATGTACATATATACATACGTACATCTGCATGCTCGTCTTTTCACTACATTTCATGATTTGTGAAGGGTATATAAGATTTGGCACACCCCAATATAGCAACAAATATAGCATATATGTATATATGTATATATATATATATATATATATATATATATATATATATATATATATATATATATATATATATATACATACATATTTATATAGTAAAATATAAATATAAAATATAAAAAAGTATATACTATACTACTAATTGAAAAGGTATTTGATATTAGTATGTATAGGAAATTTAGAAGACCGAATTATATTTGAAGTATGATAATTAAAGGTTTTAATATGCCTGGGTAATTTTTTTGTTGAGTTTTCGTGCGTTAATAGTGGGTTCCTTCAGTTACGTGCATTCATATGAATAAATTTGTCGAAAGATCATTTGTAGGGTGGGTGATGAGGCATATACGATGCAGGTTCATCAGCATCGGACGTAACATCACCGGGACAGTCAGTACCTACACCATGAAAATGTAATTTTTTCAATACAGTTTTTTGTTAAACTGCCCTTCAGATAATTGGTACTTTTAATGTGAAGATACTTTTAAGGACTCTCAAAATGAATACGTAGTGGAATAAAGTGTCATTCGGTCAACTTTGGTTTTATTTATTCATTAATAATGGTGTTATTTGTTCATTAATAATTATCACATGTAATTTGGCTTAAAAAGCGATACGAACTTTAGCCTGTTCAAATCATAAATATACATAGAAACAAATGAAGTTCGAAAAATAATAATTAAATTAACTAAATTAATAGTCATTGGCTTGTGGCAAAAATTAAATAAATATACATACTTAATAGTAACAAACCAAAAAACTTTGTCTTAAGTAGAACAAAAATAAGCAAATTAACTAACATGTGTATAATTAGTAAAGAACAAACGACAATGGTAAGAATGCTGTAAATTTAGAGATGGTAAGGAGAGCTTTCATTACAAAACATCTTTCAGCAAATTGAAATACGATGAATCAAAACAATTCACATATTCCATTTGCAAAATAGTTTCGTATATAAAGCAGAAATCTACATCAACTGACTCCACACACAGTGGACCAAACATAGAAGAACGCTGATGATGAAGGTTTAGTGGCATTTGAAAACGGCTAGCTGTTCCGTTTAACTATGTCTTGTCAGAATATTTACAACTAACTTCGGTGTTATTTGTTCATTAATAATTATCACATGTAATTTGGCTTAAAAAGTGATACGAACTTTAGCCTGTTCAAATCATAAACATAGAAACAAATGAAGTTCGGAAAATAATGATTAAATTAACTAAATTAATAGCCATTGGCTTATAGCAAAAATTAAATAAATATACTTAATAGTAACAAACAATGGTAAGAATGCTGTAAACTTAGAGATGGTAAGGTGAGGTTTCATTACAAAACATCTCTCAGCAAATTGAAATACGATGAGTCAAAACAATTCACATATTGCAGCAATCTACATCAATTGACACCACACACTGTGGACCAAACACAGAAGAACGCTGATGATGAAGGTTTAGTGGTCTTCGAAAACGGCTAGCTGTTCCGTTCAACTACGTGCTGTCTGAATATTTACAACTAACTTTGGTGTTATTTGTTTATTAATAATTATCACATGTAATTTGGTTTAAAAAGCGATACGAACTTTAGCCTGTTCAAATCATTAATATAGAAACAAATGAAGTTCGAAAAATAATAATTATATTAACTAAATTTACTTTCCATTTTACAACGCATTGTAAACTTTCCGAATTTTTCATACAAACAAAAACAGTTGTTGTACAGTTTGTCAAATAAGTGTATAACACAGAAGCAGAAAAAATCCGACAGCAAAAACACGCATTTTTGCAGGAGATGCAAGCACTATTAAATAGTCCTTATATTGAAAACAAAAAACATAAAAAAACTAGGAGAAGTGTTCATGCTATTTAATTGGAAATAATATACGTAAAATCAAATGTTTCCGATTTTTAATTGTAAGAGACAAATACATGTTTTATTGTTGTACAATTGCAAATAATTATGTAGATATATCGATTCGCACCGAAGTCAATATCGCGCTATTATCTATACATATGTAAACTATTGCAAGGCATAATTTTCAAGTCAATATAATTATAAAAAATAGCTTATATTTTTAAGGCGCAATTTTCATCACATGTCGACGAAAAAATATGAAAATGAATCAGACTTTAGAGGTTCGTCTGCTGCATCCGACCAATTACTTGCTGTTTGTAATAGTGTTACCACACTGACATGGTTTTAATAAAATTTGGTTTTATTGTTAAAACCAACTGTTAAAACCTGGTTTTACCATAAAAATTGTTTATGTTAAACCAAGTTAAAACCATTTTAGAATTGATTTTATGATATTCAACCTTGTCTTCACTGTGCTTAGTTTAGTGCTGCCAAGTTAAAATGACCGGGAGTAGCTGATAATGTTTATGCCAGTGAATAACAAAAGATGCCACTTGAAAAATGTTCAACTTAAAAATTGATGCAGCAGCAACAATAATCAAAAAATTATGGAAAAAATAGTTTTTTGGAAGGAGAACAACTAAAATATTTTCATTGAGTTCTGGCAAGTGAAAATAGATGATACAACTGTCATCGATCCGCCGATAAAAAGTTTTATCGGCTGATGTATTTTTGCATTTTTAATATACAATAATTTGATATCCAAGCACTTCTTCACTTTGTATTACTAGTTCCATAATTAAAAAAATGTTTATTTACAAAATATAATTTACTTTCCATTTTACAACGCATTGTAAAATTTCCGAGCTTTTCATACAAACAAAAACAGTTGTTGTACATGCTCTTTTCTGTCAATTCACTTATCTATCGTCTAATCATGTCTGCAATTGTCAGTGTTAGTGGATTACCCATGACATAAAAGAGCGTGAAAATGAAATACACAACAAAATACGTTGACGACCTACTTGCAGTAATAAATCAAAAAGATGAAGGTATTATTTTAGAACAAATCTTATACAAAAAGTATTGAATTTAAGTCACGAAAAATTCAAAAGGGGAAATATAAAAAAACTTAAAACAATAAATAAAAACCTAAAAATAAACAGAATAAAAACATAACTCAAGAAAAAGTAAATATAATTTTAAAAAATTTGAAGACTTATAAACGAATCTTAAGGTGTTTTCACACTGAAAGTTAAAACCTGATTTTAACGTAAACACCATAAACAGCTGATTTTGCATTTACACTGCAAGTTTTTTTAAGTTCAGGTTTCAACGCACAGACTGTCTTATAACTTTGCTCAAAAATAATTTTTTGTACGAAGTAATGAATGGTGCTCAACATTTTTCAAAAATTTTAACATACTAGTCTCCATACACTCAGTGAAAAACTGCAGCTTAAAAATAAGAATGCTTCACATTAATTCAATAATTTGTAATATATTGAGATATCTACAAACTAATGAGTTTAATAAATTAATACTGTAAATTAATATTTTGTCCATATTGAAATAAGAAATTTCAATATGACCGAACCTTCGCTAATGTTTCTTATTAATTTAACGTGGTTTTTACTGATTTTAAGTTGGTTTTTCTCTGTGTGTAGAAAACTCATTCAGTCAAAGAAGACGGATGTAGTTAAATAAGCAAAATCTCTAATATAAACAAATTTCACACAGACAGACTTTAACGCGAGACAAATTTAAGCATGAGAAAATATAAAGCAATCGTAAGTACAAAAGCATACTAGGATAGGGAAGTCCAGATATATGATAGTATTTTATAGTACCAAACGTCGATATTGAAAACAATTTATTTCTACCTACATATAAATACCAGCGCAATTACACACATAGCGGAATTCATATAAGAAATATCCAAGAAAATTTCAACAACACCCCACCTTTCACATATCATGACCATCCTTAAATTCTCCCCAGATATACGTACACAAATTCCCATGGTCATACTATCATACATACATATACAATATACGAGATTAATCTCAACCACCCAACACTCTCACCTACCCGAAATTACGGATAGTCTTAAATTCTCCCCCAGATATACATACACAAATTCCCATGGTCATACATACATACTAGGGATGCCAATCGGGATCAATTTTTGGAAATGCCGGGATTCGGGATTTTGTAATCCCGGGATCTCGGGATTTTTGGGATCTCGGGATTTTCAGGATCGCGGAATTTTTCGGGATCACGGGATGTCGGGATTTAAATATTTTTCGTAAAATAAATAATTTTTTAAAATAAATATTACTTTAGTAACAATTTAATGCATTTTAAAAAGTTTTATGTTCATAATTTATCATTGAAGTGAACAATTTTCTAATACGAGTATGAAATAAAAATCAAAAGAATTTTTCTCATCTATTTTTAATTTGATGTTAGAGAATTTATAGTGAAAACAATAACTAAATATGAAAACTTGTTTTTGTTTTCAATATAAATGTTTTTCTATTATCTAAACCAATACGAATATACATATCGGTGGATTTTAGCATTACCGCTTAAGTTGACTTACGAAAATTTTTAGATTCACTTTCATACAAATAAGTTGCAAAAACAATATTGTTTTGTTAAAAATATATCCATTAACGTTTTTTTAATTGCGATTGTTCAACAACAAGTATGACGGTTGTTACATATGTATACTAAGCATTATCTAATTTTTTTTATCGATTTCGTTACGACTATGACAACGATAATAAGGCTGAAGATGTTCACACATGAGTTTTTTTCTACAAGTTCAATAGATACATATGTATTCATACGTTTATTAGTGTCCTGGCCTTCTACTCTGCAACTCGAATACAACTATAATTGAATCGAACTCATTCATTCGGTCGTTTTAGACTAAAACTATTTATCAAATCCATAAAATTTAAATGGGTTTGATCTTAGGTTTGTATCAAAAATTACCTAAACGGTCTAAATGAAAAACAAAATAATTTTGAACTGCAATGTAAAAAATATACATACACACTCTAGCAGTTTTTAAGACAAAATACTCCGCATTATTCTTTAAATATTTCTCGCTTTTACGTCAACCCGACAACAAAAAGTTTTCACTTGCCTTGTATTGTATTCTACTCCAATTGCAAGGAGGTGTCAATAGTACTCAATTGTTACCGATAAGTAGATAAGTGCTAATTTTTTTTTAGCGTTGAGGAGTCGAATAAATTTCCGCAAGAAATTTCTAAATTTGTCAAACTTATGAATTTTTCAAATGTTATTTCCCTTCCAAAGGTAATATGTTTCTTTTGTTTTCAAAATAATTCTAAAATGTACATATATTGTAGCATCTTTAATGAAAATAACAGTAAGAAAGTAGTTTATTTATTTTGCTCTTGTTATTAATTTATAAGACATATGTCACGAATAGTCATTAAATTGTTAAAACTGTACGTATAAAATTGTATGGGACTTTTAAATATTATAAAAAATACCTTTAAATCAACGCAAATTTGAATTTATAAAGTTTTTATACAAAAATTGCTAAGAAATCCCGAAAATGAAACCCCGGGATTGAATTTCACAAATCCCGGGATTCGGGATTTGCCAAATCCCAAAAATCCCGGGATTTCCGGGTTCGGGATTTCCCGTTTGGCATCCCCAATACATACATATACAATATACGAGATTAATCTCAACAACACAACACTCTCACCTACCCGAAATTACGGATAGTCTTAAAGTCCCACAGACATATATACGCATAGATTCTCACGGCTACGTAATAGAAGAACACCTCGTCCCTAATAAATAGCAATCATCTTAAATTCTTACAGAAATACATACATACATACACATAATCAATTTACCTCAACAACATCCTCATTCACCTCAAATCACGATCAGCCTTAACTCCTACAGACAGACACACTCACAAATCGCCATGGCTACATATTACTGGAACACCTTACCCCTCATAAATCACAGTCAGCCTTAAGCTCCTACAGAAATACATACATTGAAATTCCCACACACACACACACACACCTACACACATGTATACACGCAATCGATCTACCTCATCTACACCCCGCTCTCTGCCAATCAAACCTTCATCTTAATTCTCATAGATAGACAGACACATCCACAAATTCCTATGGTTACATATTACGGGAACAACGCCACCCACTCAAATCACGGTCAGCCTTAAATTCCCAGTCTATCAACACCTACATTAGCATTAGAAAAAATAACTTTCACGTTTTCCCGTCGGCATTAGTAAAAATAGTAATCATGTTTTGCCGTCGGCATTTGAAAAAAATAATAATCATGTATTGCCGTCGGCATTAGGAAAAACCATTTTCATGATTTTCCCCGTCGTCATATACACACATAAAAACCGCCAAACTATGAACCGCCTTAATACAGTCACACAAAATATTCCACACAAAAATTTCCACGGTCAGGCTGACAGACACGCAAACATACACTTAATGTAAACAAAAACTCATAATGTAAATAAAAATCTCAAAAAACATCAAAGCGCCGCCGAAAACACAAATTTCCAAGAATTTTAAAATTTTCAAATTTTAAATACCCATATTTAACATTTTCAGCCATAATTTAACAATTTCAGCCCACAATTTGACAATTTCAGCCACAATTTAACAATTTTAATTGGTCCAGAAGTGGTAGTTCATTACTACAGATGAAATACCTAGAAATCTGATTTTTTTTACCAGTTAACTCTCAAGAGACTAGTTCACTAGATCTACGCCTGGTTGATCAGCACGGTGACCTAACAAATTTCCGAGGAGAGGAAATATCCATTCACATACATTTGAGACCAACTAACTAATGATAATAAATAACACAAACATATCAAAAAATAAGGCTGTATATAATTCTAAAACTACACTAGAACCTCAGCGACAGTTAGAGAGATCAGTCCATCGAAAAAATCTAACCAAATCAAATCAAAACTTTCTCAAGTACTTAAATTTAAAATTTAAAACGAAAAAATTAATTCAATAATGGATGTACTAGATAAGCCATTATCTGATAAGAGTATAATCAAAAAGGACTATCACACATATGTACCATATCTACAGTCATACAACAATAATGATGAAATTCGTATTTCAATACAAAATCAAGATTTGTATGTATTGCCCAGTGTAACTTATACATATATATGTATGTGGAAGGATTTATTGTAGATTATACAAGCTTAAAATCGTCTGATTTAAGATTTAAATTAAAAGACAACTTTGTAGTGTACCTCTTTGATGAAATCCGTTATGAACTTAATGGTATTGAAATTTATCATACAAGGTATTTAGGACAGACAAGCACAATAAAAAATATGATTTCTCTATCACCAACGGAAAGCAATATCATGCAAAATGCTGGATGGAAAAAATTGATAATTTGAAAATTGAAAATGGGTATTTTAATAACCATAAAACCTCCTTTTGATTTTAAATGTTTATCAACAAAAAAGCAAAGAGAAGCAAACCGGTTAACAAAACATTATCATCATCTAAGCTGGAACGATGGGACTGTTTCATTTAAAATCATTTGCGAATTTCTAAGACGTAATGTAGGTGATTCATATATCTACGCTAAAGGCGAGGAAAAGAGGCAATGGTTAGAAAAAATGGTGCAAAAAAGTGTTTTTAATATTGAAGATATTGGGTGTATCAAATTTAGTCAAATAGGGGTGAAGTATCCAGCCAGGTCTATTTTATTGCAGCTAACACTTCAATGGTATTTGTGCTTTACGAAATGCAATCTTACTTGAAAAATAAACATTAGAATGAAAACAAATTGGCATGAGTTATTTTTTAGTATATTATTTGTTTTATTTTAAACATATAACTACATATATTAATATATGTAATATATGTTACATTCTTAAATATAATTAAAGTGTATAAATTAAAATTTTGTAAAAACTAAATAATAATTATATTTATGTTACAAATTTATAAACTTATGTATACATAAAAATAATATTTAAATAAAAAAAAAGCAATGTGAGTCCGATCACAGAGGAGATGTGTAAACATCTAGTAATGAAAAAATTTTTTTAAGTTGGAAGTACTTATGCTAGTACTTTCAAAACTTTCAATATTGTAAATACATATGAATTTGTTGGTTTTTGTTTGTTTTATTAAACTTATTTGGTTAGTAAATGGGCACACTGCAGTATATGTATATGTACTGCATTCAAAATTACAGTAAGCAGTAAATTTACTGTTTACTAAAAAAATTCAATAAATTTTTACTGCTAATGAAATTTAATTTGCATTACCAGTAAAATCGTAGGGCCGTAATCATAATAAAATTGTAGCAAGTGGCAAAGTTTTTTCATTCAAATTTTGAAACTTTTGTATGAAAAACATTTAGCCACTTGGTAGAATTTCATTATGAATACGGGCATCACTGATTTCTGAAAATTCAATGAACCTCATCATATAACAAATCCTTTAGGCAATTTATAAAAATTGTGGAAAAAAATTTAAGTAAGCAGTAAAAATTTACTTGTTAAACATTTGTTATTGCTTTTTCTGAAACTTTAGTGGTACTGCAGTGCTCATCTATGGTTAATGCCTTTACTTTTACTTTTTAATTTTTAATTACTGTTGTTCATCGTTTAGTTGTTGCTTTTCTTGTTGTTGTGTACGCATTGCAATTAAAATAAATTCAGTAAAGCGCGACTTTGACTCGCGCACATTCGGTTTTGATATTTTTTTTTGATTTAGCTTTCTTCCTTTTTTAAGTCTTTACAGTTGAAACGATTTTTTTCAGTTTTATCGTTTTTTTCTCGTTTCGGCGTTTTTTTTTCTCTTGTTGGGTTTTTTTAATTTTCGCAATTTTTTTCATTTTGGCGATTTTTTATGTTTTTGTGGTTTTTTATTTAGGCGATTTTTTCATATTGGCGATTTGTTTGTTTAAGGATTTTTTCATTTTGGCGATTTTTCCGGTTTTTCGCGATTTATTTTAGTCCTAGAGATTTTTTTTAATTTGGTGCTTTTTTCGTTTTGGCGATTTTTTGTTTGTTTTTGGCGATTTTTTTATATATGGCGATTTTATATTTTTTTGATTTTTTAGTTTTACCGTTTTTGAAAATTTCAAGAGTTTTTCTCTTACGGTTTCCAAGATACAGCAAGTTGTCAAGATTACAAAGTCAAAATTGCATTAACTGATGGAACACCCATTGATTTAAATTTTTTAAATTTAGTATTAATTGTTGTAGTCTGTACAAAAATACACTAACTTTTAATATTTCAAGTTTATATATGTACAGTCAAATCCCGATAATTCGTACCCCGATAAATCGTAATTACCGATAATTCGTAATAAACTATCGGTTCCTTGAAAAATCTCGTTAATTCGTAAAATTTCCATACATTTTGGTCCCCTCTCTAATTCGCATTTTTTTTCAAATAAAATCTTCTTTACCTCTTATAAATCGTGATTTTTTGCTAACTACCACTTATAATTCGTAATAAAAAACAGCAAAAACATGGAAAGAATGATGTTTTGTTTTCCACAATTTTTTTTTGCGTGGATTTTTGCCTGTATGTGTTTATTTTCTTAAGATCAGTTTGCTAATGAATAATAAAGAAAAATGTCATATCGCACGCACAAAACTCTGTCGGTGTTACAAAAACAACAAATTTTTATTTTGTTGTTTATTTTTAACAATTGTTTCTTATGTTTTTTTTATAGTTTTAGTAAATAAATTAAAAAACCCCGTTAAATCGTATTTATTTTATTTTAACCCCGTTAAATCAAAACCCCGCTAAATCGAAAACCCCTATAATTCGTAAGAAATGGCCGGTCCATTGCTATTACGAATTATCGGGATTTGATTGTACATACAATTGTATGTATATTACATGGGATTTTTCCTTGCACGTTTTGGAACCCTTTAGTTTTTAACTCTCATGTATTTGTTGTTGTAGTGGCCAAATGTCTACACATTGTGTCCAAATTTCAAGTCCGTAGCTCTTACGGTTCATTTTCACCTTTGGTGTACGGAAATATACAGAAAACTAACCGGCGGCGGCGCACCGTCGGCTTCGAGCCGGTCGACTTGTTTCTCTGCTTGGTATTGCTTCTTTCAAACACTAATACACTAATACATAGCTCACACCGATTTGACAATGCAAAGAAATCTCAGCAAAGAAATCTCCGCAAAGAATCAAAGTCAAAAGATTTTTACCCCCTAGCATATAGATGTTTACACATCAAAAATATAAAAATAAATACGCAAAAAAATAATAACACATAAAACATAATTCATAAGCATTTGAATGTAATAGCCTTTTCATACTTACTCACATCTTTCATCTTCTATAAATTTGGTAAGATAATTACATATTCCCATAGGAATTTTACAGGGCTGAATGTTCAACATCTTCAAAAGATGTTCCTATCTCACTTTGTTCCGTTCAACATCTTTCGATTATTTTAATGTCATCACTAGAAAAAATGTATACAACTATATACATACATGCATACATACTATAAAAATGTATACATATGTA
The DNA here is from genome assembly GCA_949987645.1 of Tachina grossa. Lineage (NCBI taxonomy): Eukaryota > Metazoa > Arthropoda > Insecta > Diptera > Tachinidae > Tachina > Tachina grossa. The sequence goes on from CATLJX010000072.1 coordinate 349,270, forward strand.
TGTATGTATGTACATAAGTACATACATTGAAGGCTACATTTTGGAATATCCTTCCCAAAAAAAAGATACGTAAATACTCTAAGAATTTATTACAAACATATATGTATGCATATAATAAAATCTGTTATATATTTTTCCATATCGAAATAAATTACATAAAAGTAGTTGCAAATGTCTACGCGAAATCTTTGCGGATAAAGTTTGTTTCTGGAACGCAAACGGTATTCGCCAACATAAAAATGAACTTGAGCACTTCCTCATGGAAAAAAATATTGATATAATGTTGGTTTCTGAGACTCATTTGACCTCAAGAAGCTTATTTAAAAGAAATGGTTACACTTTATATGATACAAAGGACCCGAGAGAGAGAGCATGTGGTGGATCAGCAATTCTGATTAAGTCAAGACTCAAGCACTATGTCCTTGACAACGTTAGTGAAGAATATATTCAAGTAACGAATATTTTTGTAGAAAATTTTTGTGCGAATTTCGTGATGTCATCAATTTACTCACCTACCAGATTTTCAGTTACCGAAGATCAGTATGAGAAGTTCTACAAATCGCTTGGATCTTGTTTCGTGGCAGCTGGTGACTACAATGCAAAACATACGTACTGGGGATCGCGTCTTGTTACACCTAGAGGTCGAGCCTTGTTCAATACAATTTCAAAAATGGGCTTAGATGTCATTTCGAGTGGGGAGCCTACTTACTGGCCTACTGACGTAAGAAAAATTGCAGATGTTATAGATTTTGCCGTCACGAAAAATATTCATAGAGACTTAATTCATGTAGAGGCCTCTCTAGATCTGTCCTCCGATCACTCTCCAACAATAGTTACAATTTTCAACCCACTAAGGAGTGATTTAACTAACTCATATGTGAAGATGATTAATGGAATCAACTGGCTGGCATTCAAAAAATATCTTAGTAGTCACTGCGTAGAAAACATTCAGCTTAGATCATGCGATGATATTGAATTTAACATTGCCAATCTTAACGAAAATATTAAACAGGCTGCTGAACACGCCACTACCTCCTATCCGCAGACCGGCTTAAACAGAATTTATTCTACGGAAATTGAACGTCTTGAATGTGAAAAAAGGAGAGCTAGAAGAGAATGGCAACAACACAGATCACCCCTAAATAAAATCAGACTTAAAAAATGTACTAAACGACTCAAAGAGCTGCTATCGTCGGAAAAAACTGCATTACTGGAAAAGTATTTAGAAGGTCTTGATGTAACGTCCGTATCTAATTACTCTTTATGGCGCGCTACTAGAAATCTTAAACGACCCGTTGATCTTAAATCACCATTGCGTACTGCGACCGGAGGCTGGGCAAGAAGTGATAGTGAGAAAGGTAACTTATTTTCTGAGCATTTAAAATCTGTATTCACTCCCAATTCATGTACGGGTGCTGCTGATTTACCGTGTGTAGTTTCTCTACCCAATCGTCCCTTAAGGTTTAAGATGCGTGAAGTAAAAAAAGTAATTGCTGAACTCAACCCGAAGAAAGCTCCAGGTATTGATGGCATTAGTAACAAAATGCTCATGAACTTGCCTTCTATTGCAATAAGAATCCTGCTATTTACTTTTAATGCTATTTTAAGAATGCAGTATTTTCCACATAACTGGAAACTGGCCAAGATCAAAATGATTTCAAAGGCGGGCAAAGATCTTACCAAGACTGAGTCATATAGGCCTATAAGCTTACTATCTACAATCTCAAAGCTTTTCGAAAAGCTGCTCATGACTAAATTGTCCAAAATTTTAACTGATAATGGGTGCATCCCGGACCATCAATTTGGCTTTAGAAGTCAGCACAGCACGATTGAACAAACGCATAGACTGGTCCAAGTTGTAAGAAGAATATTTGAAGAAAAGAAGTATTGTTCTGCTCTCTTTATTGATGTTTCTCAGGCGTTTGATAAAGTATGGCACGAAGGCCTAGTTTTAAAATTGAAGACATATCTGCCAGTAAGCATTCAAAAGCTTTTGGAAAGTTATATTATTGATAGGAAGTTCACTGTTGTGGAAGGAGAGTTCACGAGTGTGCCCGAAACTATATCTTCTGGTGTGCCCCAGGGTAGTATTCTGGGTCCTGTCTTGTATTTAATATATACTTGTGATATGCCTGTGAGCAATAATATCCATATTTCTACTTTTGCCGATGATACAGCCTGTATGAGTGTGCACGAAAACCCTTATGAGGCATCCCGCGATCTCCAGGAACATATCACTCAGCTGGAAATATGGTTGAACTTATGGAGAATTAAAGTCAATGAACAAAAGTGTGTCCATATAACGTTCACCCTAAGAAGAGATGCTTGCTCCCCCATTCGAATCAACAATCAAAATATTCCTCAACATTCCCAAGTGAAATACCTTGGTATACACCTTGATCGAAGACTTACATGGAAACATCATATTGACTCTAAGTTAACTGAGATGAAACTTAAGTTAACTCAAATATATTGGTTGATTGGCAGAAACTCAACACTCAGCCTAGACTGGAAACTTTTATTATACAAGTCGCTTTTGAAGCCAATCCAAAATCCAAAATTCTATTATACATCGTGATTTAAATATGCCACTAGTGACTGAAGAAATTGCAAAATACGCAGGCAAATATTTAACAAAACTCGAATCACATCCTAATCCGCTTGCTCGTAATATTTTGAATTTTACACATCCGCTTAAAAAAGAGGGACACACGTGCTCTTATACCTAACACTCCAGATGGGACTACTTGAAAATACTTTCCCCCCCCCTTTTTTTTTTGATTATCACTACTAATGTATTATTTATAACTACCACTAAGTTTATGTCCGACACTGGTCGGGTCTTATAATTTTTTTTATAGATTTAAGATTTGAATACTTATTGTTAGTTCATATATGAAGATACAATAAATAAATACATGCATTAAAAAAAAAAAAAAAAAAAATATCTTCATCATCATTGTCCGCTGGCATAATTTCTACTAATTCTGCATATTGTTGCATTATTTGTTTCTGCTCCTCAGGAGCCAGCAATTAAATCAATTTCTACTGAATTTTTAAATTGCAATTTATTATTTAATTTTTAGTTGCTCTTACTAGTAAAAATAGTATTATAATATGTACATGACAGATGAAAGATGAAGGATATTGTAATGCGAACCGCTTTTCTCAATTTTCAACATATTCCACGCATTCCTCAAAGATGTGAGTGAGTATAAAAAGGGTATAGTACATAAACATAAAAAAAATATTTGGATTATATATACATTCACGATTAAATATTGTGTATATTTTTATTAATTAATTAATTTTTGTAATATATGTTATAAAAATTTCAATAGATTAGTCAACTACCATTGAGTCACTAACTCCATCTCTATAATGACCAAAAGCTCTTGTTTTTACTTGATCTTCCAAAACTTTAAACTTTCGTTTCATGTAGCCATAGTGGAAGTCGTACATCTTCCACTTAGATAATTCTAAAACTGCTAGACCTATATATGTGGATTTATCGTAATATGGTTTCAGTTCTTTTAATTCAACTGCATACATATTATCACCAAATTTTATTAAACTTAAAAAATTCGGTTTAGAAATCAATGCCCTCAATCCTAAATGATTTCTGTTTGTAGTTTCCCACTCTGTCGCAATATAGATAGCTTTTCTTTTGTCTACGTTTTCCATAGTCTTCCCATAAGCCGCATTATTAGAAGCATAAAAAAGTCCTTCTCAAATGCATTTTTGGCATTCGTACGATATGAAGTATTTAGGTCAATATATTTTTTAAGCCAAGGGGACTACTTAAATCTTAATATTCTGTGTATTTTATGCAATACAAGCCCCTTTGAAATACATTGAAGTAAGATTTTATGATGAATAACATAATTCTTTATGAATGTAAAGTCTGCTATTAACTTCTTACTATTATACTGTGATGTTCTTTTGTTTTGGGGACAAAAAAGGATGTCATTATGGTGGTCATGAAGTGAGTCTGGATACTCAATACCTACTTCCAAATAGTAACCAACTTCTGGTGTATTAGTAACTTCATTGATATTAAAGACTTAAATTTCACCAGAACTTAACCATTAGAATCCTCCATGAGGTTAATGTTGAGACATTGCCCAACCATATAAATTATTAGCATCTAAATACATCAAATATTCTGAAGGCTTATTATTATCAAAACCATTCATGTATTGGGTTTTAGATTTTGGATATCTTTTTGAGCACTGCAAAAGCCCACCCCTTATACTATTTTGAACAATTTGTTTTTAAATACATGAATTTATTTATTGTATCTTCATATGTGAACTAACAATAAGTATTCAAATCTTAAATCTAAAATATTGTCACGAAAATAGCCGTCGACAGGTTTAAGCAGCATTACACAAAAATATTCCAACAGGGTTAATGTAAGTGCTACGCGAAAATATTCCTACAGGGTCAAAGCAAAGAATAGTCTAGAATAGTAGCCAACAACTAAATAAGCATGCCTAGTTTGATTAAACAAGCAAAAGCAACAACAACAAAAAAAGCGTCTGCTATTAAGAAGATTCACATATTTACACACAAAAATACATGCGAATTCAAACGAAAAGCAAAAGATAAACAACCACCGTGTGTTGCTTAGTTAATGATGTACACACGTACGCATATACACATGTATGTACATAGTTACCACATGAATTTAATTAGACAGCATATAAGATGATAATGATCGTCTAGACATTGCTTGAAACTTCTAGTGGAATTTGTGTGAAATATAAAAAGAGGTGAAGCAGTCAATGAGTTAGTTAGTTGCAGTTGTAAGTCAGTCGCGAACAGTTATAGTTAGTGCTAATCAGAAAGTAGTGAAGTTAAGAACTCGTTAGACAGTTGATAAATAAGTTGTGAATTAATAATAGTCTGTCGTGGAATTGAGATTATTGTGGAGTCTATCGTGTCGACTGGAGTAAAGGGAACAGCGCAGCGAATAGGCGTGTATAAGGGTGTAAGTAAAGCCAGTGAGTCTTTATTGGTGTATCAACTGTGAATGCCGTGTGTGACAAGCAGCAGACAAAGAGGTATTGGTGTATCAACTGTGAGTGACGGCAGAGAGAGTCTCGTAAGTGACGGCAGCAGATAGAGAGGTGTCACGTGAATACTTGAGCAGCCAGATAAGAGACGTGCGTAAACTATAGCGAGGAAAGCGTAGTGGTAACAAGTTGTGAATATCTGTGTGTAATTTATTAGTTTATGTTGTATTAGTGTATTTAAGCTCATGAGTAATTTAGTTTAAGTGTATTTGTAAATAAAACTTGTATCATTCTTAACCCTAATTACTACACTCGGCTCTTGTATTCATTTGCAAATCTTCGGATCTACGAAAAAGCGTTTTTATTGAGAGAAAAACGTAACAATATAATTATTAGTCCCGACCAGTGTCGGACATAAACTTAGTGATAGTTATAAATAATACATAAGTAGTGATAATCAAAAAGGGAATATAAATGTAGTATCAAGCAGTAATATCTGGAGTGTTGAGTATAAGAGCCCTTGTGTCTCTCTTTTTTAGGCGGATGTATCCAGTTAAATTCTAGATATTGCGAGCAAGCGGATTAGGATGTGATTCGAGTTTAGTTAAATATTTTCCTGCGTATTTCGAAAATTTTTTCAACCACTAGTAACATTTTTAAATCACGATGTATATTTGAATTTTTTATGTACCATGGAGCCGATGTTATTAACCGTAAAATTTTGTTTTGCTTTCGTTGGATTCTCTCGATATTGCAAGCTGAAGCAGTGCCCCATAGTTGAATTCCAAAACACCATATTGGTTTCAAAATCGACTTGTATATTAAAAGTTTACAATCTAGACTGAGTGTTGAATTTCTACCAATCAGCCAATGTATCTCAGTTATTTTAAGTTTCATTTCTGTTAGCTTTGAGTCAATATGGTGTTTCTATGTAAGCCGGCGATCAGGGCGTATATCAAGGTATTTCACATGTGAATGTTGAGGAATAACTTGACTGTTGATTCTAATGGGGAAACAAGTATCTTTTCGTAGGATAAAGGTTATATGCACGCACTTCTGTTCGTTTACTTTTATTCTCCATAAGTTTAACCATAGCTTAAGGTTCCTGAAGATATCGGGATGCCTCATGAGGGTTTTCGTGCATGCTAAGGCAGGTTGTATCATCGGCAACTGTAGAAGTATAGATATTACTGCTCACAGCCACATCACAAGTATAAATCAAATACAAAATTGGCCCCCCAATACTCCCTTGTGGTACACCGGATGAGAAGGTTTCGGGCGTACTCATAAATTCTCCTTCCATAATAGAGATCTTCCGCCTAAAATATAACTTTCCAAAAGTTTTAGAATGTTATTTGGTAGATATGTCTTCAATTTTAAAATTAGGCCATCATGCATTAAATGCCTGAGAAACATCAATAAACAGGCCAGAACAATACTTTTTTCTTCGGATATTTTCCTTATAAGTTGAACCAATCTATGCGTTTGTTCAATAGTGCTATGCTGACTTCTAAATAAATTGATGGTCCGCTATGCATATATTATCTGTTAGATAAGGGGACAATTTTGTCATGAGCAGCTTTTCGAAGAGTTTTGACATAGGGGACAGCAAACTTATTGGCCTATATGACTCTGCTTTGGTAATATCTTTGCCTGGCTTTGGAATCGTTTTGACCTTGGCAAGCTTTCAGTATTGTGGGTAATACTCCAGTCGTAATATGGCATTAAAAATAAACAGCAGGATTCCTATTGCAATATGCGGAAAGTTCATCACCATCTTGTTACTAATTCCATCAATACCTGGAGCTTTCTTTGGTTTGAGTTCAGCAATTACTTTTTGTATTTCCCGCATCTTAAACTTTAAGGGTCGAGGGAGTAGAGCAACTACACTCGGCAAATTAGAAACATCAGTACATGTGTTTGGCGTAAATACGGATTTTAAATGTTCAAAAAATATTTTACATTTTTCCGCTTCTTGCCCAACCTCCAGTAGATGTGCGCAGAAGTGGCTTAAACTAGACAAGTGCTTTAAGCTTTCAAGCAGCGCGCCACAAGGAGTAATTTGATGATTGTGTAACATCAAGACCTTCCAGATAATTTTTAATGGATGCAGTTTTTCAGATGCTAACAACTCTTGGAGTCTTTTAGTACAATCCTTAAATCTGATTTTATTTTGGGGTTATCTGTGTTGTTGCCGTTCCTTTCTAGCTCTCCTTTTTTCATACTCGAGATGTTCAATATCCCAAGAATAAATTTTATTAAACCCAGTCTGCGGATGGGAGGTAGTGGCATGCTCAGAAGCCTTTTTAATATTTTCATTAATATAGACAATGCTAGATTCAATATCATTGGGTGTTCTTAGCGTAATATTTTCCGTGCAATGACTACTACGATATTTTTTGAATCCCAGCCATTTAACACGATTGATCATCTCTATATATGGGTGAGGTAAGTCACTTCTTAGTGGGCTAAAGATTGACAAGGTAGTGGGAGAGTGATCGGAGGAGAGATCTAGAGCAGCTTCAACATGAATTAAATCCCTAGAAATATTTTTCATTACGCCAAAATCTATAACATCCGGAATTTTTCGTATGTCAGTAGGCCTGTAAGTGGGCTCCCAACTCGAAATAACATCCAATTCCATTTTTTTAAATTGTACTAAACATAGCTCAACCTCTAGTTTAGCGATTCCAACTATTTACAACCCAAACGCGCTACTACCCTTCTCAAAACGCGCTGGAACGCGCTAAGTTACAGCATTGTCAAATATTTATAACAAAAACGAGCTATTTTCTACGCGCTAAATTAAATTTCAATAAAAGTCGATGTATGTATTAGTACTCGTATTAAAACTAAATTTTCAGATTTTGCAATATTACTTCCTCTACATTATGTTTTAATAAACTAAAATAATTTACAACAAAATCAGAATCGCCTTCCGAATAATCGAAATCCTTAGTTTTTACTTTTAATATATTTGTAAAACTTTGTAACAACATATAAATTGTCGAATAGTTTTGCGATTCAAATGCTTTTTGTAATTCAGCTATAATAGATGCTTAATAAGTTATGTTTATATTTTGGGTCATCTAGTACATAATTTTAGTTGTGAAATTAAAAAATATTTGCCATTAAGTATTAAAATGCGTTTTTAATTCCAACCGCAGTCAAACTAATATTGTTTGCGATAGCTAAATCATTAACTAATTAAAAAAAATTTATCAGAGTTTTGGATATTAGAAAATTTTTAAATTTATACAAATAAAGTTGAAAAAATATTGAACTGAAATGATATTATTGACTTTATTCAAAACGTGCTAATTTAGAGCTTTTTTTATTTAACGCTCTAAGACGGAAAAAAGTGCGTTTGGCATAGTTAAACCGCGCTAAATTGGCATCACTGCTCTAGGTGTTACAAGGCGCGAACTCCAGTACGTATGTTTTGCGTTGTAGTCTCCAGCTGCCACAAACAAGATCCAAGCAATTTGTAGAACTTTTCATACTGATCATTGGTAACTAAAAATCTGGGAGGTGAATATATTGATGATATCACGAAATTCGAACAAAAATTTTCTACAAAAATATTCGTTGCTTGCAAATATTCTTCACTAACGTTGGTCAAGGATATAGTGCTTGAGTCTTCACTTAATTAGAATTGCAGATCCACCGCATGCTCTCCCTCTGGGGTCCTTTTTGTCATATATGTATAGTGTAGCCATTAATTTTGAAAAAGCTTCTCGAAGTCAAATGAATCTCAGAGACCAACATTATGTCAATTTTTTTTCGCAAGGAAGTGCTCAAGTTCATTTTTATGTTGGCGAATGCCTTTTGCGTTCCGGAAACATATTTTTAACGTATTCATGGTTTGTTAACTAATGCTTGAAGTAGTGTATTCTGCATTCGTAGCATTTCTTGCATCATGTTAGTCATATTTGTTGTGAAGTTGTTGATAGTGTGCACAAGATTTTCAATAGTGGCTTCAAGACGATTAAAATTAAAGTTTGAGTTTGTATTTGTTGAATTATTTTGCTGTGAAATATTTTGTATCGGAATAAAACTAGCCTTAGTAGCATCGGCATACGATACACGTGAAGTAACTGGTTGACTCATTTGAGCAAGATTGGAGGAGTAAGCGTTTACTGATTTGACTGGAGCTAATTTTGGTTTTTGTCCTATAGTTTGTTGATTTTTTGGCTTATTGCAACTAGCAGTGCAGTGTAATTCGCCGCACACAACACAAACAGAGGATAAACTGCAGTATATTTTTGTATGGCCATATTCTTGGCAATTATGGCACTGTACAGGACCTGAACGCTTATGTGGCTCTTCAACTGTGACTTTTTGGTACAAGAGGTATTTTAAATTATAAATTGGATGCGTCTGATTTTTTCTTAATTTTATATCATTTGGCTCAACTTCAACTCGAAATAGAGGTTGGGGGATCTTCACCCTATTTATTATGTTAGATACATTTTTTACCTTAAATCCCTGGAGGACAAGTGCATCTTTTATTTCTTCGGGAACAACGTAAGAATCTATGCCCTTCAATACGATCTGCAGGCCTTTAGCACTCTTAAGCTGGTATGTGTAGAAACTTGTTTTATTTTTTTCAAATTCAGAAACCATTTTGCGGAAATCTTTTTCGTCATAAATTTGAATTTTCGTTTCATCGATGTTGCCACGTTTTATTGGGACAATGTGAAATTTATTCTCACCAATGACCGAAATTAATTTTTTAATAAGGGCATTTGAATTTTTTTCTCTCAAATAGATTGGTGGTGGCTTGGATGAACACGAGCATGAAGAGGATGATATTACTGGCTTATATGAAGAAGTACTAGGCAACTGTAATGTTAATGAAGCACTACTATTTGACATTGGACAGAGCGAATTAGACCGCTCACTAAAAATTGGTTCTGCCGTTAAAAAAATACTTTCATCAGGTTTATTATTTATATTGTTTTCATTACGAGTTTCAGAACTCACAGCAGAATAAGAATTTTTGCCGTTAGAACTCACTTCAAAATTTTTTGTATATGAGGTACTCACACAGAGAATTCCTCAAGGGTACTTCGTTTGTGTTTTTTGTTTGCGGTCTTTTTTTGTTTTTGTTATTTATGATTGTTTATTTGTTTTTGAGGTACTCATACAGAGTATTCCTTAATGTCACTTTGCTTATTTTTTTTCTTTGCGGTTTTTTTTTGTTTCTGTTATTTCTACTATGTAAAAAATATTAGCAAAGTATAAAGCTTATTTATTATGCATTAAACACATTCACCACAGCAGGCTACACGAACACACGACTTCACATGCCGCTAGCAGCATTTGTCGCCTCGTAGCCGGCTACTTAATTATTTTGGAGACGGCAGCAGCACCATCTGCAGCTGATATTCAAGTACAAATACATGGTTCAGTATTGCAACTTTTATATATTTTGCGTTTATAAAAATTAATTAATTAAAAATTACTCTCTTAAAATGTACTTATTTCAGGTAAAAGTACAAAAATTAATCAATTTATTCTTTACATCAATTTTTGGATATTGTTTCTGTTAAATAATATGAAATAATTGTACAAAATCATTCATTTAACATTTTGTATTGTACTGGCAATACTAAGTTTTCTCATTGTAGAAAAGAAAGAAATAGAAATTAGTTTAATTGGACTACAACAACAAAATCAGCATAGACAACAACCTGTCGCCCTGTTGCCTTGCTGCCTTCAAAAGAATCATTCTCATATAAACATGTGTATTCTATCCTTGACATTTGGTAGTCGGTAGCTTGCTGTGGTGAATGTGTTTAATGCTTTAAAGCCAGTATGTATCTATTACGAATAATATGTATTACGAATATTTTTTGAATAATTTTTTATTTGTTTGGTAAGTATGTAAGCAAAATTCCGCTAATCTACTGTTCGCAATGAAAGTACCACGAAATATTATATGAAAAATTTTTTTGGACTTTTTATAAAAAGTTTATAGCACTCATTGGTTTTTAATCCAACAAAAAGTTCTATCCAATTAATGGAATCGAATATAGAGTTCAGCATATTAAAATTACAAGCGTTAAAGTTAAATTAATTAAAAACGTTAAAATAGCTATTTCTATTACTAAAGATTGGTGCTGAACATTTGGGGGTGATATCCAAAATAAAGGAGTCAGAACTTTAAAATTAAGAAAATCTGGTACGAATATTAGGTTCAGAAAACAATTTATTCTATTAGCGTAATTGTTAATTTGACACAAATTTATCGAAAATAAACAATCAATGAAGTTTTTTTATGATCATGATTAACATTATGAGGCGTTAAGAAAATATTATCCGAAACTTTAGACCAAAAAAATATTTTTTAAGTTAAAATCACCCAAAACACAAAGACTGCCGTTTACTGCGAAATTTTCCCCAAAAGATACAATATTAACGATATGCGCGTCATGTAAATGATCTGGGCAGTTAGGTGGAATATAGGATTAACATAATAGAAATGAACCACCTACGTCGGATATAAAAACAACTGGCTGATCTAACAAACCATTTTAATAATTAATATTATATAATAATGAATTAAAACAGGATATTAGCAATAAGTACACCTCCACCCAATGACAAACCAGTAAAAGCAGCATCTCTATCCTCACGAAATATATTGGAGAGGTTAGGATCAAAAAATTCAGCATCGAAGAAATCTTTATTCAACCAAGTTTCCACCATCACAGTTACATCAAATTCATTTTGAGACGAGAAATCAAAGGTAGATTTAGCTTAAGTTCTCATTCCAGAGAGATTTTGGTAATATATTCTAAAAACTTTTGACACATTAGCTAGTTTTGGCTTACTACAGGTAGCAGCCTGCGAAAATTTGTAAACGGGCGCACTCTAATATCAGCTGGCCAAACTTCCGGCTTAGCTAATGCGTTATATAGGGAACTGGAAATACCAATTTTAAAGTTTATCCGGTTCAGTTAATTTAAGTCGGCATCCTTCTTAATGAGCTTGAAACAGGACATATGAGATTTATTTATTCCAGCAGTTTTTTCGACGTAGTCCAGTATTTGTTCAGCAGTAACTGTTGGCTTAAACGAAGAAATATGTATCCATTTCTTCTGGAATATCATGTCTAAATCATTTGATGAATTAGCACCCTAAATAACAGGGCCTTTTTATTTGTACCCCTATTCAAATTGCTAACAGCTATAATGTAATATAACTACCAACAACATCAATATTATGTGATGAATGTGAAGGTGAAACAGATCTAATGTATCATATTTTGTTTGTTTACATTATTTACTGTGGATACATTATATTTTGGTGGAACCGTTAAATCAGCATTTGTAATAACAAGTAAATCTTTAACAAGAGGTTATGCAGGAGACGCAATGGGTAAGCAATAATTTTGTTTATTTGCACTAATAGGTACAGTTGCTTCTAGATTTATTTTCTTGTGATCAATAGATAAGTGTTCACTTAGTTCAATAAATTCATTTTTTACGGATGTATCGATGAACTTTTGATTTCACTCAGCATGTTTAAATTATTAGATTTAATTCCATCATAAAACAATTTATTACCGCTTTCAAACTTATCTATCACACCATACAATTTTTTAATATCAGTAATATATCTTTCACAAGATTTTTGAGGCCTCTTTTCTATGGCCTCAAGCTACTTTTTTAATTCATTCTCATTCCTTGATAATGATGTTTTAAATTCAAGCTTATAATCAATGAAGTGTTGTTTATTTTTTCAACACCTTCTTGAACATCTCTCAAAACCAAGTCGACATTGTGTATGTATTGTACACAGTCAACACACATAAAATGTATGAAACTGTTAGTATAAAGAAACCCAATAGAATAATGATCCACAGTAGAGCACTTTACAGCAGAGTGATACACCTTTCCACAGACGCCACTGCATTTTATTCCGGTTTCACCGCGGATAAAGCCTTTGCATTTATAACATTCGACCATTATGTAATTAATTCTGTATGACTTTTTTTTATTATTACTTTTAATTTACGATTACAACTTTAGCAAATAAAGGAGAATAAGAAAAAACACATCCGTTCACTTCGACAGTTACACTCATATGTAAATGAGTGCTTTCAAAATTGAATAGGCTTTCATGCTTTTTTTTAGCATTTGTTTCTTCGAATTCAATCATTAAAATCATCACAAATCGTAAGTAAAGTTGTAGTTTTTGATGCGACACCTTTTACTGGGTAATATATTGAAATAAATATCCAGCGAAAAAGGCACGCAAAAACGGAATTAAATCATCACATTGACATATTTTAATAAAATAAGTTTATCTCCAACAAATAATCTTATTATACAATAGCTCAGTGGTAGGGAGTATGATGAGCAATTTTTTTTAAATGTGAATCCATGCTCGTGAATGTGTTAAAATCTTACGTTCTGCATTTAATTTTTTTTATAATGCATGTATTTATTTATTGTATCTTCATATGTGAACTAACAATAAGTATTCAAATCTTAAATCTATAAAAAAAACTATTAGGCCTGACCAGTGTCGGACATAAACTTAGTGGTAGTTATAAATAATACATTAGTAGTGATAATCAAAAAAAAGGGGGGGTAAGTATTTTCAAGTATTCCCATCTGGAGTGTTAGGTATAAGAGCCCGTGTGTCCCTCTTTTTTAAGCGGATGTGTCCAGTAAAGTTCAAAATATTACGAGCAAGCGGATTAGGATGTGATTCGAGTTTTGTTAAATATTTGCCTGCGTATTTTGCAATTTCTTCAGTCACTAGTGGCATATTTAAATCACGATGTATAATAGAATTTTGGATGTACCATGGAGCCGATGTTATTAACCGTAAAATTTTGTTTTGCCTTCGTTGGATTCTCTCGACATTGGAAGATGAAGCAGTGCCCCATAACTGAATTCCGTAGCACCATATTGGCTTCAAAAGCGACTTGTACAGTAAAAGTTTGCAGTCTAAGCTGAGTGTTGAGTTTCTGCCAATCAACCAATAGATTTGAGTTAACTTAAGTTTCATCTGAGTTAACTTAGAGTCAATATGATGTTTCCATGTAAGTCTTCGATCAAGGTGTATACCAAGGTATTTCACTTGGGAATGTTCTGCATTTAATTGAACCAATTCATTATTAGTAGAATCCATGCACTAACTATTTCTTTTGCATATCTTTTTTGCTGGGTTCAAAAATAACTTAGTTATTCGATTGCTAAATAAACTTACCTAAGCAGAAGTGTTGGTTTAAAAAAAATTGGTAACTTTTATATCTAAAGCCAGTTTGTGTTCCTGCATTTTATTGGTGCTTGTGCCAACTAATTGGTAGATCTGCAACCGTAATATTTAAAAAGTTTCTCTTAAATGGAACATAGTAGGCTAGTAGGTTATTTGCATCTGAACAAGCTACACACAAAAAAATCCTACGTTATTTTTCCTAAAATTATAATATAATTTTTTTTGTATAAATGCATATCGCTGATTTTCTAAAACAACGTCATATATCAAAAATGGGATTTTTGAGTTAATGATGCAAAATTAATCCTCGGGACAAAATACAAAAATATGCAAACAAAACTTCAAAAATATATCTTTTTTATATACGGTCCAGCTCAGGAGTGGACATCACTAGACCCCTCAAATATATTAGGAGTCTTTGTTAAAAAGACCGATCTTTAATTTGAAAGGGGTAACAAAAAATTTTTTTTAAGTGAGTCGCTCTAATGTACATATTTTAATAAATTATGTATATAAAAACACATATTTTTTAACCAGTTTCACTTGATTTAATTCATACGGCTCCCTGTTCTGCAAATCACGACATTTTAAATCACAGTGATTTCAAAAAATTAATGATAGCTAAATCATTGCTTTTGTAAATTGCATGATTTGCAATTGCGTTGGAAGTTGCAAGAAAATATTCTATTATAAATGATAAAAAAGTCTTCTGCCAAGTTCTAAAAGTGGAAATGAAATGCTTAACCATAAAAACAAGCCAATTTATGAAAATAAATGACAAAACTTAAAATACAATAAAAACCTACTATTAAGTCAGCGTAAGTTAGGGATTTCTTGTCCGCAAGATGCATTTGAAATGCAGTTTTGCGCTGCGTATTGCAGTTTAATTTGTAATGGATACGAAAGTTTTTTCATAAAATTACGCATGTCTATGTATGTACATATATACATACGTACATATGCATGCATGTCTTTTCTCTACATTTTATGATTTGTGAAGGGTATATAAGATTCGGCACAGCCCAATATAGCACTGTTACTTGTTTTTATCTAGTAATTACTTAGATTAACTATGTTTGTAATTAATTGGCATTATGAGGAAGTTATTTTTAAGTATACTATTAACTGAAAAGGTATTTGATAGTGGTATGTATAGGAAATTTAGAAGATGGAATTATATTTGAAGTATGATAATAAAAGGTTTTAATATGCCTGAGTAATTTTTTGTTGAGTTTTTGTATATGAATAACAATAGTGAGTTCTTTCAGTTACGTGCATTCATATGAATTAATTTGTCCAAAGAACATAGGGTGGGTGATGAGACATATACGATGCAGGTTCATCAGCACCGGACCTAATATCACCGGGACAGTAAGTAACAAAACCATGCTAATGTAATTTTTTCAATACAATTTTTTGTTAAACTGGTAATTGGTACTTTTGATTTTTTTGGCATAAGGTGTCTTAAAATGAATACGTAGTGGAATAAAGTATCATTAGGTCCAAATGACCCACATTAGCCGCTAGCCGAAAACCATAACGAGTCCTACTCGACCGATTCTTACTTAGATTGTGTAGCTGCGTTCTTGAAACAAATTTTGTCTAATAACTGGTTCACGAGGACTAAATAAAGCCTAATGAAAATTCTTAACAGCTTCATTACAAATTCTGGCGCCCAACGTGGGGCATACTTTTAATACGCACGACAAAAGTTTTTGATTCAACTAGATTGTCGTTAGTATTTTGTTTTAAGTAAAAAAAGCAATGTGAGTCCGATCGCAGAGGAGATGTGTAAACATCTAGTAATGAAAAAAATTTTTTTAAGTTGGAAGTTCTTCTGCTTTTACTATATTTTTTAAAGTAAATTAATTAAAACTATCAAAACTTTCAATATTGTAAATACATAGGAATTTTTTAATTTTTTATTTAATGCATGTATTTTATTTATTGTATCTTCAAATATGAACTAACAATAAGTATTCAAATCTTAAATCTAGAGTATAATTATTAGGCCCAACCAATGTCGGACATAAGCTTAGTGATAGTTATTAATACTACATAAGTAGTAATAAGCAACAAAAAGAAAAAAAGTGTTTTCAAGCAGCTTCATCATCTAGTTACAGCACTTCCATTTTCATTCTCGAAGAAGTAGGGCCCAATGACATTTTCAGATGTGATCCCACACCATACTGTACACCTGATGGGGTGCGATTGGCGTTGATGAATGGCTCTTGGATTTTGAGAACCCCAGAACCTACAGTTCTGCTTATTAACAAAGCCATTCAAATGAAAATGAGCTTCATCACTCATAATCAAATTTTCAATAAAGTTGATTTCATTTCTGGCCAACTCTTGAAATTTAACTGCAAAATTTAGACGTTGCCGATGATCTGCGGGTTTTAATTCTTGGACCAATTGCACCTTATATGGGTATAACTGTAAATCTTTTTTTAAAATGCGCCGTAGTGACGTACGAGACATTTCTAGCTGAGCAGAACGCCTTCTGCCAGATGTTTCTGGTGCTTCGTTAACACTTTGCTGTACTCGTTCAATATTTTCCGCAGTGCCACTTAAACGTGGTCTACCGGTTCGAGGCAAATCTCTTACGCTGCCATGTTGGTGATGACGATTAACTAAGCAACGAATCATCGCTTCAGAGGGCGAAATTCTGACGTTAAAATGTCGACGATATGCTCTTTGCGTTAAAATAATTGATCTCTGGTTTAAATAATAAAATTCTATTGTTCTGGTTCTCTGTTCAGTTGTGAACCTCTCCATTATAAATTCTCCAAGTGTTGTCTATGTAATCTGAAAGAAAAAATAAAAAAAACTTACTAAACAAAAAAGTTATTAAACTTTTACACCCCTTGGTTTCTTTTGGTCCACCCTGTACACAAAAAAAATTATATTATAATTTTTGGAAAAATAGCCAAGGAATTTTTTGTGTGTAGCTTGTTAAGATGCAAATAACCTACTAGCCTACTGTGTTCCATTGAAAGCTTATCTAAGAGAAACTTTTTAAACATTACGGTTGCAGATCTACCAATTAGTTGGCACAAGCACCAATAAAATCAGGAACAGAAACTGGCTTTAGATATAGAAGTTACCAATTTTTTTTTTACACAAACACTTCTCCTTAGGTAAGTTTATTTAGCAATCGAATAATTAAGTTATTTTGAACCCGGCAAAAAAGACATGCAAAAGAAATAGTTAGTGCATGGGTTCTACTAATAATGATTAAGTTCAATTTAGGTGCAGAACGCAAGATTTTAACATATTCACGAGCATGGGTTCAGATTTAAACAAAAATTGCTCATCATACTCCCTACCACTGAGCTATTGTGTAATAAGATTATTTGTTTATTTGTGATTTGAACGGGCTAAGGTTCGTATTAAAAAGCAATATCCCGTTCAAATCACAAATATAGAACCAAATAAAGTTCGAATAATAATTAAAATTAACTAAAATTAATAGCCATGGGCCTGTGGCAAAATTTAAAAATAAAAAATATATACTTAATAATAACAAACCAAAAAAGTTTGTCTTAAATAGAACAAAAATAAGCAAATTAACTAACATGTGCATAATTAGTAAAGAACAAACGACAATGGTAAAGACTGTTGTAAATATAGAGATGGTAAAATTGAGCTTACAATACAAAAAAAGCTTTCAGCAAATTGAAATACGATGAATCAAAACAATTCACATATTCCATTTTCAAATATGCTAAATATATAAAGCAGAAATCTACATAAACTGGCACCACACACAGTGGACCAAAAACAAAATAACGCTGATGATGAAGGTTTAGCGGCCTTCGAAAACGGCTGGCTGTTCCGTTCAACTAAGTGTTGTTAGTCAGAATATTTACAACAGACTTTGTTGTTATTTGTTCATTAATAATTATCACATGTAATTTGGCTGAAAAAGCAATACGAAACTTAGCCCGTTCAAATCACAAATATAGAAACAAATAGAGTTCGAATAATAATTAAAATTAACTAAGATTATTTGTTGTAGATAAAACTTATTTTATTAAAATATGTCACTGTGATGATTTAATTCCATTTTTGCATGCCTTTTTCGCTGGATATTTATTTCAATATATTACCCAGTAAAAGGTATCGCATCAAAAACTATAACTTTACTTATGATTTGTGATGATTTGAATGATTGAATTCGAAGAAACAAATGCTAAAAAAGTACGAAAGACTATTCCATTTTGAACGCACTCATTTACATATGAGTGTAACTGTCGAAGTGAACGGATGTGTTTTTTCTTATTCTCCTTCATTTGCTAAAGTTGTAATCGCAAATTAAAATTAATAAAAAAAAATCATACAGAATTAATTACATAATAGTCGAATGTTATAAATGCAAAGGCTTTATCCGCGGTGAAACCGGAATAAAATGCAGTGGTGTCTGTGGAAAGGTGAATCACTCTGCTGTAAAGTGCTCTAATGTGGATCATTATTCTATTGCAATTCTTTATATCAATAGCTTCATACATTTTATGTGTGTTGACTGTGTACAATACATACACAATGTCGACTTGGTTTTGAGAAATGTTCAAGAAGGTGTTGAAAAAATAAACAACACTTCATTGATTATAAGCTTGAATTTAAAACATCATTATCAAGGAATGAGAATGAATTAAAAAAGTAGCTTGAGGCCATAGAAAAGAGGCCTCAAGAATCTTGTGAAAGATATATTAGTGATATTAAACAATTGTATTGTGTGATAGATAAGTTTGAAAGCGGTAATAAAGTTATTTTGATGATGGAATTAAATCTAATAATTTAAACATGCTGAGTGAAATCAAAAGATCATCGGTTCATCGGTAAAAAATGAATTTATTAAACTAAGTGAACACTTATCTCTTGATCATAAGAAAAAAAATCTAGAAGCTATCACAAGTAATCAACAATCTTGTAGCTTTGCATCATCACTGAATTCTTCGAATGATATTGTTTGTGCTCTACAAGATAAGATTTCTCTCCCTACGGCAACTGTACCTATTAGTGCAAATATACAAAATTATTGCTTACCCATTGCGTCTCCCGCATCCCCTCTTGTAAGTGATTTACATGTTATTACAAATGCTGATTTAAAGGTACCACCAAAATAATATCCACAGTAAATAATGTAAACAAACAAAATATGATATCATTATCTGTTTCACCTTCACATTCATCACATAATATTGATGTTGTTGGTAGTTATAGAGCTGTTAGCAATTTGAATAGGGTTAGAAATAAAAAAGGCCCTGATATTAAGGACGCTAATTCATCAAATGACTTAGACGTGATATCCCAGAAGAAATGGATACATATTTCTTTGTTTAAACCAACAGTTAGCGCTGAACAAATACTGGACTATGTCGAAAAAACTACTGGAATATTTAAATCTTATATGTCCTGTTTCAAGCTCATTAAGAAGGATGCCGACTTAAATTAACTGAACCGGATAAACTTTAAAATTGGTATTTCCAGTTCCCTTTATGACGCATTAGTTAAGCCGGAAGTTAGGCCAGCTGATATTAGAGTGCGCCCGTTTACAAATTTTTGCAGGCTGCTACCTGTAGTAAGCCAAAACTAGCTAATGTGTCGAAAAATTTTAGAATATATTACCAAAATCTTTTTGGAATGAGAACTTAAGCTATATCTATCTTTGATTTCTCGTCTAAAAATGAATTTGATGTAATTGTGATGGTGGAAACTTGGTTGAATAAAGATTTCTTCGTGCTGAATTTTTTGATCCTAACCTCTTCAATATATTTCGTAAGGATAGAGATGCTGCTTTTACTGGTTTGTGATTGGGTGGAGGTGTTCTTATTGCTGTAAAATCCTGTTTTAATTCATCATTATACAATATGTTTACAATTATTTCTATCTCCGACGTAGGTGGTTCATTTCTATTATGTGGGTGCTATATTCCACCTAACTGTCCCGAGCATTTATGACACGCATATCGCTAAAATTTTATATTTTGGGAAAAATTTCGCAGTAAACGGCAGTCTTTGTGTTTTGGGTGATTTTTTTTAATGCATGTTTTTTATTTATTGTATATATTTTCAAATATGAACTAACAATAAGTATTCAAATCTTAAATCTATAAAAAAATTATTAGGCCCGACCAATGTCGGATATAAGCTTAGTGATAGTTATTAATAATACATAAGTAGTGATAAGCAACAAAAAGAAAAAGGTGTTTTCAAGCAGCTTCATCATCTAGAGTGTTGAATATTAGAGCCCGTGTATCTCTCTTTTTTAAGCGTATGTGTCCAGTAAAGTTCAAACTATTACGAGCAAGCGGATTAGGATGTGACTCGAGTTTTGTTAGGTATTTGCCTGCGTATTTTGCAATTTCTTCAGTCACTAGTGGCATATTCAAATCGCGATGTATATTTCAATTTTTGATGTACCATGGAGCCGATGTTATCATGCGTAAAATTTTATTTTGCCTTCGTTGAATATTCTCTACATTTGAAGCTGAAGCAATGCCCCATAGTTGAATTCCGTAACACCATATTGGCTTTAAAAGCGACTGGTATATTAAAAGTTTGTAGTGTAGGCTAAGTGTTGAATTTCTACCAATCAGCCAATGTACCTGAATTAATTTAAGTTTCATTTGAGTTAACTTAGAGTCAATGTGGTGTTTCCATGTAAGTCGTCGATCAAGGTGTATACCAAGATATTTCACATGTGAATGTTGAGGAACAACTTGATTGTTAATCCGAATGGGGGAGCAAGTATCTCTTCTTAGGGTGAACGTTATATGGACACACTTTTGTTCATTGACTTTATTTAATTCTCCATAAGTTTAACCAAAGCTCCATCTGGCTAATGTGTTCCTTAAGTTTGCGGGATGCCTCATCAGGGTTTTCATTCATACTAAGGCAGGCTGTATCGTCGGTAAATGTGGAAGTATGGATACTACTGCTTACAGGCATATCACAAGTATAAATCAAATATAAAACTGGTCCCAGTATGATCCCCTGTGGCACACCGGATGAAATAGTTTCAGGCCTACTCGTAAAGTCTCCTTCCACAACAGTGAACTTACGGGAAATAATGTAACTTTCCAAAAGATTTAAAATGTTTATTGGTAAGTAAGTCTTCAATTTTAAAATTAGGCCTTCATGCTACACTTTATCCAATGCCTGGGAAACGTCAATAAAGAGCGCAGAACAATACTTTTTTTTCCTCAAAAGTTCTTCTTATAAATTGAACCAATCTGTGAGTTTGTTCAATGGTGCTATGCTGACTTCTAAAACTAAATTGATGGTCTGGTATGCAACCACTACTAATTAGAACTGGGGACAATTTTGTTTTGAGCAGTTTTTCGAAAAGCTTTGACATAGTTGATAGTAGACTTATTGGCCTATATGACTCAGCCTTGGTTAGATCTTTGCCCGGCTTTGGAATCATTTTAACCTTGGCAAGCTGCCACCTGTGTGGATAATACTCCAGTCGTAAACTGGCATTAAATATGAATAATAGGATTCTCATTGCAATACGAGGCAAGTTCATAAGCATCTGGTTACTAATTCCATCAATACCAGGACCTTTCTTCGGGTTGAGTTCGGCAATTAATTTTTGTAAATCACGCGTCTTAAACTTCATGTGTTGAGGGGGTAGAGCGACTGCATTCGGCAAATCAGCAACACCATTACATATGTTTGGCGTAAAAACGGATTTTAAGTGCTCAGCAAATATTTTAGCTTTTTCAGTATCGCTTCTTGCCCAACTTCCGGTAGATGCGCGTAGAGGTGGCTTATACTCAATGGGTGTTTTAAGCTTTCTAGCAGCGCGGCACAAATAGTAATTAGACGCTGGTGTGACATCAAGACCTTCCAGATAATTTTTAGGAGATGCAGTTTTTTCAGATGCAAGCAACTCTTGGAGTCGTTTAGTGCACTCTTTAAATCTGATTTTATTTTGTGGTGATCTGTGCTGTTGCCATTCCCATCTAGCTCTTCTTTTTCACGTACGAGGCGTTCAATGTCTGTTAAATAAATTTTATTAAACCCAGTCTGCGGATGGGAGATAGTGGCATGTTCAGCAGCCTGTTTAATATTCTCGCTGAGATTGACAATGTTAGATTCAATATCACCGGATGTTCTAAGCGTAATGTTTTCCGTACAATGACTACTGAGATATTTTTTGAACCCCAGCCAATTAACACGATTGATCATCTTCACATATGGGTCAGGTAAGTTACTTCTTAAGGGACTACAAATTGTAATGATCGTCGGAGAGTGATCGGACGAAAGATCAAGAGAAGCTTGAACTTAAATTAAATCCCTAGAGATATTTTTTATGACGCCAAAATCTATAACATCCGGAATTTTTGGTATGTCAGTAGGCCAATAAGTGGGCTCCCCACTCCAAATGACATCCAAGCCCATTTTTGAAATAGTGTTGAACAATGCTCGACCTCTGGGGGTAATAAGACGCGAACCCCAGAACGTATGCTTAGCCATAAATTTTAAAAAGACTTCTCGAAGTCAAATGAGTCTCAGATACTAACATTACATCAATATTTTTTTCCGTGAGGAAGTGCTCAAGTTCATTTTTATGTTGACGAATGCCGTTTGCGTTCCATAAACATATTGTTAACGTGTTCATGGCTTATTAATTAATGCTTGAAGCAGAGTATTCTGCATTCGCAGCATTTCTTGCATCATGCTAGTCATATTTGTTGTAAAATTGTTTATATGTTGTTTATGTTTCTGGAACGCAAACGGCACTCGCCAACATAAAAATGAACTTGAGCACTTCCTCACGGAAAAAAATATTGATGTAATGTTAGTATCTGAGACTCATTTGACTTCGAGAAGTCTTTTTAAAATTTATGGCTACACTATATATGATACAAAGGACCCTAGAGGAAGGGCTTGCGGTGGATCAGCAATTCTAATAAAGTCAAGACTCAAGCACTATGTTCTTGATAACATTTGTGAAGAACACCTACAAGCAACAAATATTGGCATTGAAAGTTTTTGTTCAAATTTTGTTATATCATCAATTTACTCCCCTCCCAGATTTTCAATCACTGAGAATCAATATGAGGATTTCTACAAATCTCTTGGACCTTGTTTTGTAGCAGCTGGCGACTACAATGCTAAGCATATGTTCTGGGGTTCGCGTCTTATTACCCCCAGAGGTCGAGCATTGTTCAACACTATTTCAAAAATGGGCTTGGATGTCATTTCGAGTGGGGAGCCCACTTATTGGCCTACTGACATACAAAAAATTCCGGATGTTATAGATTTTGGCGTCATAAAAAATATCTCTAGGGATTTAATTTAAGTTCAAGCTTCTCTTGATCTTTCGTCCGATCACTCTCGGACGATCATTACAATTTGTAGTCCCTTAAAAAGTAACTTACCTGACCCATATGTGAAGATGATCAATCGTGTTAATTGGCTGGGGTTCAAAAAAATATCTCAGTAGTCATTGTACGGAAGACATTACGCTTAGAACATCCGATGATATTGAATCTAACATTGCCAATCTCAGCGAGAATATTAAACAGGCTGCTGAACATGCCACTATCTCCCATCCGCAGACTGGGTTTAATAAAATTTATTCTACAGACATTGAACGTCTCCTACGTGAAAAAAGAAGAGCTAGAAGGGAATGGTAACAGCACAGATCACCACAAAATAAAATCAGATTTAAAGAGTGCACTAAACGACTCCAGGAGTTGCTTGCATCTGAAAAAACTGCATCTCTTAAAAACTATCTGGAAGGTCTTGATGTCACACCAGCGTCTAATTACTCTTTGTGGCGCACTGCTAGAAAGCTTAAAACACCCATTGAGTATAAGCCACCTCTACGCACATCTACCGGAAGTTGGGCAAGAAGCGATACTTAAAAAGGTAAAATATTTGCTGAGCACTTAAAATCCGTTTTTACGCCAAACATATGTACTGGTGTTGCTGATTTGCCGAATGTAGTCGCTCTACCCCCTCAACACATAAAGTTAAAGACGCGTGATTTACAAAAATTAATTGCCGAACTCAACCCGAAGAAAGCTCCGGGTATTGATGGAATTAGTAACCAGATGCTTATGAACTTGCCTCGTATTGCAATGAGAATCCTATTATTCATATTTAATGCCATTTTACGACTGGAGTATTATCCTCACAGCTGGAAGCTTGCCAAGGTTAAAATGATTCCAAAGCCGGGCAAAGATCTAACCAAGGCTGAGTCATATAGGCCAATAAGTCTACTATCAGCTATGTCAAAGCTTTTCGAAAAACTGCTCAAACCAAAATTGTCCCCAATTCTAATTAGTAGTGGGTGCATACCAGACCATCAATTTGGTTTTAGAAGTCAGCATAGCACCATTGAACAAACTCACAGACTGGTTCAATTTATAAGAAGAACTTTTGAGGAAAAAAAGTATTGTTCTGCGCTCTTTATTGACGTTTCCCAGGCATTTGATAAAGTGTGGCATGAAGGTCTAATTTTAAAATTGAAGACTTACTTACCAATAAACATTTTAAATATTTTGGAAAGTTACATTATTTCCCGTAAGTTCACTGTTGTGGAAGGAGACTTTACGAGTAGGCCTGAAACTATTTCATCCGGTGTACCACAGGGGAGCATACTGGGACCAGTTTTATACTTGATTTATACTTGCGATATGCCTGTGAGCAGTAGTATCCATACTTCCACATTTGCCGGCGATACAGCCTGCCTTAGTATGCACGAAAACCCTGATGAGGCATCCCGCAAACTCCAGGAACACATTAGCCAGATGGAGCTTTGGTTAAACTTATGGAGAATTAAAGTCAATGAACAAAAGTGTGTCCATATAACGTTCACCCTAAGAAGAGATACTTGCTCCCCCATTCGGATTAACAATCAAGTTGTTCCTCAAAATTCACATGTGAAATATCTTGGTTTACACCTTGATCGACGACTTACATGGAAACATCACATTGACTCTAAGTTAACTCAAATGAAACCTAAATTAACTCAGGTACATTGGCTGATGGGTAGAAATTCAACACTTAGCCTAGACTGCAAACTTTTAATATACAAGTCGCTTTTAAAGTCAATATGGTGTTACGGAATTCAACTATGGGGCACTGCTTCAGCTTCAAATGTAGAGAAAATTCAACGAAGGCAAAATAAAATTTTACGCATGATAACATCGGCTCCATGGTACATCAAAAATTCAAATATACATCGCGATTTGAATATGCCACTAGTGACTGAAGAAATTGTAAAATACGCAGGCAAATATCTAACAAAACTCGAGTCACATCCTAATCCGCTTGCTCGTAATATTTTGAGCTTTACTGGGCACATCCGCTTAAAAAAGAGAGATACACGGGCTCTAATATTCAACATCTAGATGATGAAGCTGCTTGAAAACACTTTTTTCTTTTTGTTGCTTATCACTACTTATGTATTATTAATAACTATCACTAAGCTTATGTCCGACATTGGTCGGGCCTAATAATTTTTTTATAGATTTAAGATTTGAATACTTATTGTTAGTTCATATTTGAAGATACAATAAATAAAAAAACATGCATTAAAAAAAATAGTTTGCACCAGATTTTCAATAGTAGCTTCAAGGCGATTAAAATTAAAGCTTGTGTCAGTATTTTTTGAATTATTTGGCGGGGAAACATTTTGTGTGGGAATTGAATTTGTCTTAGCAGTATCTGCTTACGATATACGGGAAGTAACTGGTTAGCTCATTTGCGCAAAAGTGGCAGAGTAAGCGTTTGCTGATTGAGCTGGAGCTAATTTAGGTTTTTGCACCATAGCCTTCTTTACGAAAGAGTACACAGGACAACCTCTGTAGTTAGCGGTCTGATTACCTCCACAATTACTGCATTTTTTATTACTTTGATCTTCTGGCATATTGCAACTAGCAGTGCCGTGTAATTCGCCACACACAACACAAACAGAGGGTAAATTGCAGTATGTTTTTTTATGGCCATATTCTTGGCAATTATGGCACTGTACAGGACCTGAACGCTTATGTGGCTCTTCAACTGTGATTTTTCGGTACAAGAGGTATTTCAAATTATAAATTGGATGCGTCTCATTTTTTTTCAATTTTATTTCATTAGGCTCAAGTTCAACACGAAATAGGGGTTGGGGAATCTTCTCTCTGTTTATTATATTGGACACATTTTTTACCTTAAACCCCTGGAGGACAACATAAGAATCTATGCCCTTCAATATGATCTGCATGCCTTAAGTGCTCTTAAGCTGGTATGTGTAGAAGCTTGTTTTATTTTTTTCAAATTCAGCAACCATTTTGTGGAAATCCTTTTCGTTTTGGCGATTAGTTAAGGCTGCACTGTTATCCCTAGACATTTTTGGAGCAGATGAAATTTTTGAAGAATTCGGGCTTCGCCCACGCTTTACCACGGTTATATATCTGTCCATTCCGACTTATACCTTGAGTTTCGAGCCACTGTTATCTGTAGTTATAACTTTCTTAATTGATGAACACGAGCCTGAAGGGGATCATATTACTGGCTTATATGAAGAAGTACTAGGCAACTGTAATGTTAATGCATCATTACTATTTAGCATTGGACAAATTAAAGTTGATCGCTGACGAAAAATTGGCTTTGCCGTTAAAAAAAAAGGTTTTCATCAGATTTATTATTTCATTAAGAGTTTCAGAACTCACAGTAAAATAAGCATTTCTGCCGTTAGAACTCACTTCAAATTTTTTTGTATTTGAGGCACTCATATAAAGAATTCCTTAAGGGTTATTCGTTTGTGTTATTTTTTTTGTTTGCGGTCTTTTTTTTGTTATTTTTGATTGTTTATTTGTTTCGAGGTACACATATAGAGTATTCCTCAATGTAACTTTGTTTATGTTTTTTTTTATTTGCGTTTATTTTTTTTTTGTTTCTGTTATTTCTACTATGTAAAAAAATATTTGCAAAGCATAAAGCTTATTTACTAAAGTCAGTATGTACCTTTTACGAATAATATGTACTACGAATATTTTTTTGTATAATTTTTTGTTTGTATGTAAGTAAAATTCAGCTAATCAACTGTTCGCTATGAAGGTACCACGAGAACTGAAAAAAACTTTTGGAAAGTTATATATTAGGCCGGAAGTTCCCTGTTATGGAAGGAGAATTTGTGAGTACGCCCGAAACTATCTCATCCGGTGTACCTCAAGGGAGTATACTGGGGCCAGTTTTGCATTTCATTTATACTTGTGATATGCCTGTGAGCAGTAATATCCATACTTCTACATTTGCCGATGATACAGCCTGCCTTAGTATGCACGAAAACCCTCATGAAGCATCCCGATATCTTCAGGAACATATAACACAACTTGAGCCATGGTTAAACTTATGGAGAATAAAAGTAAACGAACAGAATTGCGTACATATAACCTTTACCCTACGAAAATATACTTGTCCCCCCATTAGAATCAACAGTCAAGTTGTTCCTGAACATTCACATGTGAAATACCTTGGTATACACCTTGATCGTCGGCATTCATGGAAACACCATATTGACTCAAAGATAACACAAATGAAACTTAAAATAACTCAAATACATTGACTGATCGGTAGAAACACAACACTCAGTCTAGATTGTAAACTTTTAATATACAAGTTGATTTTGAAACCAATATGGTATTACGGAATTCAACTATGGGGCACTGCTTCAGCTTCTAATATCGAGAAAATCCAACGAAAGCAAAACAAATTTTACGGTTAATAACATCGGCTCCGTGGTACATAAAAAATTCAAATATACATCGTGATTTATATATGCCACTAGTGACTGAAGAAATTGTAAAATACGCAGGCAAATATTTAACCAAATTCGATTCACATCCTAATCCGCTTGCTCGTAATATTTTGAACTTTACTGGACACATCCGCCTTTAAAAGAGAGACACAAGGGCTCTTATACTTAACACTACAGATTGGACTGCTTGATAATATATTTATTTATCCTTTTTGATTATCACTATTTATGTATTATTTATAACTATTACTAAGTTTATGTCCGACTCTGATCGGCCCTAATAATTTTTTTATAGATTAAAAATTTGAATACTTATTTTTAGTTCACATATTAAGATACAATAAATAAATACATGTATTAAAAAAAATATGTATA
Source organism: Tachina grossa (assembly GCA_949987645.1). NCBI lineage: Eukaryota > Metazoa > Arthropoda > Insecta > Diptera > Tachinidae > Tachina > Tachina grossa. The sequence goes on from CATLJX010000072.1 coordinate 377,664, forward strand.
TATAATATCCCAACTAAATGCAATAGACCATATAAGCTCCCTTGGTACACCAATGGCTTAAAAAACCTAAAAAATTTGCGTAACCAATTCCATAAAATGTTTTTGGATATGGGTAATCCCGAATCTCAAGCTAAATTCCTCCATTACAGTAGAGAATTTAACTTCTTGAATAAATTTCTATATAAGCAGTTCCTCTTGTCGAAAGTATAGGAAATTATACATAACCCCAAAGTTTTTTAGACTTTTGTTAAATCTAAAAGGAAATCATCAGACATTCCATTTATAGTTAATTTCGATGGCAAAATTACTAATTCTTGTGAGGAAGCGGTAAATTTGTTTGCATCCTTTTTTCCTCAAATTATAAACCGTTCAATGGCAATATTTTAACTTCGGGAGAATTTAACTAATTTAACATTGGTAATAACGATTAGTTGAGGCTGCACTGTTATCCCTAGACATTTTTGGAGCAGATGAAATTTTTGAAGAATTCGGGCTTTACCACGGTTATATGTCTGTCCATTCCGACTTATACCTTGAGTTTCGAGCCGCTGTTATCTGTAGTGATAACTTTGTTAATTGATGAATAGGAGCCTGAAGGGGATGACATGACTGGCTTATAGGCAACTGTAATGTTAATGCATCATTACTATTTGGCATTGGTCAAAGCGAAGTTGATCGCTGACGAAAAATTGGCTTTGACGTTAAAAAAAAGACTTTCATCAGATTTATTATTTATATTTTTTTTCATTAAGAGTTTCAGAACTCACAGTAAAATAAGCATTTCTGCTGTTAGAACTGGGTGATTTTAACTTAAAAAATATTTTTTTGGTCTAAAGCTTCGGATAATATTTTCTTAACGCCTCATAATGTTAATCATGATCATAAAATTAACTTCATTGATAGTTTATTTTCAATAAATTTGTGTCCCATTAACAATTACGCTAATAGATTAAATCGTTTTCGTACCAGATTTTCTTAATTTTAAAGTTCTGAGTCCTTTACTGTGGATATCAACCCCAAATGTTCATCGCCAAGCCTTAGTAATAGATATAGGTAGTTTAACGTTTTTTATTAATTCTAAATGCTCGTCTGTTAATTAATTTAAGTTAAACGCTTGTAATTTTAATGTGCTGAGCTCTATGTTCGATTCCATTAATTGGATAGAACTTTTTGCTGGATTAAAAATCAATGAGTACTATGAACTTTTTATAAAAAAAAGTCCAAAAAAATTTTTCAGATAATATCTCAACTAAACGCAATAGACCATATAATCTCCCTTGGTACACCAATGGACGAAAAAGCTAAAAACCTTGCGTAACAAATTCCATAAAAAGTTCTTGGATATGGGTGATTCCGAATCTCAATCTAAATTCCTCCATTACAGTAGAGAATTTAACTTCTTGAATAAATTTCTGTATAAGCTGTTTCTCTTGTCGAAAGAAAAGGAAATTATACATAAGCCCAAAGCGTTTTGGACTTTTGTTAAATCTAAAAGGAAATCATCAGACATTCCATCTATAGTCAATTTTGACGGCAAAATGTCTTATTCTTGTGAAGAAGCGTTAAATATGTTTGCATCCTTTTTTAGCTCAAATTTTAAACCGTTCAATGGCAATATTTTGACTTCTGGAGAATTTAAGAAATTAAACATTGGTAATCTAGTTCTGTCTGAGATTGATGTATCTGACGCAATTAAGCGGGTAAATAATTCATTTAAATCTAATTCTGATGGTCTCTGTATTTATTTGCTAAAGAAATCAAGTAAATCCTTAATACCAACTCTAACTTTTATTTTCAATTTGTCTTTAAAAGAAGGAGAGTTTATTAGTGAGTGGAAGTCCATAATAGTCACACCAGTTTTCAAAGATGGCATCCGAAATGATGTAAAATTCTATACGCCTATCTCTAAGATTTCTTTTGCTTCTAAAATTTTCGAGCATACTGTGCATAAAAAGTTATTTTTCAAAATCAAGCCTTGGATTTCTCCGTATCACCACGGCTTTTATCCTGGCCTCTTCAGTGAATATTGTCAAGATGCTCTAGAGCATAGTAGTAAATTAGAAGTTATTTATACAGATTTTTTCAAAGCGTTTGATACGATATCACATTCTATTCTATTGTCTAAACTGAGTTTAATGGGATTCCATTCCAATTTTTTGTTATGACTTAAGTCATACCATGATACAATAATATTAAAATACAACCACATTTGACGTACAAAATTAATTATGACTTTTTCCCCGATTATTTGATTACTGTTTGTTTTGTAAACAGAGAGGAGAACGTTGCCACACATATATAATGGCAACTTTCATTTAGGAATACTTTTTGAAATGTGTAATTTAAGTTTAAAAATTATAGTTTAATCCACACTTTTTTAAATGCTGTATTTATTGGACATGACGATAACGAAATCTGTGTGTAATATGATCTTCAAAAGTTGGCAAATTTCCTTGCTGTTCAATCTTTGCTGCTGCCGCTGTTGGTGCTGCTGGTTTTTATAATGAAAAAATTTAAAAACTTTTAAATTTTTTTTAATTAAATAAACAACAAAGTCAAACAATTAATCAAAAACTCGGATTTCATAAACTAATAAGGTAGAATTAATTTTGAGAGTAAAACATAATCGGGACAAACGTCAGAATGTTAATATGGCGATGAAAATAGAGAACGGTTTTACCTTTATGTTATTGTACCATGAGTCATACTTATCTAATAGAGTTTGCTTAGTATATATTGAAGGTTTTCAATTTGCGACCTATTATCCAACGTCTGGTGTGCCTCAGGGGAGCATCCTTGGCCCATTATTATTTAATTTATTTTTTAATGATATTGAATACTATTTTATTAAGTCTAGATATCTTCTATATGCCGATGATTTGAAATTTTTCATGAAATTTAATTCGATGAGCGATATGTACATTATGCAAAATGAGCTTAGTAATTTAGGTCATTGGTGTCAACTAAATTGCTTGCATTTAAATATTAATAAAAGTTTACAGGTTTTATTTCATAGATCCATGAATCCCATTGAATTGACATTTTATATGAACGGTATCAAATTAAACAAAGCAAATTCTAAACTTGATTCAGGAGTTGTTTTTGATAGTTCTATGTCTTTTGTAGTTCATGCTGAGTATACGCTTATTAAAGCATATAAAATGCTTGTTTTCTTGAAGCGAAACTGCTCTGAGTTCGTTAATTCGCATAAGCATAAGTACCTGTACACGTCTTTTGTCAGATCTAAGTTGGAATATGGTGCCGTTATATGGAATCCTCATGTCTCAAATCTTATCTCTCGTATTGAGAGCCTTCATTGAATTTTTGTTAAATTTGTTACACGCTCGTTATCGTATTTAGTTACTGTTCCTTATGAATCTAAGTGTCTATTTATTAGCCTACGTAATCTTCAGGGACGTAAAAAACTTCAATCCGCCCTTTTGGGTTATGATATAGTTAATGGATACATTGACTGTCCTGATTTGCTTCATTCTTTACACCTCGAAGAAACTTGAGGTTAGCTAAATTGTTTGATATTCCTTTTCATCAAACTAATTATGCTTGTAATGGCACATTAACTCGTGCTTTTGTGTTTCTTAATGAAATAAATTTTAAATTGCAAAGAGAATCGAAATCTTATGTGGAATTAAGCACTGATAAAAACGATTATAAACTTTTTCTTCTAAGTGTAATAAAATAATATTTTTATTCAAAATTGTTTAAATATATATTCATTCAGAAATTAGTCTTTTATTTTTTATTAGTCTTTTAGAATTTTGATCCTATACATGCATATATAAGTTATCAACCCTAGCTACTAAGAATAATTGTATGTATATATTTAAAGATAAATAGTATATCGTAGTCTGAAAGGACTTTTCTTGTCCATAGACTGAAATAATTAAATAAATTTATTTTTGTTGGGGAAACCATTAATACATTTATTAATTAATATGTGTACATATAAACTTACAAACATACATGTAGGTATTACGTACATACATATATACATATGTATATAAGCACCTACATACAAGGGTGATCGACTCGGTCTTACAACCACCCAGCAAAAAACTTCAAAAAAGGTAATCGAGTTTGGATTTAAGCATTTTTGGTGGAAGCTGTTCCTTACTGGATTACCAACTTAATGATTTTAATAAGGCGTGAGACTAAAATAATCGATTCTTGAGAAGTAGTTATGTTGTTTATTGTAGGAATTAATTATATTTTCCGTTGTGGGAAAAAGTTATTTTTTTCTTGATTTAACTACTTTTTTTAAATATGCCGTTGTTTGAATAAATGGAAGGTTTTGGTTAAAAACTCAGTTTGATTAAATATATAATAAGTTAAAAAAAAATTAAATAAATTTAAAAAAAAACTATTGTTTTACTACGAAATATGCCATTTTGTAAAATTTCTTTTATAAACTCAATTGAAGTGGGTCATATTTTATTCGTATCAGTGCCTCTATTGTTACTTATAAATACTATATTCAGAAAAATTTCAATTGCTTTCATTGATAAATTTTTATTAAAACCGTAAATGAAAAAAAAATTATTTAGAGCTACTTATATTTAAATAATTTTTTTCCAAAATGTAAGTACTTATTTTTTAGTTTAAAATAAATAAGTAGGCAATTTAGAAATATTTATAATTTATTTAAAATAACTACTTATTTTGGCAATATTTTCACGTCTTCTTTTAAAACCCAAAGAATATGTTCAACTTCTGCTTCCTATTTTTAAAAATTTGCGTAATGTGCTTTGTAAGCGAGTACTTCAATTTGGCAATCTAAAAAGTAAGTCATTATATGGCAAGTAGTTCAGATGGTAATGTCTAATTTTTTGCTGGGCAGTTTTAGATGCCTGGTTTTCCCCGATTCGGTTGTCGGGTTTTACAAAATGTTGATTTTTCGAATGTCGATTTACAGTTTAAAAACCGGCTGATTCGAATACTTTTCGATTTGTATATTTTGCAATAAAATTAGTTTTTACTGTGCTAAAACTTAGACCAACGTGTTCTGTTGATTTTCCTAAGTCCTTTTTTTAGTGTAAAAGTTCTAGGCGTTTTTGAGCATGGAAACACTCACGGAAACATGAAATTAAAGCGAAAATATTTTTTGGGGTGGTAGAAGATGCAAATTAAATTGGCCTTATGGTGTACGATGGATGTCAAAATCCACTTATAAAAAGTTTTTTTTAGTTTTAGTTAGTTAGATATCCATCTTGTTCATACAATCATATTAGGGAAGTAACGAATGTCAGCATTCGCTTTCGCTTTCTCATTCGCAAATTATTCGCTTACTTTTGGCATTTGCTCTTTCATTCGCTAAAATGTATGCGAATATTTCAAGCGAATACTAAATACAAAAAAAAATGTATTTCTTTTACGAGAATAGTTTACCATTAACAAACATCAAGAAGACGAAAATTATTTTAAGCCAGCATGAAAAAATACATATACTTACAAGTAAAGCATTATAATCAAGGCCTTAAAAATTTAGCGGGAAACTTTTCTATCAATAAGTTTTCGTAAGTATCAAAATGAAACCAAAATCCAGCGGTGTTTGGAAATATTTTTTAGTTTTTGCAACAGAAATGGCAGTGTTTGATTTGCGCAAAAATATTTTCAACTTGACACTAGTCTGATTTTTTTTAGATTAAAGCGATTACGTGAACAAGTTGCCATATAAAAAAAAGTAAGTACTTCTCAAGAATCGATTATTTTAGTCTCACGCCTTGTTAAAATCATTAAGTTGGTAAGCCAGTAGGGTATAGCTTCCAGCAAAAATGTTTAATTCCAAACTCGATTACCTTTTTTGAAATTTTTTGCTGGGATTTTTTATTGTTGTACAATTGCAAATAGACATGTAGGTATATCGATTTGCACCGAAGTCAATATTGCGCTATTATCCGTACATATTTAAATAATTGCAAAGCATAATTTTTAAACCAATATAATTATAAAAAATAGCTTAAATTTTTTAGGTCGCAAGTTTCATCACATGTAGTATTATGTGCACGAAAAAAAATGAAAATGAATCAGACCTTAGAGGTTCGTCTGCTCCATCCGACTCATTACTTGCTGTTTGTAATAGTGTTTTCACACTGACGTGGTTTTAATAAAAGTTGGTTTTATCATTAAAACCAACTGTTAAAACCTGGTTTTACCATAAAAATAGTTTTTGTTAAAACCAACTTAGAACCATTTTAGAATTGGTTTTAAATTGGTTTTTTGAAATGCAACCTTGTTTTTGCTGTGCTAAGTTTAGTGTTGCCAAGTTAAAATGACCAGGAGCAGCTAAAAAATTTTCAATTTAAAAATTGATGCAAAATGATGATGATGATAAATTTTCATATCAAGTTAGAGTAACTCCAAGTCAATTTCCTTCTTTATTGTAAATAATTCCTTCATCTTTTTGATTTATTACTGCAAGTAGGTCGTCAACGTATTTTGTTATGTATTTTATTTTCACGCTCTTTTATGTCATAGGTAATCCACTAACACCGACAATTGCAGGCATGATGCTCGATACTCTTTTAGACGAAGTAATTAATGAATTGATAGAAAAGAGCATGTACAACAACTGTTTTTGTTTGTATGAAAAACTCGAAAATTTTACAATGTGTTGTAAAATGGAATGTAAATTATATTTTGTAAATAAACATTTTTTAAATTATGGAACTAGTAAACAAAGTGAAGAAGTGCTTGGAAATCAAATTATTGTATATTAAAAATACAAAAATACATCATCTGATAAAACTTTTTATAATATTTATTTAATAAATTTTATTTTATTAATAAAATATTTTTTTGTTCTCCTTCCTAAAAAATATTTTTTTTATTGTTGCTGCTGCATCAATTTTATATAATTTCTTGATAATCTGCTAAATTGACAACATTTTTACCGATATAAAGAAATGAACATTATTCTCTCTTTTTTAGAAGGGTAAAAATATTGCCAACTTAGCAGATTATCAAGCAATTATATGACACCCTTACGATTACAAATGTATATAATGCATAGCATATGTCAGTGATAGGTGTTGTGCCAAACAAGAACTTGGTCAATATTTATATCTCACTGCTTTTGATGGACGAAATTTTTGATAGGAACTTGGCCTTTTTTCACATTGATGTTTTTGAAAAATTTTCTATGATAAGACTTTTTAAACTTAACATTTCTAGGGTATTTTATTGCTATTCATGATCAGCGTTGTCAATTTGGTGCGTTTCGCACCATTTTGGGTGCTTTTTGAAATTTTTTGTGCGAAAAATTCCTTAGTTGGTGCGTGGTGCGCTTTTTTTAAAATTTTGGTGCGTTTTTTTAATTTTTGGTGGCATCAACGCAAATTTAACACAACAATATGTTAAAACTGGTAAATTTTTGTTGTGAAACTTACTAACTTCCTGATAGTGTTAATTACCATATTAATAGTAATGAAGTTTACAAAATATCACAATTTGAAATGAAATCTGTTGTATGATAACAATAATAATGAAAATATTACCTTTTTTAGATTTAGTTGAACTGCAGTGAATTTTAATCAGAAATAATTTCTTATTCAGGCTGAAGTCTACTGATGATTTGTTACAGCAACAATGAAATGCATATAGACAAAGCTGAACCAACAGCAAATAAAGTTCAAATTAATAAATATACTATGACAGTATGTCGAATAATGAATTTTTTAAAATTTTTTTTGGTCAAGTTTTTTTTAATTATGTGCAGACATTGTAAAAGGCTGTTTGTTTTTATTGTTATATTTTTAATCCCCGACCAAAAAAAGGGGTGTTATAAGTTTGTAATGTGTGTCTGTGTGTCTGTACGAGTCCAGGTACAGGCCAAACGGCTGGACCGATTTTGATTTAGTTTTTTCTGTTTGAAAGGTGACTTGATCGATAAGGTTGTTAGCTATGTTTTAATAAAATCGGTCCAGCCGCTTAGAAGATATCACATGTTTTCTAGAAATATTCGGGCGTTTTTAAAATTTTTAATTTTTGCTATTAGTATGGATATATTAAGCTACTGATAAAAAAATTTTAAAAATATTTGAATAGAATGATAAATAATGAACTTTTATTAGTTCTGAATCCTTTCTATTAATCGTTGATATCTTTAAAAAGTTTTGTAGAGAATTTATGAAATTAAAAAAAAGAATATCTATGTAGTACAAATGAATTTATAGTAAAATATTTGCCAAGTCTTTTTAGGTTTTATTTTTTTAACCCTGAACTGTAAAAACCTGTTTTAGTGTTAAATTTTTAACACAAAAAAAATTTCTTTTATGCAAAACTAATATAATAAACATTTTAAACTAAAAAAAGAAATTCTAAGCTTGATGCATTTTTTTTGCAAATAGCGCGTTTTTTTCTCCATTTTGGTGCGTTTTGAAATTTCAAAGTTGACAACGCTGTTCATGATCAATGTGCTAGTTAAAAATGGCATAGTTACATAAAATAATGGGTAAGATCATGATGAGTGTTGGATTGTACACCTTAAAAATTAATTATTGTGTCATTACAACGGGTCGCCAGTGTGTACGCAATTTGTTGAGAGTCGTCTGGAAAGAAACATGTAAGCTACAGCGTTAATTCTAGTGGGAGTGATCCCGCCTATTTTCTCAATATATTTACATATTAAAGTCTGCTTAGCCGAAGTATATAAATCAAAAGGATATGCCCAATGTGTATATAAAGTTTCAATAGTTTCAAGTTTCAAAATTTCAGCTCTCGGCAGTATAATATTACGTAAAATTATCATGGGTATGGCCCTGCCGACTTTTATATCTGTTAGTGCTTATGGTTAATGTAAAGTTATGTTGAAAAAATCTGATGAGAATAACATAAGTAATAGACTAAAAACTGCAAAGCCGAAGTACATGAAAGAAATAATTACGATTTATGGGTGTAGTCACGTCTACTTTTCAAAACAGAAAATTTTTACTTTGGATAGGTGCAATGTGGATGAAAAGTTTCAGTAAAATTTAACTTAATTTTGAGTTAACAGTGCTTTTCCCAACCCCTGATTTAAACTTCTGATTTCTTAGATTTTTCTTAGAGAACTCTAATCTAAATTAATTTGTGTACCAAATTTCAGCTCTCTAGTGCAAATTGGAGTTTTAGCGATAAAACTTCTTGGTTTTAAGATTTTCCCATTGGCTTACTCATCGACACTTGCTTGCGTATAAAATTTCAGCTCTCTAGCGTGAACTTTACCTTATAATTTTATGAGCACTACCCCTCCCACTATTTTAAACTCACAATATTGTTGTGAGCAGCGCTTATAATTCATGCTTATATTCTTCTAAAATATGCTAGACCGAAGTAGATTAAACACAAGGCTAAAATTTTATTGGGACTATCACGCCCACTTTTTTAGGTGATAGTTTAAAGTATTGTATACGTGTAACGTATATGCAAGGTTTCACTAAAATGGCTTAAGTTAAAAGCTGTATATTAACAGCCTTATTTATATAACTTATTAAGGCTTTATAAAGGGGTTTTAAGACAAGTTTTCATAAAAATTTTTTCTTAAAAAGTCTTAATAAGTTTTATAAATAAGGCTGTAAGTTTTCAGGTTCAAACACTAGTAGCGTGGCCCCGCCCATTCTGGTAAAATTTTTTGGTTTTTCAGATTTTTCTAGTTGGTTTCTCACGAAGAGCTACTTGTGCATCAAATTTCAGCTCATAAGCTCAACTTTTAATTTTTATGGGCGCAGACCCGCCTCTCTGACTAAAATTTCCGGGTTTTTAGGGTTTTCTTGTTGTTTTTTCTCCTATACCTATTCGTGTATCAAATTTCAGCTCCTTAGCGCAACTTTTAGTTTATAATTTTAATGGGCGTAACCCCGCCCACTTTTCCAAACTTTAGATTTTTTTTGGCCACTGCTTATTATTCCTGTCAAGTTTCGTTGCAAACGGATAATAATACATACAGAAATAGTATATATAAATATGCTGAGCCGTAGTACATGAAAATGAGGTTGGAATTGTATGGGCGTGTCAACGCCCACTATCCTAATGAAAAATTTTTTGGCTTGCTTTATCGCAGCATGCTTCCACTAGGCGCCTTAGATTTGCTTTTTTAAATCTAGCCTTTATGGGCGTAGCCCCGCCCTCCTGGCCAAAATTTTTGAATTTTAAATTTTTTTGTTTATTACTCACCTAGACCTAGCTCTGTAACAAATTTCAGCTCAGTAGCACAGGTTTTAGTTTTAATTGGCGTAGCCCCGCCACCTTGGTTAAAATTTTTAGGTTTTCAGATTTTTCTGGTTCATTGCTCACCTAGATCTACTCGTGTACCAAATCTTAGCTCTCTATCTATAGCGGAAGTGCTTCATCAATTTGATGAGTGATCAGTGTGTCAGTGAGTATGTCTCAAAACATGCACATTTTGCACCTCCATATCTCCGGAACCTTTCATTGTAAAATTCATTCATTCAAATTTCGCATATAAGGTTTTATGAATTTATTCCAATTATGATTTCAATTTCATAATTTTACGGTCACGGGGAACAAAGTTATGAGGGGGGTAAAAACAGCTCGAATAGCTTCCTGTAAATATACACACTGCTTGCATTGACCGGAACTTGCCCTGGCGCACTGCCGTGCGCCTAGATACTACATGTGATCAAAATTGTGCCTTAAAAATATCAGCTAATTTTTTTATAATTATATTGGTTTAAAAATAATTTTTTTTTATATACATGTATTTATTTATTGTATCTTCTTATGTGAACTAACAATAAGTATTCAAATCTTAAATCTAAAATATAATTATTAGGCCCAACCAGTGTCAGATATAAGCTAAGTGATAGTTATAAACAATAGATAAGTACTCATAATCAAAAAGGAAAAATAAATGTATTATCAAGCAGTCCCATCTGGAGTGTTGAGTATAAGAGCCCTTGTGTCCCTCTTTTTTATGCGGATGTGTCCAGTAAAGTTCAAAATATTACGAGCAAACGGATTAGGATGTGAATCGAGTTTTGTTAAATATTTGCCAGCGTATTTTGCAATTTCTTCTATCACTAGTGGCATATTTAAATCTCAATGTATATTTGAATTTTTTATGTACCATGGAGCCGATGTTATTAACCGTAAAATTTTGTTTTGTTTTCGTTGGATTCTCTTGATATTGAAAGCTGAAGCAGTGCCCCATAGTTGAATTCCGTAACACCATATTGGTTTCAAAATCGACTTGTAATATCGACTTGTAATCGATTTAATATTATTGCATAAGTTTACAATCTAGACTGAGTGTTGAACTTCTACCAATCAGCCAATGTATCTTAGTTATTTTAAGTTTCATTTGTGTTATCTTTGAGTCAATATGGTATTTCCATGTAAGCCGACGGTCAAGGTGTATACCAAGCTATTTCACATGTGAATGTTGAGGAACAACTTGACTGTTGATTCTAATGGGGGGACAAGTATCAATTCCTAGGGTAAAGGTTATATGTACGCACTTCTGTTCGTTTAATTTTATTTTCCATAAGTTTAACCATAGCTCAAGCTGTGTTATATGTTCCTGAAAAAATCGGGATGCCTCATGAGGCTTTTTGTGCATACTAAGCCAGGCTGTATCATCGGCAAATGTAAAAGTATGGATGTTACTGCTCACAGGCATATCAAAAGTATAAATCAAATAGAAAACTGGCCCCAGTATACTCCCATGAGGTACACCGTATGAGAAAGTTTCGGGCGTACTTATAAATTCTTCTTCCATAACAGAGAGCTTCCGGCCTAAAAAACAACTTTCCAAAAGTTTTAGAATGTTATTTGGTAGATATGTCTTCATTTTTGAAATTAGGCCATCATGCAAAACTTTATCAAATGCCTGAGAAACATCAATAAATAGGGCAGAACAATACTTCTTTTCTTCGAATGTTTTCCTTATAAATTGAACCAATCTATGCGTTTGTTCAATGGTGCTATGCTGACTTCTAAAACAAAATTGATGGTCCGGTATGAATATATTATCTGTTAGATAAGGGGACAATTTTATCATGGGCAGCTTTTCGAAGAGTTTTGACATAGTGGACAGCAAACTTATTGGCCTATATGACTCTGGGGGCAAATTACGGCACTCGTTTTCGAACGGAATTACGAAATATTTCAATAGAGTTTATGTGGAAATATTTTTAAATTTCGAACCGTATCGAATGCCGTAATTTGCCCCCTGGTTTGGTAAGATTTTGCCCGGCTTTGGAATCATTTTGACCTTGGCAAGCTTCCAGTATTCTGGATAATACTTCAGTCGTAATATGGCATTAAAAATAAACAGCAGGATTCTTATTGCAATATGCGGCACGTTCATCAGCATCTTGTTACTAATTCCATCAATACCTGGAACTTTCTTTGGTTTGAGTTCAGCTATTACTTTTTGTACATCACGCATCTTAAACTTTAAGGGTCGAGGGTGTAGAGTAACTACACTCGGCAAATCAGAAACACCAGTACATGTGTTTGGCTTTTAAGTGGTCAGCAAATATGCTAAATTTTTCCGTATCGCTTCTTGCCCAACCTCCGGTAGATGTGCGCAGAGGTGGCTTAAACTTATCGGGTGTTTTAAGCTTTCAAGCAGCGCGCCACAAAGAGTAATTTGATGCTTGTGTGACATCAAGACCTTCCAGATAATTTTTGATGGATGCAGTTTTTCAAGATGCCAGCAACTCTTGGAGTCTTTTAGTACAATCTTTAAATCTGATTTTATTTTGGGGTAATCTGTGCTGTTGCCATTCCCTCCTAGCTCGCATTTTTTTATACTCGAGATGTTTAATATCCCTAGAATAAATTTTATTAAACCCAGTCTGCGGATGGGAGGTAGTGGCATGCTCAGCAGCCTTTTTAATATTTTCATTAATAGAGGCAATGCTAGATTCAATATCATTGGGTGTTCTTAGCGTAATATTTTCCGTGCAATGACTACTAAGATATTTTTTGAATCCCAGCCATTTAACACGATTGATCATCTTCATATATGGGTGAGGTAAGTCACTTCTTAGTGGGTTACAGATTGATATGATAGTGGGAGAGTGATCGGAGGAGAGATCTAGAGAAGCTTCAACATGAATTAAATCCCTAGAAATATTTTTCATTACGCCAAAATCTATAACATCCGGAATTTTTCGTACGTCAGTAGGCCTGTAAGTGGGCTCCCCACTCGAAATAACATCCAATTCCATTTTTTTTAATTGTATTAAACAAAGCTCTAGGTCAGCGATTCCAACTATTTATAACCCAAACGCGCTACTACCCTTCTCAAAACGCGCTAGAACGCGCTAAGTTACAGCATTGTCAAATATTTATAACAAAAACGGCTATTTTCTACGCGCTAAATTAAATTTCAATAAAAGTCGATGTATGTATTAGTACTCGTCTCACAATTCAATTTTCAGATTTTGCAATATTGCTTCCTCGACATTATGTTTTAATAAACTAAAATAATTTAAAACAGAATCAAAATCGCCTCCAATAGTTTTGCGATTCAAATGCTTTTTATAATTCAGCTATAATATATGTTTAATAAGTTATGTTTATATTTTGGGTCATCTAGTATATAATTTTAGTTGTGAAATTTAAAAATATTTGCCATTAAGTATTAAAATGCGTTTTTAATTCTAACTACAGTCAAAATAACTTTGTTTGCGACCGCTAAATCATTAACTAATTTAAAAAATTTTATGAGAGTTTTGAATATTTGAAAATTTTTAAATTTATACAAAAAAAGCTAAAAAATATTGAACTGAAATAATATTATTGACTTTATTCGAAACGCGCTAATTTAGAGCTTTTTTTATTAAACGCGCTAAGATGGAAAAAAGCGCGTTTGGTATAGTAAAAAGGCACTAAATTGGCATCACTGCTCTAGGTGTTACAAGGTGCGAACCCCAGTACGTATGTTTTGCATTCTAGTCTCCAGCTGCCACAAACAAGATCCAAGCGATTTGTGGAACTTTTCATACTGATCATTGGTAACTGAAAATCTGGGAGGTGAATAAATTGATGATATCACGAAATTCGAACTAAAATTTTCTACAAATATATTCGTAGCTTGCATATATTCTTCACTAACATTGTTAAAGATATAGTGCTTGTGTCTTGACTTAATTAGAATTGCAGGTCCACCGCATGCTCCAGAGTCCTTTGTATCATATAAAGTATAACCATTTATTTTAAATAAGCTTCTTGAGGTCAAATGAGTCTCAGAAACCAACATTATATCAATATTTTAAAAATTTTAAACTTAAATTGTAACAATTCCCATAAAAAACACTTATTATTAACTTGACTGCACCCGGTCAAAAAAATACTTGTGTGGCAACACTCTATTCTTAAATAGCTGTTGTTGTTATTTACATTTATTTTCTTTTACATACTCTTGCGACTACAATTTGAAACTGAAAATAAGTCAGCCAATGTAGCAATAGTAAAGTAAGAAAATAAAAAACATGTTGATTATTGAGTTCTTGTTTCAACTTTTTTATTTGTTATTGAGCTTCTCATTTGTTTAAATGAAAGTTTATAATATAATAACTCTAGTTGTTCTAAGAAGCTTTGGGTAAAGGTTCCCTGATGATCTGCATTAGCAACAGTGAAATGCGCATATGATCCAGCTAAACCCCTCAATAATCAATTTCAATGTATTTTTAATAAAAAAATATTTACTTAATAAGTAAAATATTAATTTGGGATTATTAGTGCGTTTAAAAATTTTAAACTTAAATTGTAACAATTCCCATAAAAACACTTATTAATTTTTTTTGTTATGCAAAAGTAACTTACTAAAACAAATTTTTCCTTTTTTTTTCTATAAACTAAACATATGTAATGCTCTTAAAAGAAGGAGATTAATTTAAGAAATCAGGAAAATAAAAAGGATGATTCCAGGGTTGGAAAACCTACGATTTTTGTGATATATACAATTAACTAGAGTAAACTAATTTTTTAATTATTTTTATTAAATAAACTTATTTTATACTTCACCACGAATAAAATTGGTATTTCAAATAAAAAAATAAACTTCAAAAAATTAATAAGATGTTTCCAGGGTTGGAAAACTTTTACTTTTTTTCTTATACAAAAGTAACTTACTAAACAAATTTTTCCTTTTTTTTCTATAAATAAATCATATCTAATGTTCTTAAAAGAAAGAAATTGATGTAAGAAATCAGAAAAACAAAAAGGATGATTCCAGGGTTGGACAACCTACGATTTTTGTGATATATAAAATTAACTACCCTAAACTAACTTTTTATTTATTTTTATTAAATAAACTTATTTTATACTTCACCACAAATAAAATAAAAAAATTAAAAAATTAAAAAAGACGTTTCCAGGGTTGGAAAACTTTAACTTTTTTTCTTATACAAAAGTAACTTACTAAAACAAATTTTTCCTTTTCTTTATAAATTAAATATACCTTATATTCTTAAAAGAAAAAGATTGGTGTAAGAAATCAGAAAAATCAAAAAGGATGATTCCAGGGTTGGGAAACTACAACTTTTTGTGATATAAAAAATTAACTACCGAAAATTAATTTTTATTTTTTTATTAAATAAACTTATTTTATACTTTAGTACGAATAAAATTGGTATTTCAAATTAAAAATTAACCTTCTAAAATTAAAAAGATGTTACCAGGGTTGGAAAACTGTAACTTTTTTTATACAAAAGTAACTTTCTAAAGCAAATTTTTCCTTTTTCTCTATAAATTAAAGATATCTTATATTCTTAAAAGAATAGATTGGTGTAAGAAATCAGAAAAATTAAAAAGGATGATTCCAGGGTTGGGAAACTTACTCTTTTTGTGATATAAAAAATTAACTACCGAAAACTAATTTTGATATTTTTAAAATAAATAAAATTATTTTATACTTCAGTGCGAATAAAATTGATATTTCAATTAAAAAAAGTTTAAAACACGTTACCTTACCTTTTTTTATAGAAAAGTAACTTACTAAAGCGAATTTTCCCTTTTTCTCTATAAATTAAAGATATCTTATATTCTTATAAGAAAGAGATTAGTATAAGATATCAGAAAAATCAAAAAGTTTGATTTCAGGGTTGGAAAGCCCACACTTTTTGTGATATAAAAAACTAGCTACCGAAAACTAATTTTTATTTTTTTTAATAAAATAAACTTATTTTATATATTATATATTACGAATGAATTTGGTATTTCAAAATAAAAAAATTAAAAAAAACTAAAACGACGTTTCCTGGGTTGGAAACCTTATTTTTTATAAAAAAGTAACTTACTAAAACAAATTTTTTCTTTTTTACTATAAATTAAACATATGTTATATTCTTAAAGAAAAAGATGGTGTAAGAAATCAAAAAATATCAAAAAGAACACTCCAGGGTTGGGAAACTTACACTCTTTGTGATATAAAAAATTAACTACCGAAAACTAATTTTTATCTATTTTTATTAAATAAACTTATTTTATGCTTCATAACGAATAAAATTGGTATTTCAAATAAAAAAAACAATTAAAAAAATTAAAAAGACGATTCCAGGGTTGGAAAACTTTAACTTTTTTGTACAAAAGCAACTTACTAAAACAAATTTTTCCTTTTTGTCTATAAATTAAACATTTCTTAAATTCTTAAAAGAAAGAGATTGGTGTAAGAAATCAGAAAATCAAAAAGGATTAGTTCACGGTTGCGACACTTACACTTTTTTGATATATAAAATTAACTAAGTCTAATTAATTTTTATATTTTCCTTTATAAATTATATGTAATTTACGTTTTGGAAAGAAAAGTTTGGTATAGAAAATTATAAAAATAAAAACCACAGCTCCAGAGCTGGAAACTATGATTTTTTTCTGGACATTAAAGTAACTGAGCAAAATATTTTTTTTAATTTCCTTTTTTTCACTTAACACACTTTCTATATTTTTTTAAGAACTACTAGATTGGTATAAGTAATCAGAAAAATCTAAAATTATGATTTTTTAACTATGTGCTTATGTATGTATCTCTATACTACATAAACGCACTTTGGTAAAGGGTATATAAGATTCGGCACACCCGAATATAGCACTCTTACTTGTTTTATATTTGTTTCGTATGTATGTATCCGCTTTAACGTCTCTTCACTATGAAGGTTCAACGAGAACTGAAAGGGATGAAGGAATTATTTTAGAATTATCGATATAATTTACAATGGAGAAGCAAATTGACATGGAGTTACCTTACCTTGATATGAAAATTTATCAAAAATAACAATAAATTAATAACAAATTGGCATACAAAGACATCGTCTTCAGGAAGAATAATAAATTACTCTTCTACGCAACGCAAAAGAACAAAATTAAAAACGATAACAAATCTTATACAAAAAGTATTGAACTTAAGCCACAAAAAATTCAAAAGGGGAAATATAAAAAAAACTTAAAACAATACTACCAAACAACAATTATCCAGTGAAGGTTTTAAAAACATTAATAAATAAAAAACTTAAAAATAAAAAGAATAAAAACATAACTCAACAAAAAGAAAATGTAATTTAAAAAAATTTGAAAACTTATATACGAGCCTTAAAGTGTTTTCACACTGAAAGTTTAATCCTGGTTTTAACGTCAAAACCATAAACAGCTGATTTTGTTAAATCCAGGCTATAACTCACAGACTGTCTAATAACTTTGCTAAAAAAAAATCTCCTGCAAAAATGCGTGTTTTTGCTGTTGCATTTTTCTGCTTTTGTATTATACACTTATTTGACAAACTGCACAGCAACTGGTTTTGTTTGTATGAAAAACTCGAAAATTTTACAGTGCGTTGTAAAATGGAAAGTAAATTATATTTTGTAAATAAAAATTTTTTTAATTATGAAATTAGTAATAGAAAGTGAAGAAGTTCTTCCAAGTTGCAAATTTTTCAAGTCACATCTTTTGTTATTCCCGGGGTAGATATTATCAGCTACTCCCGGTCGTTTTAATTTGGCAGCACAGTAGTAGCGAATTGCGGGTTCCGCCGCAATTAAAATTGTTAAATTGTGGCTGAAATTGTTAAATTGTGGGCTGAAATTGTTAAATTATTGCTGAAATTGTTAAATTTGGGTAATTAAAATTTGAAAATTGTTAAATTGTTGGAAATTTGTGTTTTCGGCGGCGCTTTGATGTTTTTTGTTAACATTTGGAGTTTTTGTTTACATTAAGTGTATGTCTGTCTGTCTGTTGGTCTGTCTGTCTGTCTGCTTGACCGTGGCAATTTGTGTGTGGAATATTTTGTGTGAATGTATTAAGACGGTTCATAGTTTGGCGGTTTTTATGTGTGTATATGCAGACGAGGAAAATCATGAAAATGATTTTTCCTAATACCAATGGTGAAATAGTGATTATTAATTTTTGCTAATGTCTACGGCAATGCATGATAATTTTTCCTAATGCCGACGGCAATACATGATTATTATTTTTTCAAATGCCGACGGGAAAATGATTTTTCCTAATGACGACGGGAAAACGTGAAAGTAATTCTTTCTAATGCTAATGTAGGTGTTGCTAGACTGTGGAAATTTAAGGCTGACCGTGATTTGAGTGGGTGACGTTGTTGGCGTAATATGTAACCATAGGGATTTGTGGATGTGTCTGTCTGTGAGAAGTTAGGTGATGGTTTGATTGGCAGAGGGCGGGGTGTAGTTGAGGTAGATCGATTACGTGTATATATGTGTGTGTGTATGTTTGTAGGAATTTCAATGTATGTATTTCTGTAGGAGCTTAAGGTTGATTGTGATTTATGAGGGGTAAGGTGTTCTAGTAATATGCAACCGAGGGAATCTGTGTGTTTGTATGTCTGTAGGAGTTTAAGGCTGACCATGATTTGGGTGGGCAGGGTTGTTGACGTTATATGTAGCCATGGGGATTTGTGGATGTGTCTATCTATAGTAGTTTAATGCTGATCGAGATTTGAGGTGGCTGAAGATGTTGTTGAGGTTAATTGGTTATGTGTATGTATATATTTCAGTAAGAATTTGAGATGAATGCGATTTACAGGGGCGAGGTGTTCTTGTAATATGTCGCCGTGAGAATCTATGTGTATAGATGTCTGTAGGAGTCTTAGACTATCTGTAATTTCGGGTAGGTGAGAGTGTTTTGTTGTTGAGATTAATCTCGTATATTGTATATGTATGTATGTATGACCATGGGAATTTGTGTATGTATATCTGGGGAGAATTTAAGGATGGTCATGATATGTAAAAGGTGGGGTGTTGTTGAAATTTTCTTGGATATTTCTTATATGAATTCTGCTATGTGTGTATTTGCGCTGGTATTTATATGTTGGTAGAAATAAATGGTTTTCAATATCGACATTTGGTACTATAAATTTTTTTTTTTTTTTTTTTTTTTTTTAATGCATGTTTATTATTTATTGTATCTTCAAATATAAACTAACAATAAGTATTCAAATCTTAAATCTATAAAAAAAAATTATTAGGCCCGACCAATGTCGGACATAAGCTTAGTGATAGTTATTAATAATACATAAGTAGTGATAAGCAACAAAAAGAAAAAGGTGTTTTCAAGCAGCTTCATCATCTAGAGTGTTGAATATTAGAGCCCGTGTATCTCTCTTTTTTAAGCGGATGTGCCCAGTAAAGCTCAAAATATTACGAGCAAGCGGATTAGGATGTGACTCGAGTTTTGTTAGATATTTGCCTGCGTATTTTACAATTTCTTCAGTCACTAGTGGCATATTCAAATCGCGATGTATATTTGAATTTTTGATGTACCATGGAGCCGATGTTATCATGCGTAAAATTTTATTTTGCCTTCGTTGAATTTTCTCTACATTTGAAGCTGAAGCAGTGCCCCATAGTTGAATTCCGTAACACCATATTGGCTTTAAAAGCGACTTGTATATTAAAAGTTTGCAGTCTAGGCTAAGTGTTGAATTTCTACCAATCAGCCAATGTACCTGAGTTAATTTAAGTTTCATTTGAGTTAACTTAGAGTCAATGTGGTGTTTCCATGTAAGTCGTCGATCAAGGTGTATGCCAAGATATTTCACATGTGAATGTTGAGGAACAACTTGATTGTTAATCCGAATGGGGGAGCAAGTATCTCTTCTTAGGGTGATCGTTATATGGACACACTTTTGTTCATTGACTTTAATTCTCCATAAGTTTAACCAAAGCTCCATCTGGCTAATGTGTTCCTGGAGTTTGCGGGATGCCTCATCAGGGTTTTCGTGCATACTAAGGCAGCTGTATCGTCGGCAAATGTGGAAGTATGGATACTACTGCTCACAGGCATATCACAAGTATAAATCAAATATAAAACTGGTCCCAGTATCAGGGGAGCATACTGGCACACCGGATGAAATAGTTTCAGGCCTACTCGTAAATTCTCCTTCCACAACAGTGAACTTACGGGAAATAATGTAACTTTCCAAAAGATTTAAAATGTTTATTGGTAAGTAAGTCTTCAATTTTAAAATTAGGCCTTCATGCCACACTTTATCAAATGCCTGGGAAACGTCAATAAAGAGCGCAGAGCAATACTTTTTTTCCTCAAAAGTTCTTCTTATAAATTGAACCAGTCTGTGTGTTTGTTCAATGGTGCTATGCTGACTTCTAAAACCAAATTGATGGTCTGGTATGCACCCACTACTAATTAGAATTTGGGACAATTTTGTTTTGAGCAGTTTTTCGAAAAGCTTTGACATAGTTGATAGTAGACTTATTGGCCTATATGACTCAGCCTTGGTTAGATCTTTGCCCGGCTTTGGAATCATTTTAACCTTGGCAAGCTTCCAGCTGTGTGGATAATACTCCAGTCGTAAAATGGCATTAAATATGAATAATAGGATTCTCATTGCAATACGAGGCAAGTTCATAAGCATCTGGTTACTAATTCCATCAATACCCGGAGCTTTCTTCGGGTTGAGTTTGGCAATTCATTTTTGTAAATCACGCGTCTTAAACTTTATGTGTTGAGGGGGTAGAGCGACTACATTCGGCAAATCAGCAACACCAGTACATATGTTTGGCGTAAAAACGGATTTTAAGTGCTCAGCAAATATTTTACCTTTTTCAGTATCGCTTCTTGCCCAACTTCCGGTAGATGTGCGTAGAGGTGGCTTATACTCAACGGGTGTTTTAAGCTTTCTAGCAGCGCGCCACAAGGAGTAATTAGACGCTGGTGTGACATCAAGACCTTCCAGATAATTTTTAAGAGATGCAGTTTTTTCAGATGCAAGCAACTCTTGGAGTCGTTTAGTGCACTCTTTAAATCTGATTTTATTTTGTGGTGATCTGTGCTGTTGCCATTCCCTTCTAGCTCTTCTTTTTTCACGTACGAGACGTTCAATGTCTGTAGAATAAATTTTATAAAACCCAGTCTGTGGATGGGAGTTAGTGGCATGTTCAGCAGCCTGTTTAATATTCTCGCTGAGATTGGCAATGTTAGATTCAATATCATCGGATGTTCTAAGCGTAATGTTTTCCGTACAATGACTACTGAGATATTTTTCGAACCCCAGCCAATTAACACGATTGATCATCTTCACATATGGGTCAGGTAAGTTACTTCTTAAGGGACTACAAATTGTAATGATCGTCGGAGAGTGATCGGACGAAAGATCAAGAGAAGCTTGAACTTGAATTAAATCCCTAGAGATATTTTTTATGACGCCAAAATCTATAACATCCGGAATTTTTTGTATGTCAGTAGGCCAATAAGTGGGCTCCCCACTAGAAATGACATCCAAGCCCATTTTTGAAATAGTGTTGAACAATGCTCGACCTCTGGGGGTAATAAGACGCGAACCCCAGAACGTATGCTTAGCATTGTAGTCGCCAGCTGCTACAAAACAAGGTCCAAGAGATTTGTAGAAATCCTCATATTGATTCTCAGTGATTGAAAATCTGGGAGGGGAATAAATTGATGATATAACAAAATTTGTACAAAAACTTTCAATGCCAATATTTGTTGCTTGTAGGTGTTCTTCACAAATGTTATCAAGAACATAGTGCTTGAGTCTTGACTTTATTAGAATTGCTGATCCACCGCAAGCCCTTCCTCTAGGGTCCTTTGTATCATATATAGTGTAGCCATAAATTTTAAAAAGACTTCTCGAAGTCAAATGAGTCTCAGATACTAACATTACATCAATATTTTTTTCCGTGAGAAAGTGCTCAAGTTCATTTTTATGTTGGCGAATGCCGTTTGCGTTCCAGAAACATATTGTTAACGTGTTCATGGCTTATTAATTAATGCTTGAAGCAGAGTATTCTGCATTCGCAGCATTTCTTGCATCATGCTAGTCATATTTGTTGTAAAATTGTTTATATTGTACTATAAAATACTATCATATATCTGGACTTCCCTAATCCTAGTATGCTTTTGTACTTACTATTGCTTTATATTTTCTCATGCTTAAATTTGTCTCGCGTTAAAGTCTGTCTCTGTGAAATTTGTTTATATCAGAGATTTTGTTTATTTACTACATCCGTCTTCTTTGACTCGAAGACTTTTCTATACCCAGAGAAAAACCAACTTAAAATCAGTAAAAACCATGTTGAATTAATAAGAAACATTAACGAAGGTTTAGTCATATTTATTTTTAATATAATAGAAAATGTATATGAGATATCTATAAACTAATGAGTTTAATAAATGAATACTGTAAATTAATATTTTGTCCATATTAAAATAAGAAATTTCAATAAAAAGACAAATTCTAGTGGATAAAACCTATAAGCAAGTCACAAGAAAGATGCGTCTTTTTATTGTACCAACTATAGATGCACGCTTGATTCTTGGAATCGATTTTTGGAAATCCTTCGGATTACTAAATGGTGTTATCTCGAGTATTTCTGTTGATGACGAAGGTGAAAAAGTAGATGAAGAATTATATCCCCTTACGGTGGTACAAAAACAACAGGTAGAGGTAGTTAAACTACTATTCCCGAGCTTTGATAAACAGGGTTTAGGTAGAACTGCGTTAATTAAGCATGAAATTGATACCAATAACGCTAAGCCGATAAAACAAAGATTTTATCCAGTATCACCTGCAGTCGAAACACTTGTGTATGTAGAAGTTGACCGAATGTTAAGCTTAAAAGTTATTGAACCACGCACTAGTCCCTGGAGCTCTCCAATGAGACTAGTAGTGAAACCAGGTAAAGTTAGACTCTGTTTAGATGCTCGTAAAATAAACAAAGTTACGCGTAAAAATATCTACCCTTTACCAAGTATTGCCGGAATTTTCTCCAGACTACCAAAAGCAAATATCATATCGAAGATAGATCTAAAAGATGCATATTGGCAAATCGAACTAAACGAAGACTCTAAACCCATCACAGCGTTCACGATTCCGGGTCGTCCGCTTTACCAGTTTGCCCTGATGCCGTTCGGGTTATGTAACGCTCCGCAGACGATGTGTCGTCCTATGGACGAGATAATTCCGCCCGATCTAAAAACTTGTATATTCGGATACCTGGATGATGTGTGCGTTGTGTCGGATTCTTTTGAGACCCATTTAGGAATTTTAGTCCGTTTGTCTGAACAGCTTCGTAGGGCTTATCTTACACTGAATATAGAAAAAAGTAAATTTTTTGTAAAAAAAGGAGGCATATCGACCCATCCGTATAAAAAGCAAGCTATTCAGAATTGGCCAGTGCCAAAAACTTTGAAACAAGTTCGTGGATTTTTAGGAATAGTTGGCTGGTATCGCCGATTCATTCATAACTTCGCTGATGTTACATTTCACATAACCGAAGTGTTGTCGAAGAAAAAGAAATTTAAATGGTCAAGGGCTGCGCAGCTTTCTTTTGAAAATATTAAAACTTTGTTAACTACAGCGCCGGTATTACGGAATCCTGACTTTACGAGAAAGTTCTATGTTCATTGTGATGCATGCGATTTCGGTATTGGTGCAGTATTAGTACAAATGGACGACGACAATCAAGAAGGCCCTATTGCTTTTTTTTTCAAAAAAAACTTAACACGGCTCAGAGGAATTACTCAGTAACTGAGAAAGAATGCTTGGCGGCTATAGAATCAATTGAAAAATTTCGCTGCTACTTGGAATTGCAGGATTTTGAAGTGATCACAGATCACAGCAGTCTTGTATGGTTAATGCGACAACCCAACTTGAAAGGTAGACTTGCCAGGTGGGCGCTTAAGCTTACGATTTCGCACAGAAAAAGGAAGGATCATATCGTACCAGATTCGCTAAGCAGAATGTATGAAAATGAGATCGCTGGTATAGAACTCGTAGGACCAGAAATAGACTTAGAGTCCCGGCATTTTTATGACAATGAATATATTGAATTGAAGGATAGGATTTCTAAAAATCAGTCAAATTTACCTGATGTGAAAATTATTGAGAAGTTTGTATATACTAGAACAAAACATAGCACAGGTAACGAAATCGAAGACCAAAATGCGTGGAAATTGTGGATTCCAAAAGCCTTACGAGGTGACATAATGTATCGATTGCACGATTCGGTGGTAGAATCGCATGGAGGGATTGGCAAGACTGTTGAACTTATTCGGATAAATTTTTTCTGGCCTGGTCTAGTAAGCGATGTGTGTGACTATATTCGAAAGTGTGAAGTTTGCAAAACAACAAAAGCTACTAACTCGGTGCTACGGCCAGAAATGGGAAAAATGGCATTTTCAGAGAGACCTTTCCAAAGGCTTTATGAAGATATTATAGGCCCTTACCCACGCAGCAAGAAGGGACATATTGGCTTATTGATCGTCTTAGATCATTTTAGCAAATTTCATTGGATATGCCCGTTAAAAAAATTCACTAGTGACAAAATTGTAGACTTTCTTGAGACAAACATTTTCTTTTCATACGGAATACCCGAAATGGTAATAACTGATAACGGATCCCAATTTAAAGCTGCTGATTTCAACAAGTTTTTGAACCAATATGGAGTTAACCATATTTACACAGCACTGTACTCGCCTCAGATCAACGCGACTGAGCGCGTAAATAGGTCAATTATTGCTGCTATACGTGCATATCTCAAGAAAGATCAAAAGGAGTGGGATAAAAATAATTCGGCAATTAGTTGAGCTTTGCAAAATTCTGTTCATCAGTCTACAGGACTTAGTCCTTATCATATATTGTATGGTTTTGATATGGCTACACATGGCCAATCATACAAGTTACTAAAAATGGTGAGGTCGATTAATGAACAGGGAATGACAATTAAGAGAGACGATCAGCTTGCGTTATTAAGAAATCAGGTGCAAAAGAATTTAAAGAAAGCTTACGAAACTAATGTCAAGCAATACAATTTACGAGCTAGACCTATTAATTTTGAGGTAGGAGATATCGTATTTAGACGGAGTTTTGCACAAAGTGATGCAGGAAATAGCTTTAATGCAAAATTGGGCTAAAAGTTTATTAAAGCCACAGTTAAATCAAAGATCGGTAATTGCCAGTATGTTCTCGAAGACGCTGACGGGAAACTAGGAACATAGTTAGTATAGATAATTCGAAACTTAATACAATTACTATAAATACCAGTCGCATTTACTAGTCGATTAGTTTTGCTAACAAAATTTTACGGGTGTTTGATAATTTTTAAGCGGTTAACTGCCTTGTTAATTGCTTGCAACTCAATTTCAAGCAGTAGTGAAACCCTGATATGGCATTAGGAAATAGTTAATAATTACAACTCAAACCACAATAAAAAAAAATAAAAATAAAAAAAATAACAAAAATTATTCTCCACGTAATCTGTCTGCCATACTACGCAGTTTGTAATGAAACCTTTTTTTCTGACTACACTTGTACTAAGGTTAATTACATTTGCACATATCAAACATGTAAAAAAAAGAGTAAAAATCGGCAGG
The DNA here is from genome assembly GCA_949987645.1 of Tachina grossa. Lineage (NCBI taxonomy): Eukaryota > Metazoa > Arthropoda > Insecta > Diptera > Tachinidae > Tachina > Tachina grossa. The sequence goes on from CATLJX010000072.1 coordinate 403,494, forward strand.
ATGCTGGTACCTGGTTACGTTTACGTGCATTGAAAACCCTAGAATCTCTTATACATTTGTGATAAATTAGGTGAATGTCTGGTAACCTTATGTTTTAATAATTGGCCTTAAAGTACAATATACTCTGCATACAACATATTTCTATCTCTTACAATTAAATTTCTATAATACTTCCAATAACCTTCAATCAAAGAGTTTGCAAACTTGGACGACGGTTTAGCCATCATGAATTTTGCAATTAGGCGTTATTTTGGATTTCAACCGTGGACGCGACACGTTGTTCAATTGCTTGGCAGGCAAGGACATATTAGCTTACGTATAATCAAAACCCATTGCTTTTAACAGCATAATAAATTGTGTGTCGAGGCACAAAGTGTTGCCCCGCAAGTTTTACGGAAAATTGGCATAAATTGCGTGCAGATTCCTTGGCATGGATCGGAATTAGGAAGACAAACTTCACCAATCAAAAATTATCAATACGGAAAGCAAAACGTTCAAGTTTCGTCTACCGATAAAACCCGTCCCATCGTGTGGCATTACAGTGCATGGATGTATGTACGTGTGGGATTTGTATGTGTGTGTGTGTGAGTGTAATTCTTTGGTTATGTGTGCATGTATATGTGGGTGTTTGTATGTATGTATGGGCGTGTGCGTGTGTGTGTGATTGTTATTTGATAGACTTATGGTTGCTGTTTTGAGTTATAGTTGGTATGCTTATGTAGGGTTATTGTATGTATGCATTTATGTTGGAGGTCTCTGGGGGGGGGAATAATCTAATAGCTGCAGAGAGTGGCAATCCTGTTGCGAATGGAAGTCGTTAGGGAATGTATTTGGTAATGTATGTATATGTTGTTGGATTAATGTATGTGATCTTATCTATTTTTGCTTTGAAGGATGTCATTGCTTGTGTGAGTTACATCAACACTTTTTCATACATATTTACAAATGCATGTATATATGTTTTTAAGGCTATTGACGTTGCTATTATGGAGATAGAAAATATTGTGTCGGCATAGGTTTCATATATGTTCAAGTGAATTTCAGATGTTAAATATTTTGAATCCGATCAGGTTGATAAGAAGAGCTTTTCAATAGGGGTAGTGATATCTTTATTTCGGTATATTTTACTTTAATGTAACAATTATAAGAAATAGCTTTTTTAGCTTTACATTACGAATATTAAGCCACGAATAGACGAGGGTAGATCAGGTATTGAAGTTCACGGTGATAGAAATTGTAAAAATGATTTTTTTTTAGTCATAATGAGATCGTTAGTAATAAAAGTTTACGAATGAATTGTAATTATATAGTAAACACAAATTATGTATATGTAATTGTATTTACATTGGGATTGTCGAACAAAAACAATATTTTGTAGAATTATGCGATCTTAACTTACAAATGTAAATCAAATGTTTCATGATTAAATTATTAAATAACACATGGATATGTTTGTATAAAACCATTTGATTTTCCTTAGGGTAAAGTGTGTGGGATAAATCGAATAAGGGTTCTTTCAAAACTTAGAATCTGTCGAGAGAACGTAGGTAGGGAGGGTGATGAGACTGAAGGTGTAATTCCATTCACATCTAATAACATATTGACAACACGGCCAGTAATTGCCTCAGTTAACTTTCAGCGAACCAATATCCCGGAATTAATTTAGTAACTTCTGCTTTTTATTAAATTCTTTGTTATGGCTAAAAGGACTCTTTATAAAAAATTAAGTAATGTAATTAGGTAAGAACGGTCAACGAATCCACCCGTTAGCTGCTAGTCGAAAAAATAAGACGAGTCCTGTTTGATCTGATTCTTCCTAAACAGTTGTCGATTTCTAGGAAATCTTTCTTTCGCATTTGCGTACGGTAAATCTTTAATAACATATGCATTACAAGGCCTACTCGTAAAGTCTCCTTCCACAACAGTGAACTTACGGGAAATAATGTAACTTTCTAAAAGATTTAAAATGTTTATCGGTTTAAGCGCACAAGGACTGCCAGTGGACAGTTGGGACACCATAAGTGTTCACATTTTGTTGAAAAAACTCGATCAATCAACTCAAACTGTATTTGAGCAATCACTAGAAAATAACAAGAAACTCGTAAGTCTAAAAGATCTGCTTAGATTTATAGAACACCGTTTCCAAGCATTGGAAACACGCGGAAGGTCTTACGAATCTGGTGGGGGGAAGGATAGAACCAAACTTATAACTGCAGCTACTACAACCCCAAACTGTAAAGTATGTGGAATGCCTGGGCATCCCATATACTACTGTGAAAGGTTCCTAAAAATGTCCCCAGCTGGAAGATTACTATGGACACAAAAAATAAGCTTTGCGTCAACTGCTTTAAATCAGATCATGCTGCCAAGGCATGCACGTCACGGTCTTGCTCAAAGTGCACAAAAAGACACAACACATTGTTGCACTTAGAAGTAGCGAGAGAAAACACTTCAGCAACATCGGCAGAAGGAATACAAAAACCAGCGTCTGTATCAAATGAAAATAAGCCAATCGTATTTGCAACAAACAAACAGCTCATCGACAATACTTACGTATTACTAGCCACTGCAAGAGTAAAGGCAGTTAGAGCCAATGGTGACACATGCACATTTCGAGCTTTATTAGATTCTGGATCACAAGTCAATCTGGTTACAACCCGCGTACTGAATAAACTATCATTGAATTCCTCACACTCTTCATTGCGCATTGAAGGAATTGGCCGTAAAGTTCAAAACGTATCCCAACGAATCAATATAGAACTACATGCATATTCAGGCAGCTATGCCACCAGAATCGAAGCATTTTTTCTTCCAACTATTGCACCACCTCAGCCTACAAATTCTTTCGACACGTCAGATTGGAATCTCCCTGAAAATATTAAATTAGCTGATCCATGTTTCAATCAAATGGATAAAATTGACATATTGCTCGGAGCTGAATTTTACCATGAATTGATGCGCCCACAACAAATAAAGATCAACCAAAAACTACCTATTCTGCAAAACACAGCATTGGGTTGGATCGTCACGGGTAAATTACAAAAAGGAAACGGTAACTTGTGCAGTGTTTACCCCAGAAGAGCAAACAACAAACCAGCTTATTGAAAAATTCTGGAAGCTTGAAGATACGAATAATACAGAACGAGCACTATCTTTGGCTGAGAAACGATGTGAGGATCATTTTGCACAAAACGTTTAAAGAAACGAGGATGGGAGATTCATTGTGCGCCTACCATTCGCAGAAAATTCATCCGTTCTCGGAAGTTCCAAAACAGTGGCATTCAATCGGTTTTTAGCATTGGAAAAACGATTGAACCTTAATCCTGAGCTTAGAACAGGATACAACAAATTCATGCAGGAGTACGAAGACTTGGGACACATGGAAGAAATACAAGAGGACGACATTCCTAATTTACATTACGTCATGCCGCACCACTGCGTACTGAAACCTGACAGCTCAACCACAAAACTAAGAGTAGTTTTTGACGCATCAGCTAAGACATCCAGCGGTTCCTCTTTGAATGACATAATACATGCTGGACCAACCGTACAAAGTGAGCTGTTTTCGGTACTGTTGCGATTTAGGATGCACAGAATTGTCTTCACTGCAGACATAGAGAAAATGTACCGGCAAATTCAAATCAATGACACGGACCAGATGTTCCAGCTCATCATATGGAGATACAACAAGCATCAAGACATCAAATATTATCGTCTAAAAACTGTAACATATGGCACCTCCTCTGCACCCTACCTGGCAACTAAATGCCTTCAACATTTAGCTATTCAAAACGCGACAAAATATCCACAAGGTGCGTCAATTTTACGTGATGATTTTTATGTGGATGATTGCCTCACCGGAGCTGATTCTATAAGCACAGCATTAGAGTTACAACGACAACTAAGCTTAATCCTAAGAGAAGCTGATTTTAAGCTGCGGAAGTGGTGTTCAAATCATCCTCAGTTATTGAGTGGAATTGCACCTGAAGACCAGGAAATCAACTTGGATTTAGACGAGAATTCAGATTGCTCAATTAAAACACTCGGATTAATATGGCTCCCAAAGTCTGATCAATTATGTGGAAGGTCACAAAAGCCAACGGCCACAAAGGTAACAAAAAGAATAGTCAGTTCAGAACTAGCCAAGATATTTGATCCTCTAGGGATTTTTGGGCCGGTAGTTGTACGAGCCAAGATATTTTTGCAAGAGCTGTGGCAGTTACCAATTTCATGGGATGACGAGTTACCCATGAATCTTCAGAAAGAATGGAATAAATTTCGCACAAATATAGAAACCCGTAACAAAATAAAGATAGAGAGATTCGTATTACAACACGGAAACCCACTCACCACAGAAATTCATACGTTTGTCGATGCATCTGAACGAGCTTATGGCACAGCAATCTACATTCGTTCAACATATAAAGACAAAACTGTTGTAACCAGATTGCTATGTTCCAAGTCCAGAGTAGCACCCATCAAAAGGCAAACGTTGCCTCGCTTGGAATTATGCGCGGCGGTATTAGGTGTTGAACTAACAAATAGGATAAAAGAAGATCTTCGTCTACAAAATACGGCAAATTTTTTTTGGTCGGACTCAAAAATTGTTCTTGCTTGGATAAGCTCGTCAGCAGCATCCTTCCACACCTTTGTAGCAAACAGGATAACAAAAATTCAAGGCCTAAGCGATTCACATCAATGGCGACACGTCAGTTCTAAAGAAAATCCAGCCGACGCAATATCTCGAGGAATAGCACCAGAAAACCTATCACAACATTCAATGTGGTTTTATGGTCCTTTATTTCTCTCGGGACAAAGGAGTGAATGGACAACCTCAACTTCACAAGCAATTGAGATACCGTGCAATGAAGAACGTAAAATGACAAAGCATGTTCTAACAGTAGCCGCTTTGCAGCAAAATTATGCAGACATTATAAATCGGATAAACCACCGAAACTCATTTAAAACTCTTCAACACACGATCGGTTATGTGTTCAGATTTATTAGAAATTCCAAAATTACAAATATTTATCGCTCAAACAAAAGGGAGCTCGATGCATTCGAATTAGAAGAAGCTCTGAACATTATCATCAAGATCATCCAAGCAGCAGAGTTTGGGGAAGAACTGGAAAGGCTATCACATCAAGCACCTGTACATAAAACAACTCCCTTGGCCTCGTTAAACCCATTCATGGATGAACATCAGATAATGCGCGTGGGTGGTCGTCTGGAGCAGTCAATATTATCGTTCAAGGCAAAACATCCTGCAATTTTAACACATAATCATCCTATGACAAAATTATTAATGCTCAAGCTACACGAAGAGAACCGTCATTGTGGTCCACAGTCATTGTTAGCAGCATCCAGGTCACAGTTCTGGATTACGAACGGGAAATCACTGGCACGAAGTACCGTCCACAAATGCATACAATGCACTAAGGCTAGGCCGGTGCTTTTCAAACAATTAATGGGAAATCTTCCGGCAGATAGAGTGACCCCAGTACGTCCTTTCATAACCACAGGAGTGGATTATTTTGGCCCAATTTGGATTCATCACAAAATCAGGGGTAAAAGGCCAGACAAGGCCTATATTGCAGTATTTTGTTGCTTCGCGACTAAGGCCATTCACATGGAAGTCGTATCAAATCTGTCTACAGAAGCATTCATAGGTGCACTACGACGTTTCATCAGCAGAAGAGGCCACTGTCAGACTTTGTATTGCGACAATGCTACTAACTTCGTAGGAGCAAACAATAAAATTACTGAATTAAAAGAATCAATATATTCTCAATCAGCGCAAGAGAAGATTACACGAGTATGCAGTAATCAGTCAATAAATTTTAAATTCATTCCACCAAGAGCCCCTCACTTCGGTTGACTTTGGGAAGCAGCTGTCAAATCCGCCAAACACCTTTTACTGAGAAGTGTGTCAGCAGCATCACTTACATATGAAGAATTGGAAACAATAGTAGTTGAAATAGAAGCAATCTTGAATTCACGGCCACTAGTCCCTCTCTCATCAAGCTACGATGATCTTCAAGCTCTTTCTCCAGGTCATTTTTTAGTAGGGGAACCTTTGACATCAGTAGTAGATGTAATGCCCAACCCACAAGCATATCGTTAGATGCAAGATGGAAAATAACTTCAGAAATCAAACGCAAATTCTGGAAGGAATGGACTCAAAACTATTTACATGAGCTACAGCAAAGGGGAAAATGGAAGTCTCCTTCACCGAACGTCATTGAAGGCATGCTTGTTATCCTTAAGGAAGATAATACTCCAGTGCTGCAATGGCCATTGGGCAGAATCAACCGCATTTACAAGGGAGATGATGGACTTATAAGGGTATGCGACGTCAAAACAGCAAAGGGAATTTTTAAGAGGCCAATACACAGACTGGGACCTTTGTTCAACGACTCCCTTATAGAACATTCCGGATATGACAACTCGAACTTACAAAAGAGGCAAGGTTCATCAGAAAATGATGCTATACAACCAAAACGAAAGGTAGTGTCATATGCCTCATTGGGAGTCTTCAATATACTTTTTGTTTCACTACTTCTGTTACCGATAATAGTGGCTTCCCCAATCAATGTTACAGAATTTTCTTCCGATCCAGGATTGTATTTCGAAGGCATGGGCTCCACAAAATTGATGACAGCTACCTGGAAATTTATTATATACTATGATTTAACACCAATTTGGGATAGAAACAAAGTTTTGGAAGTTGGTATAACATCATTTTCAAGACTCTGCAAGCAATCGGTAGCCTTTGAATCATGTGAGATGCTTTCCATACAACTTCAACATACTGAAGACAAGCTTATTGAAGAATCAGACCTTTTAATTTCAAAAAGGAACCGGAGAGCTGCACTTGATGTTGTGGGGAATATGGCCCGTGCTCTATTTGGAGTCCTGGACTCAGATTATGCAGAACAAATGGCTCAAACTATAACTAACGTAAAGCAAAATGAAGAGTATCTACATCTGTTATCAAAAAACCAAACTTCAGTAATAGATTCTACCATTAACATTCTTAAGCAAAGCGAGAACAATACTAAGGTGCACTTTTCAGAACTTCAGAAAACCATCTATCAAGATCTAAATAAAGTTCAGAATGAGAATTCAAATCTACGACAAGTCCAAAATCTAATGTCTCTGGCAATTCAATTAAATACACTTGCCTCAGATTTGCAAAGAATTGAAACAGAGCTGGTCGCTGCCCTCACGCATACGAACCACGGAAATATAAGCCCACTTATCCTTACACCAAAACAATTAAGATCAGAGATTGCTAAAATTAAAGGACACCTTCCCATGGGCCGTACATTACCAGTTGAAGACACCGACTTGCTAGAACTATACAAAATTATGAATGTTAAGAGCACAGTAACTAACACAAATGTAATTTTCGTTATTGAGTTACCATTGGTGGACCAAGGAAAATTTGAACTTTACAAGGTCATTGCAATACCCACACAAATAAACAATTGAATATCTTGCTGTTAATGACCACCGCGATGAATACTTGGCGCTAAACATACTTCAATTCAATAAATGTACTGCAGTCATAGTCGACATATACATATGTCCAGCATTGCAAATACAAATGGCAAAAGATTCCGGCAGTTATTCTTGTGAAATTGCTCTCTTCAACAACAAAACATCCCCTGATTGTAATTTTGGCTATATCCAGAACAATATCTCTTTTATTCCTTTGCACAACGTAAACCAATGGCTGTATGCAACAACAACTCCTATAGAGCTAACTGCAGTCTGCGGCAATGATATCATCCATATACATGTCAACACTTCTGGTATAATGAGCATGAACTCAGCTTGTATAAATAAAAGGAAAATTTCTTACAATTCGTGGACACGAAACTAGTGTCACTACTTTGCGCAACTCATATGCAACATTTGGTAATATCACCTCAATAGGAAAACCCTCTGAAGTTAAGAAAATATTAGAGCCAAATCTCGTCTTGGATACCAAATTAGATCAGCTTACCGATATTCAAAAACAACTAAGGCACATTAAGAATTCTTCACTTGATATACATCAGCCAGCAATTCAACACCCGAACATAGGCTTCATTGCTCTACTTCTATCGCTATTCATAATCCTAACACTTACTGCCTGGCAATGGCGAGTCAAATGCAACAAAACCGCCTCAATCAACTTAACACCGGCACCGCCAATGCCAACACCACGTCATCCAATTTCTGAAGTTTAGCTCTACAGGTTTTCGCTGACTGCTCAACGCGGCGGAGAATGTTAATACATACATTACTTCATTATAATACTTTTATTTACTTTTATTATTATTAAAAGTTGTATATATTTTTAAAGCAATCCTTCCCTTTTTTTTTATTATAACATATATAAATTTTGTTTATGTAGTATTTTAATTTCATTTAACCAATGGTTCATTATAAAAATATATTTAATGTAAATTCTGCTTATGTTGTATTCTAAGTTCATTAACCAAGTTTTGTTTACAAATTAATAAGTTTCATATTGCAATCAGTCATTTACCTTTAAGAATAGTATTGCAATAATTTATAAAATGCAAAGTCAGGCTTTATGACAATTGCTGAATATGTACATTGCTAGTAATTTTAATGTAGACATAAGAAAATAAAATTGTATAAAAGACTGGCAAAAATAAAGAAATTATGGCAAACAAAAATTAACTTTCTTGATTGCTTAACTGGTCTTAGTGCTTCAACTAAAACTTAAATTTAAAGCACATGGTGTTTCCACCTGGGCTAAAAACAAAATAAAAACAATATAAAACAAAACAAATTTATACACTCTGAGCTCCAAAGGAAACCTTTGGTGCTCAACCATTTACACACAGTTGTCAACGCAACAACATGGATATGTTTGTATAAAACCATTTGATTTTCCTTAGGGTAAAGTGTGTGGGATAAATCGAATAAGGGTTCTTTCAAAACTAAGAATCTGTCGAGAGAACGTAGGTATGGAGGGTGATGAGACTGAAGGTGTAATTCCATTCACATCTAATAACATATTGACAACACGGCCAGTAATTGCCTCAGTTAACTTTCAGCGAACCAATATCCCGGAATTAATTTAGTTACTTTTGCTTTTTATTAAATTCTTTGTTATGGCTAAAAGGACTCTTTATATAAAATTAAGTAATGTAATTAGGTAAGAACGGTCAACGAATCCACCCACCCGTTAGCTGCTAGTCGAAAAATTAAGACGAGTCCTGTTTGATCTGATTCTTCCTAAACAGTTGTCGATTTCTAGGAAATCTTTCTTTCGCATTTGCGTACGGTAAATCTTTAATAACATATGCATTACAAGGCCTACTCGTAAAGTCTCCTTCCACAACAGTGAACTTACGGGAAATAATGTAACTTTCTAAAAGATTTAAAATGTTTATTGGTAAGTAAGTTTTCAATTTTAAAATTAGGCCTTCATGTCACACTTTACCAAATGCCTGGGAAATGTCAATAAACAGCGCAGAACAATACTTTTTTTTCAAAATTTCTTCTTATAAATTGAACCAATCTGTGAGTTTGTTCAATGGTGCTATGCTGACTTCTTAAACCAAATTCGTGGTCTGGTATGCACCCACTACTAATTAGAATTGGGGACAATTTTGTTCTGAGCAGTTTTTCGAAAAGCTTTCACATAGTTGATAGTAGACTTATTGGCCTATATGACTCAGCCATGGTTAGATATTTGCCCGGCTTTGGAATCATTTTAACCTTGGCAAGCTTCCAGCTGTGTGGATAATACTCCAGTCGTAAAATGGCATTAAATATGAATAATAGGATTCTCATTGCAATACGAGGCAAGTTCATTTGTTCACTGTACATTTGTGACCAAGATATGTTACTTCTTTCATGAAGAATGAACATTTTTCAGGATGTAGTTTAAGATTATATTTTCGGCACAGATTGAAAACATTTTTTAAATTTGACAGCATGTGCTTTTCGGAGCATCCCAATACGACTAAATCATCCATATATAGAAAAGCTTGGACTGGTTTTAAACCACTAAAAGCAAGTGTCATCATTCGTTGAAAGAAATTGGGTGCTATTTTTAAACCATAAGGTAATCTAGTAAATCTGTATGAACCATTGTTGGTTGAAAAAGCTTTTAATACTTCCACAGATTCTCCCTTGACGCTATTTTTTAGTTTGTTTATATTTTCTGATATAGTTGACTCATTATTGATTAGATTTCTGGCGTTTCCTTTTAGCTTTGTTTTTATTAGTGTTACTGCCACTGCTTCGTGAGTACCTTTTATTGAGTCTACTAGGGACAAGGAATCAACAAAGGAGCGTAAATTTTCTGATTTTCCATCACAGTCTATAATCAGCTTTTGCAGCTGTATTCAAAAAGTCTACTACAGTTTGAGTCATTGTGGATTCAGTTATAGGCATAGAAATATTAAATGTTACACTTTCGTGTACTGAATTTGGTAGTTCGATTTGTATCGATTTTTTATCGGCTACTTTTGAAATTTTGTTTGTTAACGAAAAATGCGTCTGCTGCTCTTTGGTCAGCTACTGTTAGTCTATTGTAATAAACATTAAATAAAACTCTTATTTCTTCTAATTTTGTAAAAATTTCTTGAAAATGATGAATAATTGTTTAATTTTTAATTGGTCTATCAATATTGATACACTTATATTACCGTTCAAAATCTTCTTTTATAATTCGTGCCTTATTTAAAATATCCTTCCATTCCATTAGTAAAATAAAAAAAAATTAGCAAAAACGTCTTTTATGTGACAAATGTATTTTAAGCAAAAAGTTTATTGCTGAAATTATTACTAATATTATCATTACTATCCATAATAGTAGATTGTTAACGGCGTTGATAGTCCTGTTTTGGGAATTAAAAACCGGGGAAAAATAAAAACGATGGCAACCCTGTTCCAAATGGGTGTATTTTGGGGATTTTCATGCTGATATGGTGTGTGTGTGTGAGTTTGATTCTTTGGCCATGTGTATGTATGTATAGTTGTGTGCACAGCTTTTGTTGTTATTGTAGAGAAACGTTGTGCTTACAGTGCATGGATGTATGTACGTGTGGGATTTGTATGTGTGTGTGTGTGAGTGTAATTCTTTGGTTGTGTGTGCATGTATATGTGGGTGTTTGTATGTATGTATGGGTGTGTGCGTGTGTGTGTGATTGTTATTTGATAGACTTATGGTTGCTGTTTTGAGTTATAGTTGGTATGCTTATGTAGGGTTATTGTATTTACATATATACACTTGGAATTTTAAAAGTTAGTGTATTTTTATACAGACTACAACAATTAACACTAAATTTAAAAAATTTAAATCAATAGGTGTTCCATCAGTTATGCAATTTTGACTTCGTAATTTTGACAACTTAGTGTATTTTTGAAACCGTAAGAGCAAAACTCTTGTAATTTTAAAAAACGGTGAAATTAAAAAATAAAAATAAATATAAAATCGCCAAATCTACAAAAATCGCTAAAAACAAAAAAAATTCGCCAAAACGAAAAAGAGCACCAAATTAAAAAAATTCAGGACTAAAATAAATCGCGAAAACCCGGAAAAATCGTCAAATGAAAAAACCCCAAAAACAAAAAAAAATTGACAAAATGAAAAAAATCGCCAAAATTAAAAAAATTGCGAAAATTAAAAAAATCCCAAAAAGAGAAAAAAAACGCCAAAACAAGAAAAAAAAGCGATAAAACTGAAAAAATCATTTAAAGTAAAAAAACTTAAAAAAGGAAGAAACCTTAATCAAAAAAATGCTCAAAATCGAATGTGCGCGAGTCAAAGTCGCACTTTACTGAATTTATTTTATTTGCAATGCGTACACAATAACAAGAACAGCAACAACTAAACGATGAACAACAGGAATTAAAAATTAAAAAGTAAAAGTAAAGGCATTTATCATAGATAAGCACTGCAGTACCACTAAAGTTTCAGTAAAAATAATAAAAAATTTTTAACAAGTACATTTTTACTGATTACTAAAATTTTTTTCTACAATTTTTATAAATTGCCTAAATGATTTGTTATATGATGAGGTGCATTGAATTTTCAGTAATCAGTAATGCCCGTATTCATAATGAAATTCTACCAAGTGGCTAAATGTTTTTCATACAAAAGTTTCAAAATTTGAGTGAAAAAACTTTGCCACTTGCTACGGCCCTACGATTTTACTGGTAATGCAAATTAAATTTCATTAGCAGTAAAAATTTACTGAATTTTTTAGTAAACAGTAAATTTAGTGCTTACTGCAATGTTTAAAGCAGTACATATCGCTCATTTACTTCAATAGTGGCACAACTCAAAAAAAAACAGTTTTGCAGAAAACGCGTTTTAAGTTTTCAGTTTGCATACAACTCAATGGAGAAATGAAAAAAAATTATTCTCTCAGGAGGTTATGGTACAAGCTATTTATATGAAATTTTTACACAAGATAAAATACAAAATGCCGCATCTTTCTGCATTATTAACTCAAAAAACTCATTTTTTGAGTTATGCCACTATTGAAGTAAATGAGCGATATATACTGTAGTGTGCCCATTTACTAACCAAATAAGTTTAATAAAACAAACAAAAACCAACAAATTTCTATGTGAGTTCTCGTGGTACGTTCATAGCGAACAGTCGATTAGCGAAATTTTGCTTACAATACTTACCAAACAAACAAAAAATTATACAAAAATATATTCGTAGTACATATTATTCGTAATAGGTACATACTGACTTTAATAAATAAGCTCTATTCTTTGCTAATATTTTTTACATAGTAGAAATAACAAAAAAACCGCAAATAAAAAAAACTTAAGCAAAGTGACATTGAGGAATACTCTAAAGAGTACCTAAAAAACAAACAAACAATCATAAATAACAAAAACAAAAAAAACACCGCAAAAAAACACAAACAAAGTACCCTTGAGGAATTCTACATATGTATGAGTGCCTCAAATACAAAAAACTTTGAAGTGAGTTCTAACGACAGAAGTGCTTATTTTACTGTGATTTCTGAAATTCTTAATGAAAATCATAAAAATAAGAAACCTGATGAAAGTCTTTTTTTAAAGGAAGAGCCAATTTTTCGTCAGCGATCAATTTCGCTCTGTCCAATGTCAAATAGTAGTGCTTCAATAACATTACAGTTGCCTAGTACTTCTTCATATACGACAGTATGTAATATCATCCCCTTCAGGCTCGTGTTTATCACATAACAAAGTTATCACTACAGATAACAGTGGATTAAAACCCAAGGTACAAGTCGGAATGGACAGATATATAACCGTAATAAAGCGTGGGCGAAGCCCGAATTCTTCAAAAATTTCATCTGCTCCAAAAATGTCTAGGGATAACAGCGCAGCCTCAACTAATCGCCAAAAGCGCTTTAAACTTTCGCAAGATGACAACGGCAAACCCGAGGTATCCTCGAATAAAACGTCCAAGCCGCCACCAATCTATTTGAGAGAAAAAAATTTAAATGCCCTCACTAAAAAATTAATTTCGGTAATTGGTGAGAATAAATTTCACATTGTTCCAATAAAACGTGGCAACATCGATGAAACTAAAATCCAAATTTATGACGAAAAATATTTCCGCAAAATGGTTGCTAAATTTGAAAAAAATAAAACAAGCTTCTACACATACCAGCTTAAGAGCGATAAAGGCATGCAGATCGTATTGAATTGCATAGATTCTTATATTGTTCCCGAAGATATAAAAGATCCACTCGTCCTCCAGGAGTTTAAGGTAAAAAATGTATCCAACATAATTAATAGGGAGAAGATTCCCCAACCCCTATTTCGTGTTAAACTTGAGCCTAATGATATAAAATTTAAAAAAAAGAGACGCACCCAATTTATAACTTAAAATACCTGTTATACCGAAAAATCACAGCTGAAGAACCTCACAAGCGTTCTGGGCCCGTACAGTTCCATAATTGTCAAGAATATGGCCATACGAAAACTTACTGCAATTTACCTACTGTTTGTGTTGTCTGAGGCGAATTGCACGACACTGCTACTTGCAATAACCCAAAACATCAAAGTGGTAAAAAATGCAGTAATTGTGGAGGTAATCCCACAGCTAACTGCAGAGTTTGTCTTCTGTACTCTTTCGTAAAGAAGACTATGGTGCAAAAACCTAAATTAATATAACCTATATTAATATTACAAGTTTACAGTCTAGGCTAAGCGTTGATCTCTACCAATCAGCCAATATACCTGAGTTAATTTAAGTTTCATTTGTGATAGCTTAGAATCAATGTGGTGTTTCCATGTAAGTCATCGATCAAGACATTTCACATGTGAATGTTGAGAAACAACTGGGTTGTTAATCCGAATGGGGGAACAAGTATCTCTTCGTAAGGTAAATGTTACTTGAACACACTTTTGTTCATTTACGTTGATTCTCCATAAGTTTAGCCAAAGCTCCATCTGGCTAATGTGTTCCTGGAGTTTGCGGGATGCCTCATCAGGGATTTCGTGCATACTAAGATAGGCTGTATCGTCGGCAAATGTGGAAGTATGGATACTACTACTCACAGGCATATCACAAGTATAAATCAAATATAAAACTGGTCCCAGTATACTCCCCTGTGGCACACCGTATGAAAAAGCTTCAGACTGTAATGAAACCTTTTTTTTCTGACTACACTTGTACTAAGGTTAATTGCCTTTGCACCTATCAAAGATGTAAAAGAAAGAGTAAAAATTGGCAGGATTCTGGTACCCGGTTACGTTTACGTGCATTGAAAACCTTAAAATCTCTTATACATTTGTGATAAATTAGGTGAATGTCTGGTAACCTTATGTTTTAATAATTGGCCTTAGAGTACAATATACTCTGCATACAACATATTTCTATCTCTTTTACTCCTATGAGAACGCATAGGCGTACAATTAAATTTCTATAATACTTCCAATAACCTTCAATCAAAGACTTTGCAAACTTTGACGACGGTTTAGGCATCATGAATTTTGCAATTAGGCGTTCTTTTGGATTTCAACCGTGGACGCGACACGTTGTTCAATTGCTTGGCAGGCAAGGACATATTAGCTTGCGTATAATCAAAACCCATTGCTTTTAACAGCATAATAAATTTTGTGTCGAGGCACAAAGTGTTGCCCCGCAAGTTTTACGGAAAATTGGCATAAATTGCGTGCAGATTTTTTGGCATGGATCGGAATTAGGAAGACGAACTTCACCAATCAAAAATTACCAATACGGAAAGCAAAACGTTCAAGTTTCGTCTACCGATAAAACCCGTCCCATCGTGTGGCATTCCGAGGCCATAAAATTTTTCATAACACATTCCTCAAAACTCCAGTTTGCTTAGTGAAAGGTAATGTTGCTAAAATAATATAAAACCCTGATAAAATTGTCCTTTTAACCCGAGGTTTTCCGTAATTCCTAAAATCTAGAGTTTAGCTGCGTCAAAATTCCCAAAGAGGCCATTAACGTGAATAATCTACTTACATCATGTCTAGTTGTCGCTCTACCTGAAAAGTCTAAAAAATAAACGAAAAGGGTTGGCTAGTTATAAGTCCGAAGGAATTATTACACGTGTCAAGATCATCCACACCAATAGTACTAATAAAATCCGATTACCTATGTACTTTGGAAAGAAAGTGTTACGAGAAATTTTACATTTTAGTTATCTGTAGCGCGTTATTCGTGGCGTTAAGTATTCTGAAAATGTAAACGAAATTTTGATGAGAAAAAAAAGACAAACCAAACTCATTAAGCAACGTAACAAGCAATCAAAAAATTTTTAATGTTTGTAAGGGCTGTTTTACTAACAATGCATTTATATAAAGGAAGTAATAACTTGAGTGTGCATCAACTAATCTAAAAGTCAACTAGTAGTGACCACAACAATATCAGCAGCAATTGCAGCGTTGGAGGCCTTCATCGTTTGCGGGTAAGTCTGTTATACTATTTTACTATTTTATTAGGTATATTGACTAGATCTGAAGTAGTCAGATGGTGTAGCACTTCCCCAGTGGGCAAAGTAACAATGCAGATTGCAATAATGACGGCAACTATTTGAATTTATGGCCAATATTCACTACAAGGCATTAACCTTCCTTTCTACCTGCCTGTGGCACACCATAAGAATGCTTCAGTTGGTACACACTTTTGTTTCCTTTATTTGAACAACAAAAACACAAAAGAATAAAATTAAAAAAAAAATCTTCAACATTGCTTGGACAACAATTGTCCTTTTATATAGGTACATACCTATTTATTTTGTTCTGTACATGCTGGTGTAACATATAAATTTATGAAAAGAATACCTGTATGTGTGTATGTATGGCTTTTGCCTGTGCACATATGAAAGTGATATACATACTTGTTATTGAGGCACGTGCCAAAGTCCACACGAAACGAAAAAAACTCATACCATAAAAAAGCAGTGTTGATCATTTAGTAAAACTCGCCAAGATTACCTACAACTTAAAGAAAATTCATAACAAAATATAATAATTATCAATGAACAAATAACAACCAAAGTCTGTTGTAAATATTCTGACTAACAACACATAGTTGAACGGAACAGCCAGCCGTTTTCGAAGGCCACTAAACCTTCATCATCAGCGTTCTTTTGTGTTTGGTCCACTGTGTGTGGTGTCAGTTGATGTAGATTTCTGCTTTATATACTTAGCATTTTATTGCAAATGGAATATGTGAATTGTTTTGATTCATCGTATTTCAATTTGCTGAAAGCTTTTTTGTATTGTAAGCTCAATTTTACCATCACTTTATTTATAACAGTCTTACCATTGTCGTTTTGTTCTTTTTACTAATTAATTAATTTGGCTTAAAAAGCGATACGAACCTTAGCCCGTTCAAATCACAAATATAGAAACAAATGGAGTTCGAATAATAATTAAAATTAACTAAAAAGATAATAATTATCTACATATGTATATGCGATATCACTAAAGCAACAAAATCAAGAAAAGAGAAAAAATAACAAACCCAAAAAAATTAATAAAGTGCAATAGAGTTGGTTGTTGGATTTCTGTCTGCTAGATTAATAACCCCGTATGGAAATAACCGCGCGTGAAAAAGAAAGATATATAGGGTGTTTTTTTAGGGGTATAGAACTTCAAATTGAAATAAAACACAAGAAAATCGCTTTAATGTCCATCAATTTGGCTTTATTGGAAGGATAATTTTATGCCATTAATGTTTAAATATGATTTCGGGCATGTGGCCGCCGCGGCTGGCTCGAATAAAGCCAATTCTACAGATCCAATTTTCAACCACTTTTTCGAGCATATGGGGCCGTATGTTGGCAATAACGCCACGAATGTTGGCTTCCAAGACCCCTAACGTTTCTGGTTTGTTGGCGTAGACGAGCGACTTCACATATCCCCAAAGAAAATAATCCAATGGTGTCAAATCACACGATCTTGGTGGCCAATTGACAGGTCCATTCCGCGAAATTATGCGCTCATCGAATGTTTCCTTCAATAAATCGATTGTGACGTGCGCTGTGTGGCATGTAGCGCCGTCTTGTTGGAACCACAACTCATCCACATTCATGCCATCCAATTCGGGAACAAAATAGTCGGTTAGTCGGCTCCAATTGCTGTGCACGGTGGCGAATCGATTCATTCGGGTCCTCTTCAACACTTTGCTCTACAGCGGCAATTGTTTCTTCGGTGCGCACTGTTCGACGTCTCTGCGGATGCGTATTATCACATAGAGTAAACGTAGTGCGAAAACGATCCATGGTTAACCGAATTAATTGCTCTGATGGACGATTATGTCGACCATAAAATGGACGGAGCTTGCGGTAAACTTCGCGAACTGAACCATTATTTTCGAAATAAATTTGCACGATTTGCAAGCGTTGTTCTTCTGTCAACCTGTTCATGATAAAATGGCAAACCAAACTAAATATTAATCACTTGACAGCTGACAAAATGGCCGCCAGTTAAAAAAGTGATGCCAACTTAAAGTTCTATACCTCAATAAAAAACACCCTTTACATTCATACCTATGTCTATGTACTCATTTGAGCAAGCGACATTGTATGTACATAAGTATATGTCTATGTAGATAATTATTGCTTGTTCTTTCGTTGCATCAGAATTTCAAAAAAATCTTGACCTACATTACGAATATTAAGCCACGAATAGACGAGGGTAGATCAGGTATTGAAGTTCACGGTGATAGAAATTGCAGAAATAAATTTTTTTTAGTCATAATGAGATCGTTAGTAATAAAAGTTTACGAATGAATTGTAATTATATAGTAAACACAAATTATGTATATGTAATTGTAACGGGTGTTTTTTTAGAGGTACAGAACTTCGAATTAAAATAAAACACAAGAAACCCGTTTTAATGTCCATTAATTTGGCTTTATTGGAAGGATAATTTTATGCCATTAATGCTTAAATATGATTTCGGGCATGTGGCCGCCGCGGCTGGCTCGAATAAAGCCAATTCTACAGGTCTAATTTTCAACCACTTTTTCGAGCATATGGGGCCGTATGTTGGCAATAACGCCACGAATGTTGGCTTCCAAGTCCCCTAACATTTCTGGTTTGTTGGCGTAGACGAGCGACTTCACATATCCCCAAAGAAAATAATCCAATGGTGTCAAATCACACGATCTTGGTGGCCAATTGACAGGTCCATTCCGCGAAATTATGCGCTCATCGAATGTTTCCTTCAATAAATCGATTTTGATGTGCGCTGTGTGGCATATAGCGCCGTCTTGTTGGAACCACAACTCATCCACATTCATGCCATCCAATTCGGGAACAAAATAGTCGGTTATCATGGCTCTATACCGGTCTCCATTAACGGTAACTGACTCTCCAGCATTATTTCGGAAGAAGTATGGCCCAATGACCTTACCAGCCCATAGAGCACACCAAACAGTCAGTTTTTGTGGATGTAATGGCGTCTCAAGGGTCTCATGTGGATTCTCTTCACTCCAAATGCGGCAACTTTGCTTGTTGACGTAGCCATTCAACCAAAAATGAGCCTCATCACTGAACAAAATTTTGCGATGAAAATCAGCATTGAGATCAATCTCATTTTCGGCCCATACACCAAAATCACGACGCATTGCATGGTCTCGCGGCTTTAATTCTTGCACAAGCTGGATCTTGTAAGGTCGCAAGCCAAGATCTTTGCGTCAAATCTTCCATAAAGTTGATGGACAAAGCTCCAATTGCTGTGCACGGTGGCGAATCGATTCATTCGGCTCCTCTTCAACACTTTGCTCTACAGCGGCAATTGTTTCTTCGGTGCGCACTGTTCGACGTCTCTGCGGATGCGTATTATCACATAGAGTAAGCGTAGTGCGAAAACGATCCATGGTTAACCGAATTAATTGCTCTGATGGACGATTATGTCGACCATAAAATGGACGGAGCTTGCGGTAAGCTTCGCGAACTGAACCATTATTTTCGAAATAAATTTGCACGATTTGCAAGCGTTGTTCTTTTGTCAACCTGTTCATGATAAAATGGCTAATCAAATTAAATATTAATCACTTGACAACTGACAAAATGGCCGCCAGTTAAAAAAGTGATGCCAACTTAAAGTTCTATACCTCAATAAAAAACACCCATTATTTACATTGGGATTGTCGAACAAAAACAAATTTTTGTAGAATTATGCGATCTTAACTTACAAATGTAAATCAAATGTTTCATGATTAAATTATTAAATAACACATGCATATGTTTGTATAAAACCATTTGATTTTCCTTAGGGTAAAGTGTGTGGGATAAATCGAATAAGGGTTCTTTCAAAACTTAAAATCTGATGAGAGAACGTAGGTAGGGAAGGTGATGAGACTGAAGTTGTAATTCCATCCACATCTAATAACATATTGACAACACGGCCAGTAATTGCCTCAGTTAACTTTCAGCGAACCAATATCCCGGAATAGATTTAGTAACTTCTGCTTTTTATTAAATTCTTTGTTATGGCTAAAAGGACTCTTTATATAAAATTAAGTGATGTAATTAGGTAAGAATGGTCAACGAATCCACCCACCCGTTAGCTGCTAGTCGAAAAGATTAGACGAGTACTGTTTGATCTGATTCTTCCTAAACAGTTGTCGATTTCTAGGACATCTTACTTTCGCATTTGCGTTCGGTAAATCTTTAATAACATATGCATTACAAATAATTTTTGGCGCCCAACGTGGGCCCACGAAGTTTAAATTGTTATCTTTTATATGATTTTAAGTCAATTAAGGCCTCATATTGTTAGTGTACGAAATGCTTGCATCTGACGTAAATTGATATTCTTTGTAGACTCCAGTGTAGCAGGTTACTGTGTGCACGAATTTTTTTTTGTTTGTAAATTTTTTTGTGCGACTTTGGTTGTAAGCTTCAACATTTGCGCAGTTGTTCAAGGCAAAATAATTTTAAGATTCCAACTGGAGCTCGCCAACTTGTCGACGGAGGTACAAGTAGACTTCGACCGTTTGGTAATCTCGATTTTTTTTTGCTTTTTCGTATGAAACTAACTAACGTTGTGGCTTGCAACTGAATAAACGAATGATATGTTGATTTTGTTTTAATTGTTGCTATTAATATTACTTTTGTACGGATCACAAAATATTGCTTCTCATAGCGAATTTCGTCCTCGGAATATGATTAGGTAGGAACAAATTTATTGATTATCAGCAATTAATTGTTAGCACCACTATAGATTTTTTTTAATACCCTGCAATTATTGCAACTTGTCAAAATGTTATTTGTTTCTTTTATTTGCCACTTTACCCGCAAAAGGGAAACTTTGAAATTATATAACCCATAACTAAAAAAAAAAAAAAAGTGTATGAAAAAAAAATTTATTTATAGCAACTTTTTTTTAGAGAAGAGAAAATAACTTCTTCCTTAGTCTTTTGCGAAATTGAATTGAAAAAAAAACAAATACTTTACACAAATATATGTAGATATATATATATATATATATATATATATATATATATATATATATATATATATATATATATATATATATATATATATATATATATATATATACATATATAATTAGATATAGGTATATCAATGCGTTAATTTTAAATTTAATTATCAAAGTGAACTTTTATAGCTTTAGTTTGAAAGATGGTAGTTACTAATAGTACTGAAGATATTCCGGCTAATGTCGAAGGCGCGATAGGTTTAGCTTGCTCAGTGTGTGAAACAAGCCTGTTTAATGCTGCAGAAACATTACAGACCTTATGCAAACATACCTTTCATAAAGATTGTATTTTAAGCTGGTTAGCAACTTCTCAAGAATGCCCCAATTGTAAAAAATTATGCCACAGCACAGACCTTGTTTCACCGACTGCTAATGTTTCTAAGCTTACACGGAAAAATCAAAAAATTAAATATAATCTTGGTTATGGGCCTGCTAATCGCCCGATACTCGAAGCCAAACTGCGCAAGCAGCCAGTGTAAGCACAGGATACGAAAACAAGGAAGTGAATCGAGCAAATCATATACATGATTTTAGTGAAAACAATCACAATACTTCGGGCAACGTACCAACTTTAAATTTAGATCATATTCAGTTCTCAAATACGTCCAATATGCAAAATTCCTCTCAAAACTCCACCAGCAGACCTGACAATAGACCTCGTAGATCGCGTAGAAATAGAAATAATCAGGTAAATGCCGACCAGATTTCTCAGATGGTAGAGTCAGCAGTAGCTAGAACCTTAGAAACTATGAATATAAATAGCCCTCGTCCCATACAGCCAACACAGCCAGTAGTTCAGAATAGTTCCCCAAATATTGCTAGTGACATGAATTTTTCACAACGGTTCCCACTAAATAGTTCATTTTCGAACAGTTTGAATCTTAGCCCCGATAAAGTTACACACCTAATACAGAGCTGGAACGTTCGTTTCGACGGCTCTTCCAACGGATTACGGTGCGAAGAGTTTATGTATCGAATTCGTTGTTTAACGAACGAAAACTTTAATGGTAACTTTGATCTCGTGTGTAAGAATCTAAACATTTTATTGCACGGTAAAGCCCGAGAATGGTTTTGGCGATTTCGCAAGCAAGTTAACATTATCACCTGGGATACGTTTTGTGCTGCATTACGGTACAATTACAAAGATACTCGAAATAGGTTTGAATTACGCGAAGAGCTTCGAAACCGTAAACAAAAACAAGCCGAATCATTTGAGTCCTTTTTTTAATCTATTTTGGAGATCGTTGACAAAATAGGTGCGCATCAAGTTAATGAAGATGAATTGGTGGATATATTGAAGCATAATTTGCGTCCGGAAATTCGTCACGAATTATTGTATGTTCCAATCCGATCAGTGGCTCATTTACGAAAGCTTTGTAATATGAGAGAACATCTTTTCCAAGAGGAAACTTTTAGACGATATCAATTTCCTAAACCGAATAATTTTCCAAATAACAACAGGCGGGTATCTGCTTTAGAATATACAGAGGGAGTAGACCATGGTAGTAATTATGCTTTAGAGCCGGATGAGGACAAATCATTTTCTGTAAACGCTATAACGAAATCCGAAAAAAAGCTGAAATGCTGGAACTGTGATGAAGAAGGCCATTGTTGAAAATGTATATAAGCCACAGTGTGCCCATTGATTGAAAACCACGGACAACTATTCAAGGGGTGCATTTCGGAATTCCGGAATGCCCCCGAATTAGTATCATCTTTTAGAACATTAACAACCATTTCGGCTTCGGAAAACAAATCAAAGACGAATTATGATGATAGGAGGAGAAGTTATAATAACAAAAATGGTAATATTGACACAGTACCAACTAAATCGAATCAGGAGTCGACTACTTCAAGAAAAAAATCAGAAGACTATGAATCTGATGAAGCCGTACCGTTGGCTGAAATTTTACGAAACACTGGTAAATATAATAGAACGTTGAATTTAACCAATATTAGGCCATATCATGAACGATTAAAAAATTATATCAAGGTACGAGACAAGCTATTCAATGACGAGAAACTGAGTCTCGAAACTAAAAGGAAATTTAGGCGATCTACTGTGCGAATGCGTAATCATTATAAAAAAATTTTGAGAACGAAACAACTGCTTGTGTCATGTATTTTCAGTAACGAAACCGATGGTAGATTTTACGTGAGGGTAAATGTTTTAGGCAATAGTGAATTAGGTTTGCTTGATACAGGAGCTAGCATAAGTTGTATTGGACAGGATTGGGCAAAAGAAAACTTTACAGAAGTACCAGGGTTTAGAAGTATTAAGTCCAGTGTTAAAACTGCAGATGGAAAGTTTCAAGAAGTGGTAGGAGAAATTCTAGTGGATAAAACCTATAAGCAAGTCACAAGAAAGATGCGTCTTTTTATTGTACCAACTATAGATGCACGCTTGATTCTCGGAATCGATTTTTGGAAATCCTTCGGATTACTAAATGGTGTTATCTCGAGTATTTCTGTTGATGACGAAGGTGAAAAAGTAGATGAAGAATTATATCCCCTTACGGTGGTACAAAAACAACAGGTAGAGGTAGTTAAATTACTATTCCCGAGCTTTGATAAACAGGGTTTAGGTAGAACTGCGTTAATTAAGCATGAAATTGATACCAATAACGCTAAACCGATAAAACAAAGATTTTATCCAGTATCACCTGCAGTCGAAACACTTGTGTATGTAGAAGTTGACCGAATGTTAAGCTTAAAAGTTATTGAACCAAGCACTAGTCCCTGGAGCTCTCCAATGAGACTAGTAGTGAAACCAGGTAAAGTTAGACTCTGTTTAGATGCTCGTAAAATAAACAAAGTTACGCGTAAAGATGCCTACCCTTTACCAAGTATTGCCGGAATTTTCTCCAGACTACCAAAAGCAAATATCATATCGAAGATAGATCTAAAAGATGCATATTGGCAAATCGAACTAAACGAAGACTCTAAACCCATCACAGCGTTCACGATTCCGGGTCGTCCGCTTTACCAGTTTGCCGTGATGCCGTTCGGGTTATGTAACGCTCCGCAGACGATGT
Source organism: Tachina grossa (assembly GCA_949987645.1). Classification (NCBI taxonomy): domain Eukaryota; kingdom Metazoa; phylum Arthropoda; class Insecta; order Diptera; family Tachinidae; genus Tachina; species Tachina grossa. Next base: position 427,505 of record CATLJX010000072.1, read on the forward strand.
GTCGTCCTATGGACGAGATAATTCCATATTGTGTATTCAGATACCTGGATGATGTGTGCGTTGTGTCGGATTCTTTTGAGACCCATTTAGGAATTTTAGTCCGTTTGTCTGAACAGCTTCGTAGGGCTTATCTTACACTGAATATAGAAAAAAGTAAATTTTTTGTAAAAAAAGGAGGCATATCGACCCATCCGTATAAAAAGCAAGCTATTCAGAATTGGCCAGTGCCAAAAACTTTGAAACAAGTTCGATTTTTAGGAATAGTTGGCTGGTATCGCCGATTCATTCATAACTTCGCTGATGTTACATTTCACATAACCGAAGTGTTGTCGAAGAAAAAGAAATTTAAATGGTCAGAGGCTGCGCAGCTTTCTTTTGAAAATATTAAAACTTTGTTAACTACAGCGCCGGTATTACGGAATCCTGACTTTACGAGAAAGTTCTATGTTCATTGTGATGCATGCGATTTCGGTATTGGTGCAGTATTAGTACAAATGGACGACGACAATCAAGAAGGCCCTATTGCTTTTTTTTTCAAAAAAACTTAACACGGCTCAGAGGAATTACTCAGTAACTGAGAAAGAATGCTTGGCGGCTATAGAATCAATTGAAAAATTTCGCTGCTACTTGGAATTGCAGGATTTTGAAGTGATCACAGATCACAGCAGTCTTGTATGGTTAATGCGACAACCCAACTTGAAAGGTAGACTTGCCAGGTGGGCGCTTAAGTTTACGATTTCGCACAGAAAAAGGAAGGATCATATCGTACCAGTTTCGCTAAGCAGAATGTATGAAAATGAGATCGCTGGTATAGAACTCGTAGGACCAGAAATAGACTTAGAGTCCCGGCATTTTTATGACAATGAATATATTGAATTGAAGGATAGGATTTCTAAAAATCAGTCAAATTTACCTGATGTGAAAATTATTGAGAAGTTTGTATATACTAGAACAAAACATAGCACAGGTAACGAAATCGAAGACCAAAATGCGTGGAAATTGTGGATTCCAAAAGCCTTACGAGGTGACATAATGTATCGATTGCACGATTCGGTGGTAGAATCGCATGGAGGGATTGGCAAGACTGTTGAACTTATTCGGAGAAATTTTTTCTGGCCTGGTCTAGTAAGCGATGTGCGTGACTATATTCGAAAGTGTGAAGTTTGCAAAACAACAAAAGCTACTAACTCGGTGCTACGGCCAGAAATGGGAAAAATGGCATTTTCAGAGAGACCTTTCCAAAGGCTTTATGAAGATATTATAGGCCCTTACCCACGCAGCAAGAAGGGACATATTGGCTTATTGATCGTCTTAGATCATTTTAGTAAATTTCATTGGCTATGCCCGTTAAAAAAATTCACTAGTGACAAAATTGTAGACTTTCTTGAGACAAACATTTTCTTTTCATACGGAATACCCGAAATGGTAATAACTGATAACGGATCCCAATTTAAAGCTGCTGATTTCAACAAGTTTTTGAACCAATATGGAGTTAACCATATTTATACAGCACTGTACTCGCCTCAGATCAACGCGACTGAGCGCGTAAATAGGTCAATTATTGCTGTTATACGTGCATATCTCAAGAAAGATCAAAAGGAGTGGGATAAAAATATTTCGGCAATTAGTTGCGCTTTGGGAAATTCTGTTCATCAGTCTACAGGACTTAGTCCTTATCATATATTGTATGGTTTTGATATGGCTACACATGGCCAATCGTAAAAGTTACTAAAAATGGTGAGGTCGATTAATGAACCGGGAATGACAATTAAGAGAGACGATCAGCTTGCGTTATTAAGAAATCAGGTGCAAAAGAATTTAAAGAAAGCTTACGAAAATAATGTCAAGCAATACAATTTACGAGCTAGACCTATTACTTTTGAGGTAGGAGATATCGTATTTAGACGGAGTTTTGCACAAAGTGATGCAGGAAATAGCTTTAATGCAAAATTGGGCTAAAAGTTTATTAAAGCCACAGTTAAATCAAAGATCGGTAATTGCCAGTATGTTCTCGAAGACGCTGACGGGAAACTAGGAACATACCATGCCAAAGACATTCGTAGATAGCAATACAGCTAGTATAGATAATTCGAAACTTAATACAATTACTATAAATACCAGTCGCATTTACTAGTCGATTAGTTTTGCTAACAAAATTTTACGGGTGTTTGATAATTTTTAAGCGGTTAACTGCCTTGTTAATTGCTTGCAACTCAATTTCAAGCAGTAGTGAAACCCTGATATGGCATTAGGAAATAGTTAATAATTACAACTCAAACCACAATAAAAAAAAAATAAAAATAAAAAAAATAAAAAAATTATTCTCCACGTAATCTGTCTGCCATACTACGCAGTTTGTAATGAAACCTTTTTTTCTGACTACACTTGTACTAAGGTTAATTACCTTTGCACCTATCAAAGATGTAAAAGAAAGAGTAAAAATTGGCAGGATTCTGGTACCCGGTTACGTTTACGTGCATTGAAAACCTTTAAATCTCTTATACATTTGTGATAAATTAGGTGAATGTCTGGTAACCTTATGTTTTAATAATTGGCCTTAGAGTACAATATACTCTGCATACAACATATTTCTATCTCTTTTACTCCTATGAGAACGCATAGGCGTACAATTAAATTTCTATAATACTTCCAATAACCTTCAATCAAAGACTTTGCAAACTTTGACGACAGTTTCGCCATCATGAATTTTGCAATTAGGCGTTCTTTTGGATTTCAGCCGTGGACGCGACACGTTGTTCAATTGCTTGGCAGGCAAGGACATATTAGCTTGCGTATAATCAAAACCCATTGCTTTTAACGGCATAATAAATTTTGTGTCGAGGCACAAAGTGTTGCCCGCAAGTTTTACGGAAAATTGGCATAAATTGCGTGCAGATTTTTTGGCATGGATCGGAATTAGGAAGACGAACTTCACCAATAAAAAATTACCAATACGGAAAGCAAAACGTTCAAGTTTCGTCAGCCGATAAAACCCGTCCCATCGTGTGGCATTCCGAGGCCATAAAATTTTTCATAACACATTCCTTAAAACTCCAGTTTGCTTAGAGAAACTGAGTCTCGAAACTAAAAGGAAATTTAGGCGATCTACTGTGCGAATGCGTAATCATTATAAAAAAATTTTGAGAACGAAACAACTGCTTGTGTCATGTATTTTCAGTAACGAAACCGATGGTAGATTTTACGTGAGGGTAAATGTTTTAGGCAATAGTGAATTAGGTTTGCTTGATACAGGAGCTAGCATAAGTTGTATTGGACAGGATTGGGCAAAAGAAAACTTTACAGAAGTACCAGGGTTTAGAAGTATTAAGTCCAGTGTTAAAACTGCAGATGGAAAGTTTCAAGAAGTGGTAGGAGAAATTCTAGTGGATAAAACCTATAAGCAAGTCACAAGAAAGATGCGTCTTTTTATTGTACCAACTATAGATGCACGCTTGATTCTCGGAATCGATTTTTGGAAATCCTTCGGATTACTAAATGGTGTTATCTCGAGTATTTCTGTTGATGACGAAGGTGAAAAAGTAGATGAAGAATTATATCCCCTTACGGTGGTACAAAAACAACAGGTAGAGGTAGTTAAATTACTATTCCCGAGCTTTGATAAACAGGGTTTAGGTAGAACTGCGTTAATTAAGCATGAAATTGATACCAATAACGCTAAACCGATAAAACAAAGATTTTATCCAGTATCACCTGCAGTCGAAACACTTGTGTATGTAGAAGTTGACCGAATGTTAAGCTTAAAAGTTATTGAACCAAGCACTAGTCCCTGGAGCTCTCCAATGAGACTAGTAGTGAAACCAGGTAAAGTTAGACTCTGTTTAGATGCTCGTAAAATAAACAAAGTTACGCGTAAAGATGCCTACCCTTTACCAAGTATTGCCGGAATTTTCTCCAGACTACCAAAAGCAAATATCATATCGAAGATAGATCTAAAAGATGCATATTGGCAAATCGAACTAAACGAAGACTCTAAACCCATCACAGCGTTCACGATTCCGGGTCGTCCGCTTTACCAGTTTGCCGTGATGCCGTTCGGGTTATGTAACGCTCCGCAGACGATGTGTCGTCCTATGGACGAGATAATTCCATATTGTGTATTCAGATACCTGGATGATGTGTGCGTTGTGTCGGATTCTTTTGAGACCCATTTAGGAATTTTAGTCCGTTTGTCTGAACAGCTTCGTAGGGCTTATCTTACACTGAATATAGAAAAAAGTAAATTTTTTGTAAAAAAAGGAGGCATATCGACCCATCCGTATAAAAAGCAAGCTATTCAGAATTGGCCAGTGCCAAAAACTTTGAAACAAGTTCGATTTTTAGGAATAGTTGGCTGGTATCGCCGATTCATTCATAACTTCGCTGATGTTACATTTCACATAACCGAAGTGTTGTCGAAGAAAAAGAAATTTAAATGGTCAGAGGCTGCGCAGCTTTCTTTTGAAAATATTAAAACTTTGTTAACTACAGCGCCGGTATTACGGAATCCTGACTTTACGAGAAAGTTCTATGTTCATTGTGATGCATGCGATTTCGGTATTGGTGCAGTATTAGTACAAATGGACGACGACAATCAAGAAGGCCCTATTGCTTTTTTTTTCAAAAAAACTTAACACGGCTCAGAGGAATTACTCAGTAACTGAGAAAGAATGCTTGGCGGCTATAGAATCAATTGAAAAATTTCGCTGCTACTTGGAATTGCAGGATTTTGAAGTGATCACAGATCACAGCAGTCTTGTATGGTTAATGCGACAACCCAACTTGAAAGGTAGACTTGCCAGGTGGGCGCTTAAGTTTACGATTTCGCACAGAAAAAGGAAGGATCATATCGTACCAGTTTCGCTAAGCAGAATGTATGAAAATGAGATCGCTGGTATAGAACTCGTAGGACCAGAAATAGACTTAGAGTCCCGGCATTTTTATGACAATGAATATATTGAATTGAAGGATAGGATTTCTAAAAATCAGTCAAATTTACCTGATGTGAAAATTATTGAGAAGTTTGTATATACTAGAACAAAACATAGCACAGGTAACGAAATCGAAGACCAAAATGCGTGGAAATTGTGGATTCCAAAAGCCTTACGAGGTGACATAATGTATCGATTGCACGATTCGGTGGTAGAATCGCATGGAGGGATTGGCAAGACTGTTGAACTTATTCGGAGAAATTTTTTCTGGCCTGGTCTAGTAAGCGATGTGCGTGACTATATTCGAAAGTGTGAAGTTTGCAAAACAACAAAAGCTACTAACTCGGTGCTACGGCCAGAAATGGGAAAAATGGCATTTTCAGAGAGACCTTTCCAAAGGCTTTATGAAGATATTATAGGCCCTTACCCACGCAGCAAGAAGGGACATATTGGCTTATTGATCGTCTTAGATCATTTTAGTAAATTTCATTGGCTATGCCCGTTAAAAAAATTCACTAGTGACAAAATTGTAGACTTTCTTGAGACAAACATTTTCTTTTCATACGGAATACCCGAAATGGTAATAACTGATAACGGATCCCAATTTAAAGCTGCTGATTTCAACAAGTTTTTGAACCAATATGGAGTTAACCATATTTATACAGCACTGTACTCGCCTCAGATCAACGCGACTGAGCGCGTAAATAGGTCAATTATTGCTGTTATACGTGCATATCTCAAGAAAGATCAAAAGGAGTGGGATAAAAATATTTCGGCAATTAGTTGCGCTTTGGGAAATTCTGTTCATCAGTCTACAGGACTTAGTCCTTATCATATATTGTATGGTTTTGATATGGCTACACATGGCCAATCGTAAAAGTTACTAAAAATGGTGAGGTCGATTAATGAACCGGGAATGACAATTAAGAGAGACGATCAGCTTGCGTTATTAAGAAATCAGGTGCAAAAGAATTTAAAGAAAGCTTACGAAAATAATGTCAAGCAATACAATTTACGAGCTAGACCTATTACTTTTGAGGTAGGAGATATCGTATTTAGACGGAGTTTTGCACAAAGTGATGCAGGAAATAGCTTTAATGCAAAATTGGGCTAAAAGTTTATTAAAGCCACAGTTAAATCAAAGATCGGTAATTGCCAGTATGTTCTCGAAGACGCTGACGGGAAACTAGGAACATACCATGCCAAAGACATTCGTAGATAGCAATACAGCTAGTATAGATAATTCGAAACTTAATACAATTACTATAAATACCAGTCGCATTTACTAGTCGATTAGTTTTGCTAACAAAATTTTACGGGTGTTTGATAATTTTTAAGCGGTTAACTGCCTTGTTAATTGCTTGCAACTCAATTTCAAGCAGTAGTGAAACCCTGATATGGCATTAGGAAATAGTTAATAATTACAACTCAAACCACAATAAAAAAAAAATAAAAATAAAAAAAATAAAAAAATTATTCTCCACGTAATCTGTCTGCCATACTACGCAGTTTGTAATGAAACCTTTTTTTCTGACTACACTTGTACTAAGGTTAATTACCTTTGCACCTATCAAAGATGTAAAAGAAAGAGTAAAAATTGGCAGGATTCTGGTACCCGGTTACGTTTACGTGCATTGAAAACCTTTAAATCTCTTATACATTTGTGATAAATTAGGTGAATGTCTGGTAACCTTATGTTTTAATAATTGGCCTTAGAGTACAATATACTCTGCATACAACATATTTCTATCTCTTTTACTCCTATGAGAACGCATAGGCGTACAATTAAATTTCTATAATACTTCCAATAACCTTCAATCAAAGACTTTGCAAACTTTGACGACAGTTTCGCCATCATGAATTTTGCAATTAGGCGTTCTTTTGGATTTCAGCCGTGGACGCGACACGTTGTTCAATTGCTTGGCAGGCAAGGACATATTAGCTTGCGTATAATCAAAACCCATTGCTTTTAACGGCATAATAAATTTTGTGTCGAGGCACAAAGTGTTGCCCGCAAGTTTTACGGAAAATTGGCATAAATTGCGTGCAGATTTTTTGGCATGGATCGGAATTAGGAAGACGAACTTCACCAATAAAAAATTACCAATACGGAAAGCAAAACGTTCAAGTTTCGTCAGCCGATAAAACCCGTCCCATCGTGTGGCATTCCGAGGCCATAAAATTTTTCATAACACATTCCTTAAAACTCCAGTTTGCTTAGTGAAAGGTAATGTTCCTAAAATAATATAAAACCCTGATAAAATTGTCCTTTTAACCCGAGGTTTTCCGTAATTCCTAAAATCTAGAGTTTAGCTGCGTCAAAATTCCCAAAGAGGCCATTAACGTGAATAATCTACTTACATCATGTCTAGTTGTCGCTCTACCTGAAAAGTCTAAAAAATAAACGAAAAGGGTTGGCTAGTTATAAGTCCGAAGGAATTATTACACGTGTCAAGATCATCCACACCAATAGTACTAATAAAATCCGATTACCTATGTACTTTGGAAAGAAAGTGTTACGAGAAATTTTACATTTTAGTTATCTGTAGCGCGTTATTCGTGGCGTTAAGTATTCTGAAAATGTAAACGAAATTTTGATGAGAAAAAAAAGACAAACCAAACTCATTAAGCAACGTAACAAGCAATCAAAAAATTTTTAATGTTTGTAAGGGCTGTTTTACTAACAATGCATTTATATAAAGGAAGTAATAACTTGAGTGTGCATCAACTAATCTAAAAGTCAACTAGTAGTGACCACAACAATATCAGCAGCAATTGCAGCGTTGGAGGCCTTCATCGTTTGCGGGTAAGTCTGTTATACTATTTTACTATTTTATTAGGTATATTGACTAGATCTGAAGTAGTCAGATGGTGTAGCACTTCCCCAGTGGGCAAAGTAACAATGCAGATTGCAATAATGACGGCAACTATTTGAATTTATGGCCAATATTCACTACAAGGCATTAACCTTCCTTTCTACCTGCCTGTGGCACACCATAAGAATGCTTCAGTTGGTACACACTTTTGTTTCCTTTATTTGAACAACAAAAACACAAAAGAATAAAATTAAAAAAAAAATCTTCAACATTGCTTGGACAACAATTGTCCTTTTATATAGGTACATACCTATTTATTTTGTTCTGTACATGCTGGTGTAACATATAAATTTATGAAAAGAATACCTGTATGTGTGTATGTATGGCTTTTGCCTGTGCACATATGAAAGTGATATACATACTTGTTATTGAGGCACGTGCCAAAGTCCACACGAAACGAAAAAAACTCATACCATAAAAAAGCAGTGTTGATCATTTAGTAAAACTCGCCAAGATTACCTACAACTTAAAGAAAATTCATAACAAAATATAATAATTATCAATGAACAAATAACAACCAAAGTCTGTTGTAAATATTCTGACTAACAACACATAGTTGAACGGAACAGCCAGCCGTTTTCGAAGGCCACTAAACCTTCATCATCAGCGTTCTTTTGTGTTTGGTCCACTGTGTGTGGTGTCAGTTGATGTAGATTTCTGCTTTATATACTTAGCATTTTATTGCAAATGGAATATGTGAATTGTTTTGATTCATCGTATTTCAATTTGCTGAAAGCTTTTTTGTATTGTAAGCTCAATTTTACCATCACTTTATTTATAACAGTCTTACCATTGTCGTTTTGTTCTTTTTACTAATTAATTAATTTGGCTTAAAAAGCGATACGAACCTTAGCCCGTTCAAATCACAAATATAGAAACAAATGGAGTTCGAATAATAATTAAAATTAACTAAAAAGATAATAATTATCTACATATGTATATGCGATATCACTAAAGCAACAAAATCAAGAAAAGAGAAAAAATAACAAACCCAAAAAAATTAATAAAGTGCAATAGAGTTGGTTGTTGGATTTCTGTCTGCTAGATTAATAACCCCGTATGGAAATAACCGCGCGTGAAAAAGAAAGATATATAGGGTGTTTTTTTAGGGGTATAGAACTTCAAATTGAAATAAAACACAAGAAAATCGCTTTAATGTCCATCAATTTGGCTTTATTGGAAGGATAATTTTATGCCATTAATGTTTAAATATGATTTCGGGCATGTGGCCGCCGCGGCTGGCTCGAATAAAGCCAATTCTACAGATCCAATTTTCAACCACTTTTTCGAGCATATGGGGCCGTATGTTGGCAATAACGCCACGAATGTTGGCTTCCAAGACCCCTAACGTTTCTGGTTTGTTGGCGTAGACGAGCGACTTCACATATCCCCAAAGAAAATAATCCAATGGTGTCAAATCACACGATCTTGGTGGCCAATTGACAGGTCCATTCCGCGAAATTATGCGCTCATCGAATGTTTCCTTCAATAAATCGATTGTGACGTGCGCTGTGTGGCATGTAGCGCCGTCTTGTTGGAACCACAACTCATCCACATTCATGCCATCCAATTCGGGAACAAAATAGTCGGTTAGTCGGCTCCAATTGCTGTGCACGGTGGCGAATCGATTCATTCGGGTCCTCTTCAACACTTTGCTCTACAGCGGCAATTGTTTCTTCGGTGCGCACTGTTCGACGTCTCTGCGGATGCGTATTATCACATAGAGTAAACGTAGTGCGAAAACGATCCATGGTTAACCGAATTAATTGCTCTGATGGACGATTATGTCGACCATAAAATGGACGGAGCTTGCGGTAAACTTCGCGAACTGAACCATTATTTTCGAAATAAATTTGCACGATTTGCAAGCGTTGTTCTTCTGTCAACCTGTTCATGATAAAATGGCAAACCAAACTAAATATTAATCACTTGACAGCTGACAAAATGGCCGCCAGTTAAAAAAGTGATGCCAACTTAAAGTTCTATACCTCAATAAAAAACACCCTTTACATTCATACCTATGTCTATGTACTCATTTGAGCAAGCGACATTGTATGTACATAAGTATATGTCTATGTAGATAATTATTGCTTGTTCTTTCGTTGCATCAGAATTTCAAAAAAATCTTGACCTACATTACGAATATTAAGCCACGAATAGACGAGGGTAGATCAGGTATTGAAGTTCACGGTGATAGAAATTGCAGAAATAAATTTTTTTTAGTCATAATGAGATCGTTAGTAATAAAAGTTTACGAATGAATTGTAATTATATAGTAAACACAAATTATGTATATGTAATTGTAACGGGTGTTTTTTTAGAGGTACAGAACTTCGAATTAAAATAAAACACAAGAAACCCGTTTTAATGTCCATTAATTTGGCTTTATTGGAAGGATAATTTTATGCCATTAATGCTTAAATATGATTTCGGGCATGTGGCCGCCGCGGCTGGCTCGAATAAAGCCAATTCTACAGGTCTAATTTTCAACCACTTTTTCGAGCATATGGGGCCGTATGTTGGCAATAACGCCACGAATGTTGGCTTCCAAGTCCCCTAACATTTCTGGTTTGTTGGCGTAGACGAGCGACTTCACATATCCCCAAAGAAAATAATCCAATGGTGTCAAATCACACGATCTTGGTGGCCAATTGACAGGTCCATTCCGCGAAATTATGCGCTCATCGAATGTTTCCTTCAATAAATCGATTTTGATGTGCGCTGTGTGGCATATAGCGCCGTCTTGTTGGAACCACAACTCATCCACATTCATGCCATCCAATTCGGGAACAAAATAGTCGGTTATCATGGCTCTATACCGGTCTCCATTAACGGTAACTGACTCTCCAGCATTATTTCGGAAGAAGTATGGCCCAATGACCTTACCAGCCCATAGAGCACACCAAACAGTCAGTTTTTGTGGATGTAATGGCGTCTCAAGGGTCTCATGTGGATTCTCTTCACTCCAAATGCGGCAACTTTGCTTGTTGACGTAGCCATTCAACCAAAAATGAGCCTCATCACTGAACAAAATTTTGCGATGAAAATCAGCATTGAGATCAATCTCATTTTCGGCCCATACACCAAAATCACGACGCATTGCATGGTCTCGCGGCTTTAATTCTTGCACAAGCTGGATCTTGTAAGGTCGCAAGCCAAGATCTTTGCGTCAAATCTTCCATAAAGTTGATGGACAAAGCTCCAATTGCTGTGCACGGTGGCGAATCGATTCATTCGGCTCCTCTTCAACACTTTGCTCTACAGCGGCAATTGTTTCTTCGGTGCGCACTGTTCGACGTCTCTGCGGATGCGTATTATCACATAGAGTAAGCGTAGTGCGAAAACGATCCATGGTTAACCGAATTAATTGCTCTGATGGACGATTATGTCGACCATAAAATGGACGGAGCTTGCGGTAAGCTTCGCGAACTGAACCATTATTTTCGAAATAAATTTGCACGATTTGCAAGCGTTGTTCTTTTGTCAACCTGTTCATGATAAAATGGCTAATCAAATTAAATATTAATCACTTGACAACTGACAAAATGGCCGCCAGTTAAAAAAGTGATGCCAACTTAAAGTTCTATACCTCAATAAAAAACACCCATTATTTACATTGGGATTGTCGAACAAAAACAAATTTTTGTAGAATTATGCGATCTTAACTTACAAATGTAAATCAAATGTTTCATGATTAAATTATTAAATAACACATGCATATGTTTGTATAAAACCATTTGATTTTCCTTAGGGTAAAGTGTGTGGGATAAATCGAATAAGGGTTCTTTCAAAACTTAAAATCTGATGAGAGAACGTAGGTAGGGAAGGTGATGAGACTGAAGTTGTAATTCCATCCACATCTAATAACATATTGACAACACGGCCAGTAATTGCCTCAGTTAACTTTCAGCGAACCAATATCCCGGAATAGATTTAGTAACTTCTGCTTTTTATTAAATTCTTTGTTATGGCTAAAAGGACTCTTTATATAAAATTAAGTGATGTAATTAGGTAAGAATGGTCAACGAATCCACCCACCCGTTAGCTGCTAGTCGAAAAGATTAGACGAGTACTGTTTGATCTGATTCTTCCTAAACAGTTGTCGATTTCTAGGACATCTTACTTTCGCATTTGCGTTCGGTAAATCTTTAATAACATATGCATTACAAATAATTTTTGGCGCCCAACGTGGGCCCACGAAGTTTAAATTGTTATCTTTTATATGATTTTAAGTCAATTAAGGCCTCATATTGTTAGTGTACGAAATGCTTGCATCTGACGTAAATTGATATTCTTTGTAGACTCCAGTGTAGCAGGTTACTGTGTGCACGAATTTTTTTTTGTTTGTAAATTTTTTTGTGCGACTTTGGTTGTAAGCTTCAACATTTGCGCAGTTGTTCAAGGCAAAATAATTTTAAGATTCCAACTGGAGCTCGCCAACTTGTCGACGGAGGTACAAGTAGACTTCGACCGTTTGGTAATCTCGATTTTTTTTTGCTTTTTCGTATGAAACTAACTAACGTTGTGGCTTGCAACTGAATAAACGAATGATATGTTGATTTTGTTTTAATTGTTGCTATTAATATTACTTTTGTACGGATCACAAAATATTGCTTCTCATAGCGAATTTCGTCCTCGGAATATGATTAGGTAGGAACAAATTTATTGATTATCAGCAATTAATTGTTAGCACCACTATAGATTTTTTTTAATACCCTGCAATTATTGCAACTTGTCAAAATGTTATTTGTTTCTTTTATTTGCCACTTTACCCGCAAAAGGGAAACTTTGAAATTATATAACCCATAACTAAAAAAAAAAAAAAAGTGTATGAAAAAAAAATTTATTTATAGCAACTTTTTTTTAGAGAAGAGAAAATAACTTCTTCCTTAGTCTTTTGCGAAATTGAATTGAAAAAAAAACAAATACTTTACACAAATATATGTAGATATATATATATATATATATATATATATATATATATATATATATATATATATATATATACATATATAATTAGATATAGGTATATCAATGCGTTAATTTTAAATTTAATTATCAAAGTGAACTTTTATAGCTTTAGTTTGAAAGATGGTAGTTACTAATAGTACTGAAGATATTCCGGCTAATGTCGAAGGCGCGATAGGTTTAGCTTGCTCAGTGTGTGAAACAAGCCTGTTTAATGCTGCAGAAACATTACAGACCTTATGCAAACATACCTTTCATAAAGATTGTATTTTAAGCTGGTTAGCAACTTCTCAAGAATGCCCCAATTGTAAAAAATTATGCCACAGCACAGACCTTGTTTCACCGACTGCTAATGTTTCTAAGCTTACACGGAAAAATCAAAAAATTAAATATAATCTTGGTTATGGGCCTGCTAATCGCCCGATACTCGAAGCCAAACTGCGCAAGCAGCCAGTGTAAGCACAGGATACGAAAACAAGGAAGTGAATCGAGCAAATCATATACATGATTTTAGTGAAAACAATCACAATACTTCGGGCAACGTACCAACTTTAAATTTAGATCATATTCAGTTCTCAAATACGTCCAATATGCAAAATTCCTCTCAAAACTCCACCAGCAGACCTGACAATAGACCTCGTAGATCGCGTAGAAATAGAAATAATCAGGTAAATGCCGACCAGATTTCTCAGATGGTAGAGTCAGCAGTAGCTAGAACCTTAGAAACTATGAATATAAATAGCCCTCGTCCCATACAGCCAACACAGCCAGTAGTTCAGAATAGTTCCCCAAATATTGCTAGTGACATGAATTTTTCACAACGGTTCCCACTAAATAGTTCATTTTCGAACAGTTTGAATCTTAGCCCCGATAAAGTTACACACCTAATACAGAGCTGGAACGTTCGTTTCGACGGCTCTTCCAACGGATTACGGTGCGAAGAGTTTATGTATCGAATTCGTTGTTTAACGAACGAAAACTTTAATGGTAACTTTGATCTCGTGTGTAAGAATCTAAACATTTTATTGCACGGTAAAGCCCGAGAATGGTTTTGGCGATTTCGCAAGCAAGTTAACATTATCACCTGGGATACGTTTTGTGCTGCATTACGGTACAATTACAAAGATACTCGAAATAGGTTTGAATTACGCGAAGAGCTTCGAAACCGTAAACAAAAACAAGCCGAATCATTTGAGTCCTTTTTTTAATCTATTTTGGAGATCGTTGACAAAATAGGTGCGCATCAAGTTAATGAAGATGAATTGGTGGATATATTGAAGCATAATTTGCGTCCGGAAATTCGTCACGAATTATTGTATGTTCCAATCCGATCAGTGGCTCATTTACGAAAGCTTTGTAATATGAGAGAACATCTTTTCCAAGAGGAAACTTTTAGACGATATCAATTTCCTAAACCGAATAATTTTCCAAATAACAACAGGCGGGTATCTGCTTTAGAATATACAGAGGGAGTAGACCATGGTAGTAATTATGCTTTAGAGCCGGATGAGGACAAATCATTTTCTGTAAACGCTATAACGAAATCCGAAAAAAAGCTGAAATGCTGGAACTGTGATGAAGAAGGCCATTGTTGAAAATGTATATAAGCCACAGTGTGCCCATTGATTGAAAACCACGGACAACTATTCAAGGGGTGCATTTCGGAATTCCGGAATGCCCCCGAATTAGTATCATCTTTTAGAACATTAACAACCATTTCGGCTTCGGAAAACAAATCAAAGACGAATTATGATGATAGGAGGAGAAGTTATAATAACAAAAATGGTAATATTGACACAGTACCAACTAAATCGAATCAGGAGTCGACTACTTCAAGAAAAAAATCAGAAGACTATGAATCTGATGAAGCCGTACCGTTGGCTGAAATTTTACGAAACACTGGTAAATATAATAGAACGTTGAATTTAACCAATATTAGGCCATATCATGAACGATTAAAAAATTATATCAAGGTACGAGACAAGCTATTCAATGACGAGAAACTGAGTCTCGAAACTAAAAGGAAATTTAGGCGATCTACTGTGCGAATGCGTAATCATTATAAAAAAATTTTGAGAACGAAACAACTGCTTGTGTCATGTATTTTCAGTAACGAAACCGATGGTAGATTTTACGTGAGGGTAAATGTTTTAGGCAATAGTGAATTAGGTTTGCTTGATACAGGAGCTAGCATAAGTTGTATTGGACAGGATTGGGCAAAAGAAAACTTTACAGAAGTACCAGGGTTTAGAAGTATTAAGTCCAGTGTTAAAACTGCAGATGGAAAGTTTCAAGAAGTGGTAGGAGAAATTCTAGTGGATAAAACCTATAAGCAAGTCACAAGAAAGATGCGTCTTTTTATTGTACCAACTATAGATGCACGCTTGATTCTCGGAATCGATTTTTGGAAATCCTTCGGATTACTAAATGGTGTTATCTCGAGTATTTCTGTTGATGACGAAGGTGAAAAAGTAGATGAAGAATTATATCCCCTTACGGTGGTACAAAAACAACAGGTAGAGGTAGTTAAATTACTATTCCCGAGCTTTGATAAACAGGGTTTAGGTAGAACTGCGTTAATTAAGCATGAAATTGATACCAATAACGCTAAACCGATAAAACAAAGATTTTATCCAGTATCACCTGCAGTCGAAACACTTGTGTATGTAGAAGTTGACCGAATGTTAAGCTTAAAAGTTATTGAACCAAGCACTAGTCCCTGGAGCTCTCCAATGAGACTAGTAGTGAAACCAGGTAAAGTTAGACTCTGTTTAGATGCTCGTAAAATAAACAAAGTTACGCGTAAAGATGCCTACCCTTTACCAAGTATTGCCGGAATTTTCTCCAGACTACCAAAAGCAAATATCATATCGAAGATAGATCTAAAAGATGCATATTGGCAAATCGAACTAAACGAAGACTCTAAACCCATCACAGCGTTCACGATTCCGGGTCGTCCGCTTTACCAGTTTGCCGTGATGCCGTTCGGGTTATGTAACGCTCCGCAGACGATGTGTCGTCCTATGGACGAGATAATTCCGCCCGATCTAAAAACTTGTGTATTCGGATACCTGGATGATGTGTGCGTTGTGTCGGATTCTTTTGAGACCCATTTAGGAATTTTAGTCCGTTTGTCTGAACAGCTTCGTAGGGCTTATCTTACACTGAATATAGAAAAAAGTAAATTTTTTGTAAAAAAAGGAGGCATATCGACCCATCCGTATAAAAAGCAAGCTATTCAGAATTGGCCAGTGCCAAAAACTTTGAAACAAGTTCGATTTTTAGGAATAGTTGGCTGGTATCGCCGATTCATTCATAACTTCGCTGATGTTACATTTCACATAACCGAAGTGTTGTCGAAGAAAAAGAAATTTAAATGGTCAGAGGCTGCGCAGCTTTCTTTTGAAAATATTAAAACTTTGTTAACTACAGCGCCGGTATTACGGAATCCTGACTTTACGAGAAAGTTCTATGTTCATTGTGATGCATGCGATTTCGGTATTGGTGCAGTATTAGTACAAATGGACGACGACAATCAAGAAGGCCCTATTGCTTTTTTTTTCAAAAAAACTTAACACGGCTCAGAGGAATTACTCAGTAACTGAGAAAGAATGCTTGGCGGCTATAGAATCAATTGAAAAATTTCGCTGCTACTTGGAATTGCAGGATTTTGAAGTGATCACAGATCACAGCAGTCTTGTATGGTTAATGCGACAACCCAACTTGAAAGGTAGACTTGCCAGGTGGGCGCTTAAGTTTACGATTTCGCACAGAAAAAGGAAGGATCATATCGTACCAGTTTCGCTAAGCAGAATGTATGAAAATGAGATCGCTGGTATAGAACTCGTAGGACCAGAAATAGACTTAGAGTCCCGGCATTTTTATGACAATGAATATATTGAATTGAAGGATAGGATTTCTAAAAATCAGTCAAATTTACCTGATGTGAAAATTATTGAGAAGTTTGTATATACTAGAACAAAACATAGCACAGGTAACGAAATCGAAGACCAAAATGCGTGGAAATTGTGGATTCCAAAAGCCTTACGAGGTGACATAATGTATCGATTGCACGATTCGGTGGTAGAATCGCATGGAGGGATTGGCAAGACTGTTGAACTTATTCGGAGAAATTTTTTCTGGCCTGGTCTAGTAAGCGATGTGCGTGACTATATTCGAAAGTGTGAAGTTTGCAAAACAACAAAAGCTACTAACTCGGTGCTACGGCCAGAAATGGGAAAAATGGCATTTTCAGAGAGACCTTTCCAAAGGCTTTATGAAGATATTATAGGCCCTTACCCACGCAGCAAGAAGGGACATATTGGCTTATTGATCGTCTTAGATCATTTTAGTAAATTTCATTGGCTATGCCCGTTAAAAAAATTCACTAGTGACAAAATTGTAGACTTTCTTGAGACAAACATTTTCTTTTCATACGGAATACCCGAAATGGTAATAACTGATAACGGATCCCAATTTAAAGCTGCTGATTTCAACAAGTTTTTGAACCAATATGGAGTTAACCATATTTATACAGCACTGTACTCGCCTCAGATCAACGCGACTGAGCGCGTAAATAGGTCAATTATTGCTGTTATACGTGCATATCTCAAGAAAGATCAAAAGGAGTGGGATAAAAATATTTCGGCAATTAGTTGCGCTTTGGGAAATTCTGTTCATCAGTCTACAGGACTTAGTCCTTATCATATATTGTATGGTTTTGATATGGCTACACATGGCCAATCGTAAAAGTTACTAAAAATGGTGAGGTCGATTAATGAACCGGGAATGACAATTAAGAGAGACGATCAGCTTGCGTTATTAAGAAATCAGGTGCAAAAGAATTTAAAGAAAGCTTACGAAAATAATGTCAAGCAATACAATTTACGAGCTAGACCTATTACTTTTGAGGTAGGAGATATCGTATTTAGACGGAGTTTTGCACAAAGTGATGCAGGAAATAGCTTTAATGCAAAATTGGGCTAAAAGTTTATTAAAGCCACAGTTAAATCAAAGATCGGTAATTGCCAGTATGTTCTCGAAGACGCTGACGGGAAACTAGGAACATACCATGCCAAAGACATTCGTAGATAGCAATACAGCTAGTATAGATAATTCGAAACTTAATACAATTACTATAAATACCAGTCGCATTTACTAGTCGATTAGTTTTGCTAACACAATTTTACGGGTGTTTGATAATTTTTAAGCGGTTAACTGCCTTGTTAATTGCTTGCAACTCAATTTCAAGCAGTAGTGAAACCCTGATATGGCATTAGGAAATAGTTAATAATTACAACTCAAACCACAATAAAAAATAAATAAAAATAAAAAAAATAAAAAAATTATTCTCCACGTAATCTGTCTGCCATACTACGCAGTTTGTAATGAAACCTTTTTTTCTGACTACACTTGTACTAAGGTTAATTACCTTTGCACCTATCAAAGATGTAAAAGAAAGAGTAAAAATTGGCAGGATTCTGGTACCCGGTTACGTTTACGTGCATTGAAAACCTTTAAATCTCTTATACATTTGTGATAAATTAGGTGAATGTCTGGTAACCTTATGTTTTAATAATTGGCCTTAGAGTACAATATACTCTGCATACAACATATTTCTATCTCTTTTACTCCTATGAGAACGCATAGGCGTACAATTAAATTTCTATAATACTTCCAATAACCTTCAATCAAAGACTTTGCAAACTTTGACGACAGTTTCGCCATCATGAATTTTG
This sequence comes from Tachina grossa, assembly GCA_949987645.1. Classification (NCBI taxonomy): domain Eukaryota; kingdom Metazoa; phylum Arthropoda; class Insecta; order Diptera; family Tachinidae; genus Tachina; species Tachina grossa. Next base: position 446,015 of record CATLJX010000072.1, read on the forward strand.
CAATTAGGCGTTCTTTTGGATTTCAGCCGTGGACGCGACACGTTGTTCAATTGCTTGGCAGGCAAGGACATATTAGCTTGCGTATAATCAAAACCCATTGCTTTTAACGGCATAATAAATTTTGTGTCGAGGCACAAAGTGTTGCCCGCAAGTTTTACGGAAAATTGGCATAAATTGCGTGCAGATTTTTTGGCATGGATCGGAATTAGGAAGACGAACTTCACCAATAAAAAATTACCAATACGGAAAGCAAAACGTTCAAGTTTCGTCAGCCGATAAAACCCGTCCCATCGTGTGGCATTCCGAGGCCATAAAATTTTTCATAACACATTCCTTAAAACTCCAGTTTGCTTAGTGAAAGGTAATGTTCCTAAAATAATATAAAACCCTGATAAAATTGTCCTTTTAACCCGAGGTTTTCCGTAATTCCTAAAATCTAGAGTTTAGCTGCGTCAAAATTCCCAAAGAGGCCATTAACGTGAATAATCTACTTACATCATGTCTAGTTGGCGCTCTACCCGAAAAGTCTAAAAAATAAACGAAAAGGGTTGGCTAGTTATAAGTCCGAAGGAATTATTACACGTGTCAAGATCATCCACACCAATAGTACTAATAAAATCCGATTACCTATGTACTTTGGAAAGAAAGTGTTACGAGAAATTTTACATTTTAGTTATCTGTAGCGCGTTATTCGTGGCGTTAAGTATTCTGAAAATGTAAACGAAATTTTAATGAGAAAAAAAGACAAACCAAACTCATTAAGCAACGTAACAAGCAATCAAAAAATTTTTAATGTTTGTAAGGGCTGTTTTACTAACAATGCATTTATATAAAGGAAGTAATAACTTGAGTGTGCATCAACTAATCTAAAAGTCAACTAGTAGTCACCACAACAATATCAGCAGCAATTGCAGCGTTGGAGGCCTTCATCGTTTGCGGGTAAGTCTGTTATACTATTTTACTATTTTATTAGATATATTGACTAGATCTGAAGTAGTCAGATGGTGTAGCACTTCGCCAGTGGGCAAAGTAACAATGCAGATTGCAATAATGACGGCAACTATTTGAATTTATGGCCAATATTCACTACAAGGCATTAACCTTCCTTTCTACCTGTCTGTGGCACACCATAAGAATGTTTCAGTTGGTACACACTTTTGTTTCCTTTATTTGAACAACAAAAACACAAAAGAATAAAATTAAAAAAAAATCTTCAACACTGCTTGGACAACAATTGTCCTTTTATATATGTACATACCTATTTATTTTGTTCTGTACATGCTGGTGTAACATATAAATTTATGAAAAGAATACCTGTATGTGTGTATGTATGGCTTTTGCCTGTGCACATATGAAAGTGATATACATACTTGTTATTGAGGCACGTGCCAAAGTCCACACGAAACGAAAAAAACTCATACCATAAAAAAGCAGTGTTGATCATTTAGTAAAACTCGCCAAGATTACCTACAACTTAAAGAAAATTCATAACAAAAGATAATAATTATCAATGAACAAATAACAACCAAAGTCTGTTGTAAATATTCTGACTAACAACACATAGTTGAACGGAACAGCCAGCCGTTTTCGAAGGCCACTAAACCTTCATCATCAGCGTTCTTTTGTGTTTGGTCCACTGTGTGTGGTGTCAGTTGATGTAGATTTCTGCTTTATATACTTAGCATTTTATTGCAAATGGAATATGTGAATTATTTTGATTCATCGTATTTCAATTTGCTGAAAGCTTTTTTGTATTGTAAGCTCAATTTTACCATCACTTTATTTATAACAGTCTTACCATTGTCGTTTTGTTCTTTTTACTAATTAATTAATTTGGCTTAAAAAGCGATAAGAACCTTAGCCCGTTCAAATCACAAATATAGAAACAAATGGAGTTCGAATAATAATTAAAATTAACTAAAAAGATAATAATTATCTACATATGTATATGCGATATCACTAAAGCAACAAAATCAAGAAAAGAGAAAAAATAACAAACCCAAAAAAATTAATAAAGTGCAATAGAGTTGGTTGTTGGATTTCTGTCTGCTAGATTAATAACCCCGTATGGAAATAACCACGCGTGAAAAAGAAAGATATACATTCATACCTATGTCTATGTACTCATTTGAGCAAGCGACATTGTATGTACATAAGTATATGTCTATGTAGATAATTATTGCTTGTTCTTTCGTTGCATCAGAATTTCAAAAAAATCTTGACCTACATTACGAATATTAAGCCACGAATAGACGGGGGTAGATCAGGTATTGAAGTTCACGGTGATAGAAATTGTAGAAATAAATTTTTTTTTAGTCATAATGAGATCATTAGTAATAAAAGTTTACGAATGAATTGTAATTATATAGTAAACACAAATTATGTATATGTAATTGTATTTACATTGGGATTGTCGAACAAAAACCATTTGATTTTCCTTAGGGTAAAGTGTGTGGGATAAATCGAATAAGGGTTCTTTCAAAACTAAGAATCTGTCGAGAGAACGTAGGTATGGAGGGTGATGAGACTGAAGGTGTAATTCCATTCACATCTAATAACATATTGACAACACGGCCAGTAATTGCCTCAGTTAACTTTCAGCGAACCAATATCCCGGAATTAATTTAGTAACTTCTGCTTTTTATTAAATTCTTTGTTATGGCTAAAAGGACTCTTTATAAAAAATTAAGTAATGTAATTAGGTAAGAACGGTCAACGAATCCACCCGTTAGCTGCTAGTCGAAAAAATAAGACGAGTCCTGTTTGATCTGATTCTTCCTAAACAGTTGTCGATTTCTAGGAAATCTTTCTTTCGCATTTGCGTACGGTAAATCTTTAATAACATATGCATTACAAGGCCTACTCGTAAAGTCTCCTTCCACAACAGTGAACTTACGGGAAATAATGTAACTTTCTAAAAGATTTAAAATGTTTATTGGTAAGTAAGTTTTCAATTTTAAAATTAGGCCTTCATGTCACACTTTACCAAATGCCTGGGAAATGTCAATAAACAGCGCAGAACAATACTTTTTTTTTCAAAATTTCTTCTTATAAATTGAACCAATCTGTGAGTTTGTTCAATGGTGCTATGCTGACTTCTAAAACCAAATTGATGGTCTGGTATGCACCCACTACTAATTAGAATTGGGGACAATTTTGTTTTGAGCAGTTTTTCGAAAAGCTTTCACATAGTTGATAGTAGACTTATTGGCCTATATGACTCAGCCTTGGTTAGATCTTTGCCCGGCTTTGGAATCATTTTAACCTTGGCAAGCTTCCAGCTGTGTGGATAATACTCCAGTCGTAAAATGGCATTAAATATGAATAATAGGATTCTCATTGCAATACGAGGCAAGTTCATTTGTTCATTGTACATTTGTGACCAAGATATGTTACTTCTTTCATGAAGAATGAACATTTTTCAGGATGTAGTTTAAGATTATATTTTCGGCACAGATTGAAAACATTTTTTAAATTTGACAGCATGTGCTTTTCGGAGCATCCCAATACGACTAAATCATCCATATATAGAAAAGCTTGGACTGGTTTTAAACCACTAAAAGCAAGTGTCATCATTCGTTGAAAGAAATTGGGTGCTATTTTTAAACCATAAGGTAATCTAGTAAATCTGTATGAACCATTGTTGGTTGAAAAAGCTCTTAATACTTCCACAGATTCTCCCTTGACGCTATTTTTTAGTTTGTTTATATTTTCTGATATAGTTGACTCATTATTGATTAGATTTCTGGCGTTTCCTTTTAGCTTTGTTTTTATTAGTGTTACTGCCACTGCTTCGTGAGTACCTTTTATTGAGTCTACTAGGGACAAGGAATCAACAAAGGAGCGTAAATTTTCTGATTTTCCATCACAGTCTATAATCAGCTTTTGCAGCTGTATTCAAAAAGTCTACTACAGTTTGAGTCATTGTGGATTCAGTTATAGGCATAGAAATATTAAATGTTACACTTTCGTGTACTGAATTTGGTAGTTCGATTTGTATCGATTTTTTATCGGCTACTTTTGAAATTCTGTTTGTTAACGAAAAATGCGTCTGCTGCTCTTTGGTCAGCTACTGTTAGTCTATTGTAATAAACATTAAATAAAACTCTTATTTCTTCTAATTTTGTAAAAATTTTTTGTAAATGATGAATAATTGTTTAATTTTTAATTGGTCTATCAATATTGATACACTTATATTACCGTTCAAAATCTTCTTTTATAATTCGTGCCTTATTTAAAATATACTTCCATTCCATTAGTAAAATAAAAAAAAATTAGCAAAAACGTTTAATTTGGTTATATTTTGTCTAAATCGTTTGCTTTACTGAAATACTTTTTTCTTAGAGCTCTTTTATGTGACAAATGTATTTTAAGCAAAAAGTTTATTGCTGAAATTATTACTAATATTATCATTAGTATCCATAATAGTAGATTGTTAACGGCGGAGATAGTCCTGTTTTGGGAATTAAAAACCGGGGAAAAATAGAAACGATGGCAACCCTGTTACAAATGGGTGGATTTTGGGGATTTTCATGCTGATATGGTGTGTGTGTGTGAGTTTGATTCTTTGGCCATGTGTATGTATGTATAGTTGTGTGCACAGCTTTTGTTGTTATTGTAGAGAAACGTTGTGCTTACAGTGCATGGATGTATGTACGTGTGGGATTTGTATGTGTGTGTGTGTGAGTGTAATTCTTTGGTTGTGTGTGCATGTATATGTGGGTGTTTGTATGTATGTATGAGTGTGTGCGTGTGTGTGTGATTGTTATTTGATAGACTTATGGTTGTTGTTTTGAGTTATATTTGGTATGCTTATGTAGGGTTATTGTATTTACTATATGTATATATACCTATGAATATGCGTATGTAGTTTGTATATCCATACAAAGATAACATCTACATACAAACACATAGCGGTCAGTTAATTATTAAAAAAATATTTTAGCATTTTTCTTGGAAAAGTTGTTACAAATATGTACTTTTGGTTACCTGCTAACAACACACACAAACTGATCTGCTTAAAAGTTCACGGGTCTTAATTTGTATATCGGTTAAAAATCAATTATCTAATTACGGATAATACTAAAAAAGGGTAAATACCTACAACAAAAACAATATTGTTTTGTCTTCTTGTTCGCAAGTAACTGCAAAAGTAAAAAGTGGGATTATTATATGTCCACTTTTCTTCACCGAACTTCGCAAAACTAGTACTTGTGTAGTGGTTGGCAATCCTGCAGTCAAAATAGCTTTAAAGAGTTTTATAAAAAAAATAAACCAAGTTATCAGCTAATAGAAACACAGTGTGCGTGACGTCACACGTCTACTATTTTTTTTGCACTGGCGTAATCTTGTAGTTTATCATTCTTGAAACTGACCCACTTAAAAACTATGAAATATTAAATCACAATAATATTAATAACCCCCAACGTTTTGAGAAAATACTAAATGACTTGCAAATAAATAATAATGACAATTATGCAAAAACAGAATTAATAAAAATTTTTAGGAAATATCAAAATGTGTTTCACCTCGAAGACGAAAAATTAAGTGTCAACAATTTTTACACACAGAAAATCATGACGTCAGACAATACACCAGTGTACATAAAAAACTGCCGATTACCTCATGCACATATTGAAGTAATAAACGAACAAGTACAAACAATGCTTGATGATGATATAATAGAACCATCAATTAGCCCATATAATTCTCCACTCCTCTTGGTACCCAAGAAGAACACGGAAGACAAAAAGAAATGGAGACTAGTAGTAGACTTTAGAAAACTGAATGACAAAATTGTAAGCGACAAATTTCCACTAACTAGATTAGAAGATATTTTGGACAAACTTGGTAGAGCCAAATGGTTTTCTACATTGGACATGACAAGTTCATTTCACCACATTGAACTAAATCAAGAATCTAGACCACTTGCAGCATTTTCTACGCCACAAGGAGGACTACAAATTTCTTCAAATAGCTTCTAATGAATGCTAACAATAGCACTTTCCGGACTAGAATCCGAAGCATTTCTTTACGTAGACGACATAATAGCATATGGATGTAGCTTAAACCATCACAACCAAAATTAAAAAAGTACTGGACAGACTTCAAAAGTACAATCTTAAGCTTAACCCAAAGAAATGTTGTTTTTTAAGACCAAAAGTAATTTACCTAGGACATTTAATAACAAAAGACGGTGTAAAGACAGACCCGTCCAAATATGAAACAATAAAAAATTATCCAATGACTAAAAACACAGACGAAGTAAGACGATTCATTGCATTTTGCAATTATTACAGAAAATTCATACCTAATTTCGCCGACATTGCTAAAGACCTAAACGAACTTTTAAAGAAATCAACAGAATTCAAATGGACAGAACAATGCCAACATGCCTTGGAAACACTAAAAGAGAAGCTTATTAACCCACCTGTATTTCAATACCCAAATTTTGAAAAACCTTTTATACTTACAACCGAACTACGCGTTAGGTGCTGTACTATCACAAGGAGAAATAAGACAAGATTAACAAATTTCATATGCGAGTAAAGCATTACAAAAACATGACATAAATAAACCAGTAATTGAAAAAGAACTATTAGCAATACACTGGGGAATAAATTATTTTAAACCGTATATATATATATACCGTATATATATTTGGAAGACAATTTATAGTAGTAACAGACCACAGACCTTTGATATCACTCTTTTCACATACGAATCCTTCATCTAAAATGACAAAAATTAGACTAGACCTAAGTGATTATGATTTTACAATTATTTATAAGAAAGGAAAAATGAACACTAATGCTGATGCACTTTCAAGAATAAAAATTGACTCTGACATATTAAACCAAATGATACCATTAGAAGACGATGAAAAAGAAAGAAAATTATTAGTAACTACAAGGGCAATGAAAAACAAAACTAATGAGGCAAATATAAAAGAAAATAATGAGGAAAATAACAATAATAATGAAAATAATGCGCGCGCAACACAAAGAAATATGGAAAAATATGATTCTCAGAAGTCTGATCAACTTCGACTATAATTTGCTGAATGTACTGTTAAATAACACTAACTGGGTTAACATACTTTTGCAAATAACAATATCAGTTGCCTTGAAGATATTGATAACTTAATTGATTTATTTTACGAAATAATTTATCCGTATATGGAGCAATGTATTCCTAAAATTGTTGAATCAAATCGTTCTGGTCCACTATGGGGATCAAAGCACTTATCATATCTAAAAAATAAAAAGAACAAGTTGTTTAAAATATATGTTAGAAGTCTGGATCCTATATCGATTTTGCTAAATTTTCTTCCGCACGTGCACAATATAATTTAAACAACCAATCTTGCTACTACTCGTATTTAAATCGAATTCGCAGTAATATAAGGTCTGATCCAAAATTCTTTTACAATTTCGTTAACTCCAAGTGACGTTCAATATCATTTCCTCCAGTTATGAAGCTTGACTGTTTTGAATCTGATAATGATTTAATAATAAGTAATGTTTATGCTGAATTTTTTTCCACAACATATTCTAATAAACAATATGATGAAAATTCTTCATATCCTTTTCTGGAATATTCGAATTTGGGTATATCTATGGCACCCGTAGACAGAACAACTCTTTTCAACTGTCTGAGGAAATTCAAATGTTCATATAAATGTGGACCTGATGGAATTCCAAGTTCTCTTCTTCTTAATTGTGATGCTGCTTTTACTTCTCCGTTAACATATATTTTTAATATATCAATAAAAAATTGCTATTTCCCCACATTTTGGAAAGATTCATTTATAATTCCCTTATTTAAATCTGGCTGTAAAAGTAATCCTCACAAAAACATAAATGTGAAAAAAGGCCAAGTTCCTATCAAAAATTTCGGCCATCAAAAGCAGTGAGATATAAATTTTGACCATGTTCTTGTTTGGAACAACAACAACAAAAGTTGGCCGAAATAATATCGTTTTATAACTCCACGAAAGGAGGAGTTGATACGGTTGATAAAATGTTAAATTGCTATAGCTGCAAACGTAAAAGTAATCGCTGGCCGATGGCTGGTTTTTCTAACATTATAGACATTTTAGCTTTGAATGCTTACATTATATACAACGAAGTCGATTCCAACTGGAAACAAACTCAAACCAGTACAAAACGTAAGACTTTTCTACGTGAGTTAGCAATATCACTGTCAAAGCCTTATATGGAAAAACGTCAAAAACGTCCTAGAAATGAACTTTCTCTGGTAATTTTCAAAAAAATTTCAGCCCAAAGTACAGATGAATCTAATGACAGTGAAGCTGGTCCATCAAAAAATAAAGAAACGATAATTCTGAAAAAAAAGAAACGTGCTAGATGCCAAAAAAATAAAAACAAATGGTCGTCGAGTTACTGCTTTTTATGTAAGAAGCCTTGTTGTGGTGATAAACACGCCAAAAATTTTTGCTTTGATTGCATTAATGATTTCTAGAGTTTAATTAAACATAAGTAATAAATAATAAAAAAAAGCTTTAAAAGTATTGAATTTGGTCAATTACTATTATGTTCTCTAGTATGTATCAGAAATGATACATAGGAAGAATTATGAATTTTTTTTAAAGCTCGATCTACGGTTAAGTACGCCACATTGTGTTTTTCTATATGTAAAAATTTGTTCTAGTAATACTGTATGTTAATGAAATTAATAGCATGCTTTAGGGGATAATATACACTGGGCGATTCAAATAAAAATTGTCTTAGGTTTTTTTCGTTATGGAATTTCTTAATTCGGTCGACATCCTCAAAGCCTGCGATATAAGCTATGCAATAGCTTAAAAATAATAATTATGTGTGAAGAAAATAATACTAACAGTGGCCTGAACGTTTAATTTTTTATGTAAATTTTTAAAATCTGGCTAAGGAAGTCCGAATAAGGGAAGAAAGTATAGCAAGGAGTTAATTGTAAGGAAAAGATAACTAATTCAAATAAATATATAATTATACGAAGTTGGTGAGTTTAGATTAACATACATAGTGTCAGTGAACTAGGAGCAAAATTGGAAAAGGCCTTAAAAACAAACAAAAAAGAAAGAAATAGGATAAACAGTGATCCCATAAGGTAATCCATGAAAAAGTTACATCCGCAGGAGACCGTGAAAGGATCAGGATCACGTAATGCCAGGAACAAAATCAACAAATTAAAGGATAACAATTGTGTATTATTGGATTGAGAAAATTAAGTGGTAACTCCGGTAAATACTCCCATATAAAAGCTCTTTCGTAACAATTGAAAATATTAAATCTCCAAGTTATAAAATTTGTGGAAAAAGTTTAGCAGTGCTTCACACCTTATAAATGTTATAGCGAATCGTGTATGGGAGGAAAAATTACATAATTATAGCGAATTAAGCCATAAAAGGATTAAGGGTTTTAACGTGTAAATGTTGTTATGTTTGCATTTTACTGATAAGTTGAGTTTGTTTTAAATATTGAATTGTTAAAAGGATTGCACTTGAATCTAGTAGTAATTTCTCGTATCGGTCGAAAAGTAAATAAAATTGTTGATTAACTAAAATAAAAAAATACTCGTAGAGAGCGCTCTTTAGTCAGGAAGAATTTACTTATCGGAGTTTTGTTGTGTATGAGGCAAGTTTGATATTTAGAGGCCTTTTGAAAATATTCGGTTCGATCCTTGATAAAATCAGTTGTGAGAAAATTGTAAAGAGATTTTTTTGTTCCATAGATTTAGTATATAACATTATGCGTTTCTGTTAAGATTGTAAATTTATATTAGAAATTGATAAGAAATATGAAATATTCACCAATAAACCCATTTTCAGCAAGTGGAAAAGCTAAAAGGGAAAAAGAAGTCATATATGTATACCTAGTAGTGTTTTTCATACGGGATCTCCTGGGAAATTTTTCCCGCACATTTTCTGGGAAAGAAATCCCAGGAAATTTGTGCGGGAATTCCCGGGATTTTTTTATTTTATTATGGCAACTTTAGTTTGTATGTAGCACAATAGCTAAAACTATACAACAACTATAAAAAATTAAAAATACTCCATTATTAATTTAGGACGTTCCATTCTTTATTCAAAAATGTTTCATTATTAATTTAAGACGTTTCATTCTTAATTTAATAATCCTTCATTATTAATTCAAACGCTTCATTTTTAATATAAAAATAATAAGTTTAAAATAAAAATACTTCATTATTACTTCAATAATATTTCATTCTTAACTCAAAAACATAATCTTTTAGTTTGAGTACGTTCAACTTTCTATCTTTTTCAAACAAAAAAATATTATTTTTTGATTTAAAAATTTTTTTAATTTTTAAAACAAGAATGAAAACTTTTAAAATAAAAGAAAGCAAACTAAGTTCTATTTCATAAAGGTTGCGTTTTTAAAATCAAATTGTTTCTTCTTGATTTCAAAACTTTTTTTTTTGTGTACATGTAATCTTAGATGTCAAAGCGAATCTTTAACGCAACGCGAAGCAAAAGATCTATCTGACATGGGCTTTAGATGCCTCTATTTGCCGAAAAGCGGAACGCGGCGTTCAAAATTTAATTATACAACAATTCATAAAAGTAAAAACAGAAATGCTCAAGGAAATAAAAGAAAACTTACAAAATAATTACAGATTCTCTTTGGTAAAAAGGTGCGATTTTATTAATGCTTAGTCTGTACTAAAGTCCCATTTCTAAAGAAGTATTTTGTAATATTTTTTAATAATATAAGTTTTTTGCGTTATATCAATGCATTTGGCCTTGCATTTTAATGTAATATTGGTATTTATGCATTACTATTATATAAAGAACTGAAATAGAAATAATTTTTTGAATAATCGTCAGTTTTGCCGCCCGACGTAATGTGTTTATAAACCATAATTATTTAATCGATCTCATGAATTATAATTTGTTTTTTGTTGAAATAGATTAAATTTAAAAAAGTTTTGTATTGTTTTGCATTGAGCGGGAATTCCCGGGAAACCAAAAAGTCGTTCCCGCTTTCCCGGGAATTGAAAAAGTCCGGGAAAAGAAAAACTCTAATACCTAGGGCAATCATAAGTACAAAATATATAAGATAAGCGAGTACTTTTTATGAATAAATGCATGTTTTGTAACAATAATCATGTGTATTGTTGGTAAAATCTTAAAAGGATTTCAGATACCATGGAAACCGGTAGATGGATGTGTTGGAAAATTAAGTAAATCCTTGGTGAGTGATAATAATCAATTGAATCACTGGACGCTTTTGTTGTGTGGAAATATTTGCCATGTCAATTCTTCCATCAACACGCAATATTCCGCTTGTCACTTGACATTTTGATAGATTTATTATATTTAAGCGCCGAAATATCAAAATAATATGCTACGTATTGCACTTGTTTGTATAATACCAGCTCAGCTTTATTTAACTCTTCTTGAGTTAATTCTCCTTTCTGTTTACTTTTTTGGTACAAAAAAATCGCAAAACGTATGCCACGGATCTTAATAAGCGATTATATTTCGAGATATATTTATAACTGATTCATATTTAGTTTAATGGTGTATATGCTGTTTCCGCTCTTCTTCAGTTGGTGAAAAAGATTCTGCTTGAGGCCATTCACCTTGACGTTTATATAAAAATTCGGGGCCTTTAAACCATCGAGTAGATTTGAATGCGTTTTTATTTTGCCACATTTTTTGCCTCATCTGCAATATTTTATTTACTTTGCACCCAGTTCCATTCTTTAATAGACGTTAACTCTAAAATTTCCGTAACTATGAAGGCCACAACTTGATTATATATTCGGTGATCCGAATTGAGCAAGCTCAAGACGGTTTTTGAGTCACACCAAAAAATTTTTTCCGATATTTTAAGTTCGTGGTTTTCTGATATAAATTTAGCCAGACGAGCTCCAATTAAAGCAGCCATAGGCTCCAGTTTGGGAATTTAAGTAATTTTCATTAGTTCCACCCTAGTTTTGGGACTAATCAATGAAGATATAATGGCGTTATCTTTATTCAATCTAAAATATGAAACGGTGGCGTAACCGTCAGCACTAGCATCTACAAATATGTGCAGTTGTATTTCACCTTTTTTTGCAATTTTTAATGATTGTAAGTGACATCTTTTAATTTTGGGGAATCGGCTCATCCTAATCAACTTTACTTCGCCATACATCCTGCATCAGTATTTTAACAATCATTTTTATGTGTGAAATCGGGCCAAGTGGGTCATAAATTGACATAATTAAACGCAACATTTTTCGCTTCGTAGAAGGCTTTGTTAACAAAAATATATCGCTGTTAAGAATCCAAGGTGCAATCTTAAAGGTAATTGTCTCTTCTTTATATTCCCAGAAAATCCCTAAAACCTTTTCCACCTGACCGTCATCTTTGAAATTTATACACTTTACGCCATTTGAATTATTTATTTTAAATTTTTTCCTAACAAGCTCACTGTTTGATACCCAATTTCTTATGTTGAATTCTGCTTGGCGATGTATATAGGACACGTCCGATATTAACTTTGCCGCGTCTTCTGGAGTATTAAGCGAATTTAATAAATCATCCACATAGTGGTTTTCTTTAATGGATTTAACAGCGGATGGAAAATTATATTGAAATTTAAGTTTAAAATTTTTAAACGCACTAATAATCCCAAATTAATATTTTACTTATTAAGTAAATATTTTGTTATTAAAAATACATTGAAATTGATTATTGAGGGGTTTAGCTGGATCCTATGCGCATTTCACCGTTGCTAATGCAGATCATCAGGGAACCTTTACCCAAAGCTTCTTAGAACAACTAGAGTTATTATATTATAAACTTTCATTTAAACAAATGAGAAGCTCAATAACAAATAACAAAGTTGAAACAAGAACTCAATAATTAACATGTTTTTTATTTTCTTACCTTACTATTGCTACATTGGCTGACTTTTTTTCAGCTTCAAATTGTAGTCGTAAGAGTATGTAAAAGAAAATAAATGTAAATAACAAAAACAGCTATTTAAGAATAGAGTGTTGCCACACAAGTATTTTTTGGACCGGGTGCAGTCAAGTTAATAATTAGTGTTTTTTATGGGAATTGTTACAATTTAAGTTTAAAATTTTTAAACGCACTAATAATCCCAAATTAATATTTTACTCATTAAGAAAATATTTTTTTATTACAAATACATTGAAATTGATTATTGAGGGGTTTAACTGGATCCTATGCGCATTTCACTGTTGCTAATGCAGATCATCAGGGAACCTTTACCCAAAGCTTCTTAGAACAACTAGAGTTATTATATTATATATATATTATATATATATTAAAATTTATCAGCATTTGCATTTTTTATATATTGAGATATGCATGGAGCAAACGTGGCTCCAAATACCATGACATCCATGACAAAAACATCAGGCGCCTTGCTTTGATCACAATCGCACCACAGAAATCTTTGTACAACGCGGTCTTCTGGCCGTATATAAATTTGAAGAAAAATCTCCTCGATGTCACCACAAAAAGCGCAGAATTCTGTCTAAGCTTAAAAAGGATTGCGGGTACAAAGGCTAACATACCAGGGCCTTTAAAAAAAATGAATGACAAACCATCCGACTTTGTCAGCTGCATTCCACCAACTCGCGATTTTCCCGGCTTATTTTTATTGAGCACAGCAAATATAGGCAAATACCAGACTTTTCCATCATTGCGCTTAATTTCTTTCTCATTTAATTTTCGCATATAACCTTTATTTAAATAAGTTTTTATTGTATCTTTAAATATTTCCAATAGTGAGTCGTTTCGTAATAATTTTCTTTCTAAGCACATAAGTCGTTTAAGAGCCGTATTATAACTGAGCCGTATTATGCTGACCTGAAAATCAGACCAGCTCCTATTAAGCTGACCTGAAAATCAGACCAGCTCCTGATAAGCTGATCTGAAAACCAGATCAGGTCCTGATAGACTGATCTGAAAACCAGACCAGGTTCTGATAAGCTGATCTGATAACCAGACCAGGTCCTGAAAAGCTGATCTGAAAACCAGACCAGGTCCTGATAAGCTGATCTGAAAACCAGACCAGGTTCTGATAAGCTGGTCTGATAACTAGACCAGGTCCTGAAAAGCTAATCTGAAAACCAGACCAGGTCCTGAAAAGCTGATCTGAAAACCAGACCAGGTCCTGATAAGCTGATCTGAAAACTAGACCAGGTTCTGATAAGCTGATCTGGTAACCAGACCAGGTCCTGAAAAGCTGATCTGAAAATCAGACCAGGTCCTGATAAGCTGATCTGAAAACCAGACCAGGTTCTGATAAGCTGATCTGATAACTAGACCAGGTCCTGATAAGCTGATCTGATAACCAGACCAGGTCCTGATAGGCTGATCTGAAAACCAGACCAGCTCCTGAAAAGCTGATCTGAAAAACAGACCAGGTGCTAATAAGCTGATCTAATAGCTGATAAGCTGATCTAATAGCTGACACCTATTGTACTATTTGCTGTTAGCAAACGTAAATGAGATGGTATTAAAACAGTTGGTGTCGATAAGAAAATACCTAATGAAATATAATGGAATTTCATAATATTGTGAAATTCGATTGGTTTTGTGCAGAACCTTTCAAAGATAACAAGACTGTGCATGTTTAAGCGATATGAAAAGAAAAAACAAGAATTCGCATGAAAGAAGAAAGTAACATCAAGACAGAAGTTGAGAATATACAAGTTTAAAGACTGAGAAACCATCATTTAAGATAGAGGCAACCAAACAAAAAAAAAAATAGTAGAAGGAACTATATTACGAACTAAATAGATTTTATAAATGTTACCTGTTGTTATCGACAAAATTAGATGATATAGTTATACAATATCAGAAAACGTTTAGTCATAAAAACACCTTCGTTGGAGGAGGTATAGTAGATAAAAAAATAAACTCTCTAACTGGTGAACCTTATCTTCCTGGATATTAGTATTGTGGACCTGAAACAAAACTACAAAAACGTTTAAATTGAGGTGACAAAGGAATTAATTTATTGGACTCTGCTTGTAAAGATCACGATATAGCTTATTCAAAAAATAAGGATTTAAGCATTAGACATAAAGCTGATAAAATGCTTGAAAATTCAGCTTGGGATCGAGTTTTATCAAAAGATAGTAGTATTGCTGAAAAATCATTTGCCTATATGGTTACTAACGCAATGAAAGCCAAAACAAAATTTGGTATGGGTGTGGAGAAAAAGAAAAATGTTAAAAAGAACAAGATAAATGATAAAAAACTGTTTAGAACATCAAGTAGAGCTGCAACAAAAATACTAAAGAAGGAAAAACCATTAGATATTAACTCAGCAATTAAAATTGCCCGAAAAACTATCAACAAATCATTAAAAGGAAGAAAATCTTAAATTATAGTACCACATGTAATACGTGTACCAAAAATTGGTGGGTTTTTGCCTCTAATACCGATTTTAACTGCTCTGGGTGCAATTGGTAGTCTAACAACTGGAGGTGCTGCTATAGCTAAAGCTGTTAATGCAACAAAGAATGCAAAAAATCAACTTGATGAAGCAATTAGACACAAAAGAGCGATGGGATCTATAGCAGTTGGAAAGGGACTTTACTTAAAACCATATAAAAAGGGTTATGGTTTAGTTTACAAAGAGGAATCAAAAAACTCTTAGAGATGTTACGAACAGACCACTATCTGATGTGGACATAAACCGTTTTTCTATAAATATTCCATATTTTAGAGGAGTTTTCATTTTGAATACTCTACCAAAACGAACAAAGAAAATAGAATGTGGAATAATCAATTTAGACGTATCAACAGGACCTGGTACACATTGGGTAGCATATTATAAAAACAACAATGAAAAAGAATATTTCGACAGCTTTGGAAACTTACAACCTCCTTAGGAAGTAGTCAAATATCTTGGTAGAAATATAAAATAGAACTATAATCAACATCAGAATTTCAATACATTTACCTGTGGTCATTTATGTCTTAAATTTCTTTATGAAATAACTGAAAATATTAAATAAAAAAGCACAAACATTTATATTTTACAAAACTCTTTCATGTATTTTTATTTATAATTTAAAATACAAAATTATTATATATTATTGCCAAATTGGAAATTGGGAATTTTGAATTAGAAATTCACTCAGCTCGCTTTCAACAATTAAGCTTTGTTCACCTTCTCTACTTAAGCAATATGATCCGCTCGAGAGTTCTTTAATTTCAGCATCGGATAAGGCATTATATCGCTTTTTTAGGAACATTATGTGGTTTTCCATTTCAACTTTTAGTGTTGGCCCATATTTTGTTGTTACTTTTGACACTTTTCGAATGGTGTATTTAGTTGATGTCTCAAGCTCCTTTATGTGGATTAAGGTTTTATTTTTTAGTGAATTAAATTTTGATGTTAGATTTGTTGTAGACTCCATTTTTGTTTTATTTATTTATTTTTTTTATTTACTTCTCCGCACTTTGAATGTTTAACTGAAAATGATCTTAAAAGTAGCGATGACGACTTCAAGAAGGCTAATCGAAAATATGGTGAAATAATGAATAAGTGGAGGGGTAGTGATAGACAGAAAGAGATATTTATAGAGAGAAAAGAGATAGAGAGAGATAGAGTGCTAAAAAAGAAGTATGGAATATAGATGATGGTATAGATATTTTAAATATTAAAAGATAGTACTTTAAAAATTTAAAGAGCAAATTAGTCTTAAAGAAACCTTCAAACAATCATCATTCATTAATTTATCGGCAAATATAATGAGCCAAATTAGACGTACTCTAAACCAATTTATAAGAGATTTTGAAAGCTTCAGGCTTTTTGATCATTGGGATATGATCAAATTTTTTTCAAAATATGCTGGATGAGAACGAAGAATATGGTATCATGGAAGATGAAGACAACACAGAAGGACACTTCAAAAGCTGTCCTTGGTATAATCCTGAGTGTGAGGAAGGACCAGATACTTGCAGATGTACAATATATTTTTTGCGTAAAAGTATATTAGAAAATTTAATAATTGGATATTATGAAATGTTTTCATCATTATAATAAAAATAAATAAAATTAAATTAAAATGTATTATTAATATAAATAAAATTAAATTAAATTATTCCTTGTTGTGTGTTATTTTTTAAAGGAAATTTAGGATTCATCTATTCGAATATAAAATAACAGAATCTTGTATGTAGTGAAAAATATAAGGACTTATCCGATTTTCTAAATTGTTTCTCTTTATGAAAAAATCTAATGAAATTTAATGGAATTTCATAACATTGTGAAATTCAATTTGTCATGTGCATAACTTTTCAAAGAAAACAAGACTGTACATGTTTAAGCGACATGAAAACAAGACTGTGCATGCTTAAACGATATGGAAACAAGACTGTGCATGTTTAAGCGTCATGAAAGCAAGACTGCACATGTTTAAGCGACATGAAAACAAGATAACCTGTTCTGATACCTGTTAACTGGTCTGATAACCAGTTCTGATACCTGTTAACTGGTCTAATAATCTGTTCTGATACCTGTTAACTGGGCTGATAAGCTGTTCTGATACCTGTTAACTGGTCTGATAAGCTGTTCTGATACCTGTTAACTGGTCTGATAAGCTGTTCTGATACCTGTTAACTGGTCTGATAAGCTGTTCTGATACCTGTTAGCTGGTCTGATAATCTGTTCTGATACCTGTTAACTGGTCTGATAAGCTGTTCTGATACCTGTTAACTGGTCTGATAAGCTGTTCTGATACCTGTTAACTGGTCTGATAAGCTGTTCTGATACCTGTTAGCTGGTCTGATAAGCTGTTCTGATACCTGTTAACTGGTCTGATAAGCTGTTCTGATACCTGTTAACTGGTCTGATAACCTGTTCTGATACCTGATAACTGATCTGATATTTGACGCTACTAAACATGGATGAGAAAGTTTTAAAAGAGCTGGTTGCAACAAGAAATGTCTTGAAGAAGAAGCTCCGTAGTATAAAATCTGCTGAAATAGACACACTTGAACAACTAAGAGATACATTTAAACCTATAACAAAACCTCTCAAAGAATTTATAAATAGTTCTAAAAATATTGAAAGAATCCCCCAGAAAGAAGAAAGTAAATTCCAAACAAAACTTGAGAATAACAAAAGTTTAAATTCCTTGAAAGCATCAGTCAAGGTAGAGACAAGTACACCAAAGAAACTTGTAGAAGGATCAATATTTGATAACACCATCTTATTTAATGATGCCAATGACGTCAGTGATAAGGATGAAGATGAGTTTTACTCACAGACTTCCAATACTGAAGAGAGTTGTACAGACTTAGCACTCTTGGAAGCGAGAAATGAATTAGATACTTACTATGGTCCACATAGAGATTACAATAACTAATGGAAATTTGGTAGTAGTAACATTGAGTTAAATGAAGAAAAAATTCGAGTTGGTAGTCAAAGATGGGCTCTAACACCTGGTTTGTTTTCTTTAATGTTTCATAAAAAACCAAAAAACTATGACAAATTTGAACTTGAAATCTACAAAAAAATTTTAATTACAACTAATGCATGCAGGAGAGGCTTTAATCCTGATGGTCAGATCAAGGGGACGAGAGGTTATAAATATTAGCATATAATTCAAAAAATATTTAAAGAAAATACTCAGAAGTGTAGTGTAGTAGCAAATGCAGCAATTCCTAATTATAAAGGTGATGGAATGATGCACCTTAACCTTCGAAAACAAAACTATATATATTGGGATGATCCCAATGAGTTAGTAGATCGTCTTCAACTACTGATTGCATCACAAGCTGCAGGTCATACTAATCACAACAACGAGATTGTATCAATTATTGAAGAATTAGGTGAAGCGAATATAATACATTAACTCTAATAAAGTATTTACATATGTATGAAGTATGTCTGTTAATAAGTTTGGACATTATTTAAACGATACTAGTGATATAATTTCTATTAAAAATGCACCTTAACTGCTGGGGTTCCTTATGGATACGAACAACAATATTGATGTCCAAAACAAAAGGATCAAAAATGTTGCAAAAGCTCTGGAGGAAAACGATGCTGTCAATAAATTGTTTCTGCAAACTCAAATCGAAAAACTAGAAGTCAAATTATTAAATAGCTTCAAGGAAGACAATAATCTAATTCAAGAAAATATTCAAGTACAAATCGAGGAATTACAAAGGGAAATAAAATTACAAATAGAAGACAATTATAAAATTGAAAAAAACATTTTAAAAATTAAATCATCTTTTGAAGAACAAATTGAACAGCTTAACGAGAAAATTTATAGATTAGAAAATTACATGTTCGTATCAATAGCTGAAAGTGCATCAAGTTGGAGTAAAACAATAACAACAACATTACTTATATTTAGCACATAATGTAATAATATATATATTTAAAATAAGAAAAAAATCGTTTTTATAAACAACATTACAGTAAGTTTTTATTTATTTGTAATCAGGTTGTCATAATGTCAATAACACTTACTTTGAGCTCTAACTCATCAGAGTTGTCTGCAAATTACTTCCCTCCTATAGAGTTAAATGGTGGTTATGAGTGCGCTTTAACTGCTTTTCATTCATATAATAGCATACCGAATGTAGACGTCTATAACAATATGTTTCACATAGGAGAACATGTAATTAAAATACCAATTGGATCTTATGAATTAAATGATATAGTTGATTATTTAGATAAGCAATTTAAAGTCTGTAGTCCAACAAATAAAATTCGAATAGAAGCTAATAACAATTTATTAGGTAATAACAATTTATTAGCTTCTATTCGAATTTTATTTGTTGGACTACAGACTTTATATTGCTTATCTAAATAATCAACTATATCATTTAATTCATAAGATCCAATTGGTATTTTAATTACATGTTCTCCTATGTGAAACATATTGTTATAGACGTCTACATTCGGTATGCTATTATATGAATGAAAAGCAGTTAAAGCGCACTCATAACCTCCATTTAACTCTATAGGAGGGAAGTAATTTGCAGACAACACTGATGAGTTAGAGCTCAAAGTAAGTGTTATTGACATTATGACAACCTGATTACAAATAAATAAAAACTTACTGTAATGTTGTTTATAAAAACGATTTATTTCTTATTTTAAATATATATATTATTACATTATGTGCTAAATATAAGTAATGTTGTTGTTATTGTTTTACTCCAACTACAATATATCATCTTAACTTATCCAAGAATTATGCTGACTAGAAAACCCCAACCATTTAACAATGCAAGTAAAAATTAACAGCTCTAAAGATGTAATAGATTTTAATAAAGAAAATACAATTGGAAAACTTTTAGGATTCAATACTAAAATCCTGACTCCAAACCATGATCATTACTCAGATCTTCCAGTCAATATATTTAAGGTAAATCTCTTGCGAGTTGAAAGCAGTATCGCTATTAATACATACATGAACAATTCCAAGGCACATACACTACATGAGTTTCCGATTAATCTTCCTCCTGGCTATAAAATAGATGAAATCTCTAAAAATCTAATTTATTTACCAGTCAACTCCCATAAGATTAGTTCACTAGCTCTACGCGTGGTTGATCAGCACGGTGACCTAATAAATTTCCGAGGAGAGGAAATAACCATTCGCATACATTTGAGACCAACTAAATAATGATAATATATAACACTAACATATCAAAGAATAAAGCTGCATTTAATTCTAAAACTATACCAGAACCTAAACGGCAGTTGAAGAGATCAGTTTCACGAAAAAATCTAACCAAATCATATCAAAACTTTCTCAAGTCCTTAAATTTAAAATTAAAAACGAAAAAATTAATTCAATAATGGATGTACTAGATAAGCCATTATCTGATGAGAGCATAATCAAAAAAGACCATCACACATATGTACCATATCTACAATCATACAACAATAATGATGAAATTCGTATTTCAATACAAAATCAAGATTTGTACGTATTGCCCAGTGAAAGTTATATATATGTGGAAGGATTTGTTGTAGATGATAAAAGCTCAAAATCCTCTGATTTAAGCTTTAAATTAAAAAACAATTTTGTAGCGTATCTCTTTGATGAAATCCGTTATGAACTTAATGGTATTGAAATTGATCATACAAGATATTTAGGACAGACAAGTACCATAAAAAATCTGATTTCTTTATCACCAACGGAAAGCACTGTCATGAAAAATGCTGGATTGAACAAAATTGATAATTTGAATATTGAAAATGGATATTTTAATTTCTATGTTCCACTTAAAATACTCTTAGGCCTTGCCGCAGACTATAATAAAATAATACTAAATGGTAAACATGAATTAATACTCTTGCGTAACAAGAGTGATGACGATCTTGTACATTCGAGTACTTCTACTGACAAACCAAAACTTACAATTTCGCTAATCTCATGGAGAATTCCCCATGTACACTTATCCGATCATAGTAAATTGAATATGATTAAAATTATAAACAATGCTGCTTCTATACCATTAGCATTCCGCAGTTGGGATTGTCATGTAAATCCACAATTAACTGCAGGAACTAGCCACATCTGAAATGTAAAGATGGCTGCAATTAGAGAGCGACCCCGTTTTGTAGTGATTGCATTTCAACAAGAAAAAAAGTTTGTTCATTGTGATCTCACTAATCTAAAAGTACATTTGAATTCAGTTTCATATCCATATGATGATCTTAACATAAAATTTAAAAATTAACGCTACTCAATTCTATATGATATGTATGTAAGATTTGAACAAAACTATTATATGAAGGAGTCACAACCTCTCCTAACTTCTCAAGAGTTCAAGAATAATGCACCCATTGTTGTAGTGGATGTTAGTTATCAAAACGAAACGCTTAATAACGGACCAATTGATATAAAAATTGAATTTGAAACAGCAACAAACATTCCAGCCAAAACATCAGCTTACTGCATTCTTATTCATGATCATTTAATTGAATACATACCTATAAGAGGACAAGTTCGTAAAATCTTATAAATTAAAAAAAAGATGAAAAATAATACAGTTTTCATAGACTTGCAAGGTTTTAAAAGTAATTCAAATGATTTCATACCAAAAGAAGTAGCAGTAGTTTTCAACAATAATCAAAACTTAAATTTTATTATAAAACCTCCTTTTGATTTTAAATTTTTAACAACAAAAAAGCAAAGAGAAGCAAACTGGTTAACAAAACATCATCATCACTTAAGCTGGAACGATGGAACTACTTCATATCAAAACGTTTGTAAATTTTTAAAAGCCAATGTAGGACACACCGAAATATATGTTAAAGGTGAAGAAAAAAAAACGATGGTTAAAAAAAATATTGCGGAACAAAATTTTAAATATAGAGGATATTGGCTGCATCAACTTTAAGCAAATGAATACTAAGTATCCAGATCATCTACTATATTGCAGTTATCATTATAATGGTGTTTGTGCATTAAGAAATGCTATTTTATTATCAAAAGAAGCAACCCTTTAAATTAATGTTTTAACTTTGTACAACTAACAATTACAATTATTTTTATTTAAATTTATTCAATAAAAATGAAATGATTTCAGCACTATTAACCAACGTTTTATTATTATTATTAAAGAAATTAGTTGATACAGCCAAACAAAGATTTGTCGTCAAAAATTAGTATTGGTGGTTGACATGTATACAAAAATAAACAAACATACGTACATACATATGTACATATTCGAATACATACTCATAGATTTAATATGTTGCATAAACAAATTTCATCAGCATGTTTTATACTTAGCAACACAATTGGAAATTTAATCGGTCAGACGAATATTTGTTTCTAAGGAGAATTTAAAAAACATTATCATGTTATTATATTTGCTTGTAGGTTTATATTGAGATGTCCAGCAGAAGCATGCACAACAAATTTATACATAATTTCACATCAACCACTTGACAAAAAATTTCATGTAAACAAATAGCGAAAAAGTTTGAGGGTCAACATAGAAGCGATCTCGAGCATGCATACTTCTCAAAATTTAATGTAAACAAATATTTCTTCCTATGACTGAATGTACTTACGTATGTATGTACATATGTATATCAGAATTAATTACAAATTATTCTCTTCCAAAATCATTACTTGACAACATTTCTTCATTTCATTTTTGTTAATCATTAATACGCCAGCGAGTACAAGACGCAATATCAAGAAGGACAGACAAACAAGCGTACAGCATAGATGGATGAATGGATGCCATTACATACACACAAAACACACATGCACACAATTAATATAAACAAAATTTATCACCAAGTATCAAACTACCACAAATTCCCACGGACAGACAGACACACAAAAACTAACGCGCCACCGACAGCCTCCAAATATAAACAATTTTTTTTTTATAATGCATGTATTTATTTATTGTATCTTCATATGTGAACTAACAATAAGTATTCAAATCTTAAATCTATAAAAAAAAAATTATTAGGCCCGACCAGTGTCGGACATAAACTTAGTGGTAGTTATAAATAATACATTAGTAGTGATAATCAAAAAAAAAGGGCGGGGGGGGAAAGTATTTTCAAGTAGTCCCATCTGGAGTGTTAGGTATAAGAGCCCGTGTGTCCCTCTTTTTTAAGCGGATGTGTCCAGTAAAGTTCAAAATATTACGAGCAAGCGGATTAGGATGTGATTCGAGTTTTGTTAAATATTTGCCTGCGTATTTTGCAATTTCTTCAGTCACTAGTGGCATATTTAAATCACGATGTATAATAGAATTTTGGATGTACCATGGAGCCGATGTTATTAACCGTAAAATTTTGTTTTGCCTTCGTTGGATTCTCTTGACATTGGAAGCTGAAGCAGTGCCCCATAACTGAATTCCGTAGCACCATATTGGCTTCAAAAGCGACTTGTACAGTAAAAGTTTGCAGTCTAAGCTGAGTGTTGAGTTTCTGCCAATCAACCAATAGATTTGAGTTAACTTAAGTTTCATCTGAGTTAACTTAGAGTCAATATGATGTTTCCATGTAAGTCTTCGATCAAGGTGTATACCAAGGTATTTCACTTGGGAATGTTGATGAATATTATGATTGTTGATTCGAATGGGGGAGCAAGTATCTCTTCTTAGGGTGAACGTTATATGGACACACTTTTGTTCATTGACTTTAATTCTCCATAACTTCAACCATATTTCCAGCTGAGTGATATGTTCCTGGAGATTGCGGGATGCCTCATAAGGGTTTTCGTGCACACTCATACAGGCTGTATCATCGGCAAAAGTAGAAATATGGATATTATTGCTCACAGGCATATCACAAGTATATATTAAATACAAGACAGGACCCAGAATACTACCCTGGGGCACACCAGAAGATATAGATTCGGGCACACTCGTGAACTCTCCTTCCACAACAGTGAACTTCCTATCAATAATATAACTTTCCAAAAGCTTTTGAATGTTTATTGGCAGAATGTCTTCAATTTTAAAATTAGGCCTTCGTGCCATACTTTATCAAATGCCTGAGAAACATCAATAAAGAGAGCAGAACAATACTTCTTTTCTTCAAATGTTCTTCTTACAACTTGGACCAGTCTATGCGTTTGTTCAATCGTGCTGTGCTGACTTCTAAAGCCAAATTGATGGTCCGGGATGCACCCATTATCAGTTAAAATTTTGGAAAATTTAGTCGTGAGCAGCTTTTCGAAAAGCTTTGAGATTGTAGATAGTAAGCTTATAGGCCTATATGACTCAGTCTTGGTAAGATCTTTGCCCGCCTTTGGAATCATTTTGATCTTGGCCAGTTTCCAGTTATGTGGAAAATACTGCATTCTTAAAATAGCATTAAAAATAAATAGCAGGATTCTTATTGCAATATGAGGCAAGTTCATGAGCATTTTGTTACTAATGCCATCAATACCTGGAGCTTTCTTCGGGTTGAGTTCAGCAATTACTTTTTGTACTTCACGCATCTTAAACCTTAAGGGACGAGGGGGTAGAGAAACTACACTCGGTAAATCAGCAGCACCCGTACATGAATTGGGAGTGAATACAGATTTTAAATGCTCAGAAAATAAGTTACCTTTCTCACTATCACTTCTTGCCCAGCCTCCGGTCGCAGTACGCGATGGTGATTTAAGATCAACGGGTCGTTTAAGATTTCTAGTAGCGCGCCATAAAGAGTAATTCGATGCGGACGTTACATCAAGACCTTCTAAATACTTTTCCAGTAGTGCAGTTTTTTCCGATGATAGCAGCTCGTTGAGTCGTTTAGTACATTCTTTAAGTCTGATTTTATTTAGGGGTGATCTGTGTTGTTGCCATTCTCTTCTAGCTCTCCTTTTTTCACATACAAGACGTTCAATTTCCGTAGAATAAATTCTGTTAAAGCCGGTCTGCGGATAGGAGGTAGTGGCGTGTTCAGCAGCCTGTTTAATATTTTCGTTAAGATTGGCAATGTTAAATTCAATATCATCGCATGATCTAAGCTGAATGTTTTCTACGCAGTGACTACTAAGATATTTTTTGAATACCAGCCAGTTGATTCCATTAATCATCTTCACATATGAGTTAGTTAAATCACTCCTTAGTGGGTTGAAAATTGTAACTATTGTTGGAGAGTGATCGAGGACAGATCTAGAGAGGCCTCTACATGAATTAAGTCCCTATGAATATTTTTCGTGACGGCAAACTCTAGAACATCTGGAATTTTTCTTACGTCAGTAGGCCAGTAAGTAGGCTCCCCACTCGAAATGACGTCTAAGCCCATTTTTGAAATTGTATTGAACAAGGCTCGACCTCTAGGTGTACCAAGACGCGATCCCCAGTAGGTATGTTTTGCATTGTAGTCACCAGCTGCCACGAAACAGGATCCAAGCGATTTGTAGAACTTCTCATACTGATCTTCGCTAACTGAAAATCTGGGAGGTGAGTAAATTGATGATATCACGAAATTCCCACAAAAATTTTCTACGAAAATATTCGTTGCTTGCAAATATTCTTCACTAACGTTGTCAAGGACATAGTGCTTGAGTCTTGGCTTAATCAGAATTGCTGATCCACCACATGCTCTCTCTCTCGGGTCCTTTGTGTCATATAAAGTGTAACCATTTATTTTAAATAAGCTTCTTGAGGTCAAATGAGTCTCAGAAACCAACATTATATCAATATTTTTTTCCATGAGGAAGTGCTCAAGTTCATTTTTATGTTGGCGAATGCCGTTTGCGTTCCAGAAACATATTTTTAACGTGTTCATGGTTTATTAACTAATGCTTGAAGCAGTGTATTCTGCATTCGCAGCATTTCTTGCATCATACTTGTCATATTTGTAGTAAAGTTGTTTATAGTTAGCACCAGATTCTCAATAGTAGCTTCAAGGCGACTAAAGTTAAAGCTTGAGTTTGAATTCGTTGAATTATTTGGCGGTGGAACATTTTGCGTGGGAATTGAACTAGTCTTAGCAGCATCAGCATACGATACACGTGAAGTAACTGGTTGGCTGACTTGAGCAAAAGTGTCGGAGTTCGCGTTTACTTGTAGAGCTGGCGTTAGCTTGGGTTTTTGACCCATAGCCTGTTTAACGAAAGAAAATACAGGGCACCCTCTATAGTTAGCTGTGTGATTACCTCCACAATTACTACATTTTTTTTCTGCTTGATCTTTTGGCTTAGTGCAGCTAGCAGTACCATGCAATTCACCGCAGATAACACACACTGTACGTAGCTTGCAGTAAGTTTTCGTATGGCCATATTCTTGGCAATTATGGCACTGTACGGGACCTGAACGCTTACGTGGCTCTTCAACTGTGATTTTTCGATGTAAGAGATACTTTACGTTATAAACTGGATGGGCTTCATTTTTTTTCAATTGTATGTCATTCGGCTCCAGTTCAACCCGAAATAGGGGTTGGGGGACCTTTTCTCTATTAAATATGTTGGTAACATTTTTTACCTTGAATCCTTGGTCGACAAGTGCACATTTTACTTCTTCGGGTTCAACATATGAATCTATGCCCTTTAATACTATCTGTAGGCCTTTAGCACTCTTAAGTTGGTATGTGTAAAAATTTGTTTTATTTTTTTCGAATTCACTAACAATTTTTCGGAAATCTTTTTCATTATATATTTGGATTTTAGTTTCATC
Organism: Tachina grossa; assembly: GCA_949987645.1. Lineage (NCBI taxonomy): Eukaryota > Metazoa > Arthropoda > Insecta > Diptera > Tachinidae > Tachina > Tachina grossa. The sequence continues at coordinate 473,142 of CATLJX010000072.1, forward strand.
AATATTACCTCGTTTAATTGGAATGATGTGAAAAGTATTTTCACCAATGGTCGGCAGTAGTTTTTTTATAAGCGCGTTAGAATTTTTCTCTCTCAGATAAATAGGTGGTGGCTTAAAAGACTTTTGCGATGATGTAGAGGGCTTGTCGTCGGTGTCTTGCAATAATGAAAAACGAGTTTGACGATTGGTAGATGATGCGCTGTTATCCCTAGACATCTTTGGGGCAGATGAAATTTTTGAAGAATTTGGGCTTCGCCCACGCTTTACCACTGTTATATATCTGTCCATTCCCACTTGTACCTTGGGTTTTGAGCTACTGTTATCTGTAGTGATAACTTGGTTTAGTGATGAAGGCGAGCCCGATGCGGATGATATCGCAGACTTAAATGAAGAAGTACTAGGCAATGGTAATGTTAACGATTCACTAGTTGGCATTGGACAAAGCGAAGTTGATCGCTGACGAAAAATTGGCTTTGCCGTAAAAAAAATATTTTCATCAGATTTATTATTTATATTTTTTTCATTAAGAGTTTCAGAACTCACAGTAAAATAAGCATTTCTGCCGTTAGAACTCACTTCAAAATTTTTTTCCCTTGAGGTACTCATACAGAGTATTATTCCTCAATGGAACTTTGTTTGTGTTTACGGTTTTTTTTTGTTTTTGCTATTTCTTGCTATGTAAAAAATATTAGTAAAGCCAATAAGCTTATTTATCAAGGTGAATATGTATTACGAATATTTTTTGTATAATTTTTGATTTTGTTGTTTTTTATATTTGTTTCGTATGTATGTATATAAAAAAAAATCCGCTTTAATGTCTCTTCACTATGAAGGTTCAACGAGAACTAAACAATCAAACGGAAATCAATACGCCCGACAGACGGACGAAACATAAACACATAAAATATATGTAAACAAACACCAAATATAAACACACACACATCAAACGAAGCCGACACCCCCATTAATTTTTTATCACCTCACTCATTGGCTAATTAACATCATTTTTATTACCCCATTAAAATTAATGGGGGAGACACATACACTATTCAACTACTGCCTGTGAGCAGTAGTATCCATACTTCCACATTTGTCGACGATACAGCCTGCCTTAGTATGCACGAAAACCCTGATGAGGCATCCCGCAAACTTTAGGAACACATTAGCCAGATGGAGCTTTGGTTAAACTTATGGAGAATTAAAGTCAATGAACAAAAGTGTGTCCATATAACGTTCACCCTAAGAAGAGAAACTTGCTCCCCCATTCGGATTAACAATCAAGTTGTTCCTCAACATTCACATGCGAAATATCTTGGTTTACACCTTGATCGACGACTCACATGGAAACATCACATTGACTCTAAGTTAACTCAAATGAAACTTAAATTAACTCAGGTGCATTGGCTGATTGGCAGAAATTCAACACTTAGCCTAGACTGCAAACTTTTAATATACAAGTCGCTTTTAAAGCCAATATGGTGTTACGGAATTCAACTATGGGGCACTGCTTCAGCTTCAAATGTAGAGAAAATTCAACGAAGGCAAAATAAAATTTTACGCATGATAACATCGGCTCCATGGTACATCAAAAATTCAAATATACATCGCGATTTGAATATGCCACTAGTGACTGAAGAAATTGTAAAATACGCAGGCAAATATCTAACAAAACTCGAGTCACATCCTAATCCGCTTGCTCGTAATATTTTGAACTTTACTGGGCACATCCGCTTAAAAAAGAGAGATACACGGGCTCTAATATTCATACTCAAGATGATGAAGCTGCTTGAAAACACTTTTTTCTTTTTGTTGCTTATCACTACTTATGTATTATTAATAACTATCACTAAGCTTATGTCCGACATTGGTCGGGCCTAATAATTTTTTTATAGATTTAAGATTTGAATACTTATTGTTAGTTCATATTTGAAGATACAATAAATAAAAAAAACATGCATTAAAAAAAAAATAAAAACTCATCAACCGCAAGATGCATTTGAAATGCAGTTTCGTACAGCGTATTGCTGTTTAATTTGTAATGGATACGAAAGGTTTTTCATAAAATTACGCATGTCTATGTATGTACATATATACATACGTACATCTGCATGCACGTCTTTTCACTACATTTCATAATTTGTGAAGGGTATATAAGATTTGGCTCACCCCAATATAGCAACAAATATAGCATATATGTATATATGTATATATATATATATATATATATATATATATATATATATATATATATATATATATATATATATATATATATATATATATATATATATATATATATATATATATATATATATATATATATATATATATATATATATATATATATATATATATATATATATACATATTTATATAGTAAAATATAAATATAAAATATAAAAAAGTATATACTATACTACTAATTGAAAAGGTATTTGATATTAGTATGTATAGTATGTATTTAGAAGACCGAATTATATTTGAAGTATGATAATTAAAGGTTTTAATATGCCTGGGTAATTTTTTTGTTGAGTTTTCGTGCGTTAATAGTGGGTTCCTTCAGTTACGTGCATTCATATGAATAAATTTGTCGAAAGATCATTTGTAGGGTGGGTTATGAGGCATATACGATGCAGGTTCATCAGCATCGGACGTAACATCACCGGAACAGTCAGTACCTACACCATGAAAATGTAATTTTTTCAATACAGTTTTTTGTTAAACTGCCCTTCAGGTAATTGGTACTTTTAATGTGAAGATACTTTTAAGGACTCTCAAAATGAATACGTAGTGGAATAAAGTGTCATTCGGTCAACTTTGGTTTTATTTATTCATTCATAATGGTGTTATTTGTTCATTAATAATTATCACATGTAATTTGGCTTAAAAAGCGATACGAACTTTAGCCTGTTCAAATCATAAATATACATAGAAACAAATGAAGTTCGAAAAATAATAATTAAATTAACTAAATTAATAGTCATTGGCTTGTGGCAAAAATTAAATAAATATACATACTTAATAGTAACAAACCAAAAAACTTTGTCTTAAGTAGAACAAAAATAAGCAAATTAACTAACATGTGTATAATTAGTAAAGAACAAACGACAATGGTAAGAATGCTGTAAATTTAGAGATGGTAAGGAGAGCTTTCATTACAAAACATCTTTCAGCAAATTGAAATACGATGAATCAAAACAATTCACATATTCCATTTGCAAAATAGTTTCGTATATAAAGCAGAAATCTACATCAACTGACTCCACACACAGTGGACCAAACATAGAAGAACGCTGATGATGAAGGTTTAGTGGCATTTGAAAACGGCTAGCTGTTCCGTTTAACTATGTGTTGTCAGAATATTTACAACTAACTTTGGTGTTATTTGTTCATTAATAATTATCACATGTAATTTGGCTTAAAAAGCGAACTTTAGCCTTTTCAAATCATAAACATAGAAACAAATGAAGTTCGGAAAATAATGATTAAATTAACTAAATTAATAGCCATTGACTTATAGCAAAAATTAAATAAATATACTTAATAGTAACAAACAATGGTAAGAATGCTGTAAACTTAGAGATGGTAAGGTGAGGTTTCATTACAAAACATCTCTCAGCAAATTGAAATACGATGAGTCAAAACAATTCACATATTGCAGCAATCTACATCAATTGACACCACACACTGTGGACCAAACACAGAAGAACGCTGATGATGAAGGTTTAGTGGTCTTCGAAAACGGCTAGCTGTTCCGTTCAACTACGTGCTCTCTGAATATTTACAACTAACTTTGGTGTTATTTGTTTATTAATAATTATCACATGTAATTTGGCCTGTTCAAATCATTAATATAGAAACAAATGAAGTTCGAAAAATAATAATTATATTAACTAAATTTACTTTCCATTTTACAACGCATTGTAAACTTTCCGAATTTTTCATACAAACAAAAACAGTTGTTGTACAGTTTGTCAAATAAGTGTATAACACAGAAGCAGAAAAAATCCGACAGCAAAAACACGCATTTTTGCAGGAGATGCAAGCACTATTAAATAGTCCTTATATTGAAAACAAAAAACATAAAAAAACTAGGAGAAGTGTTCATGCTATTTAATTGGAAATAATATACGTAAAATCAAATGTTTCCGATTTTTAATTGTAAGAGACAAATACATGTTTTATTGTTGTACAATTGCAAATAATTATGTAGATATATCGATTCGCACCGAAGTCAATATCGCGCTATTATCTATACATATGTAAACTATTGCAAGGCATAATTTTCAAGTCAATATAATTATAAAAAATAGCTTATATATTTAAGGCGCAATTTTCATCACATGTCGACGAAAAAATATGAAAATGAATCAGACTTTAGAGGTTCGTCTGCTGCATCCGACCAATTACTTGCTGTTTGTAATAGTGTTATCACACTGACATGGTTTTAATAAAGTTTGGTTTTATTGTTAAAACCAACTGTTAAAACCTGGTTTTACCATAAAAATTGTTTATGTTAAACCAAGTTAAAACCATTTTAGAATTGATTTTATGATATTCAACCTTGTTTTCACTGTGCTTATTTTAGTGCTGCCAAGTTAAAATGACCGGGAGTAGCTGATAATGTTTATGCCAGTGAATAACAAAAGATGCCACTTGAAAAATGTTCAACTTAAAAATTGATGCAGCAGCAACAATAATCAAAAAATTATGGAAAAAATAGTTTTTTGGAAGGAGAACAACTAAAATATTTTCATTGAGTTCTGGCAAGTGAAAATAGATGATACAACTGTCATCGATCCGCCGATAAAAAGTTTTATCGGCTGATGTATTTTTGCATTTTTAATATACAATAATTTGATTTCCAAGCACTTCTTCACTTTGTATTACTAGTTCCATAATTAAAAAAATGTTTATTTACAAAATATAATTTACTTTCCATTTTACAACGCATTGTAAAATTTCCGAGCTTTTCATACAAACAAAAACAGTTGTTGTACATGCTCTTTTCTGTCAATTCACTTATCTATCGTCTAATCATGTCTGCAATTGTCAGTGTTAGTGGATTACCCATGACATAAAAGAGCGTGAAAATGAAATACACAACAAAATACGTTGACGACCTACTTGCAGTAATAAATGAAAAAGATGAAGGTATTATTTTAGAACAAATCTTATACAAAAAATTTAAGTCACGAAAAATTCAAAAGGGGAAATATAAAAAAAATTAAAACAATAAATAAAAACCTAAAAATAAACAGAATAAAAACATAACTCAAGAAAATGTAAATATAATTTTAAAAAATTTTAAGACTTATAAACGAATCTTAAGGTGTTTTCACACTGAAAGTTAAAACCTGATTTTAACGTAAAAACCATAAACAGCTGATTTTGCATTCACACTGCAAGTTTTTTTAAGTTCAGGTTTCAACGCACAGACTGTCTTATAACTTTGCTCAAAAATAATTTTTTGTACGAAGTAATGAATGGTGCTCAACATTTTTCAAAAATTTTAACATACTAGTCTCCATACACTCAGTGAAAATCTGCAGCTTAAAAATAAGAATGCTTCACATTAATTCAATAATTTGTAATATATTGAGATATCTACAAACTAATGAGTTTAATAAATTAATACTGTAAATTAATATTTTGTCCTATTGAAATAAGAAATTTCAATATGACCTAACCTTCGCTAATGTTTCTTATTAATTCAACGTGGTTTTTACTGATTTTAAGTTGGTTTTTCTCTGTGTGTAGAAAACTCATTCAGTCAAAGAAGACGGATGTAGTTAAATAAACAAAATCTCTAATATAAACAAATTTCACACAGACAGACTTTAACGCGAGACAAATTTAAGCATGAGAAAATGTAAAGCAATCGTAAGTACAAAAGCATACTAGGATAGGGAAGTCCAGATATATGATAGTATTTTATAGTACCAAACGTCGATATTGAAAACAATTTATTTCTACCTACATATAAATACCAGCGCAATTACACACATAGCGGAATTCATATAAGAAATATCCAAGAAAATTTCAACAACACCCCACCTTTCACATATCATGACCATCCTTAAATTCTCCCCAGATATACGTACACAAATTCCCATGGTCATACTATCATACATACATATACAATATACGAGATTAATCTCAACCACCCAACACTCTCACCTACCCGAAATTACGGATAGTCTTAAATTCTCCCCCAGATATACATACACAAATTCCCATGGTCATACATACATACTAGGGATGCCAATCGGGATCGATTTTTGGAAATGCCGGGATTCGGGATTTTGTAATCCCGGGATCTCGGGATCTCGGGATTTTCGGGATCGCGGAATTTTTCGGGATCACGGGATGTCGGGATTTAAATATTTTTCGTAAAATAAATAATTTTTTAAAATAAATATTACCTTAGTAACAATTTAATGCATTTTAAAAAGTTTTATGTTCATAATTTATGATTGCACAATTGTCTTTAAAGTGAACAATTTTCTAATACGAGTATGAAATAAAAATCAAAAGAATTTTTCTCATCTATTTTTAATTTGATGTTAGAGAATTTATAGTGAAAACAATAACTAAATATGAAAACTTGTTTTTGTTTTCAATATAAATGTTTTTTTATTATCTAAACCAAAACGAATATACATATCGGTGGATTTTAGCATTACCGCTTAAGTTGACTTACGAAAATTCTTAGATTCACTTTCATACAAATAAGTTGCAAAAACAATATTGTTTTGTTAAAAATATATCCATTAACGTTTTTTTAATTGCGATTGTTCAACAACAAGTATGACGGTTGTTACATATGTATACTAAGCATTATCTAATTTTTTTTTATCGATTTCGTTACGACTATGACAACGATAATAAGGCTGAAGATGTTCACACATGAGTTTTTTTCTACAAGTTCAACAGATACATATGTATTCATACGTTTATTAGTGTCCTGGCCTTCTACTCTGCAACTCGAATACAACTATAATTGAATCGAACTCATTCATTCGGTCGTTTTAGACTAAAACTATTTATCAAATCCATAAAATTTAAATGGGTTTGATCTTAGGTTTGTATCAAAAATTACCTAAACGGTCTAAATGAAAAACAAAATAATTTTGAACTGCAATGTAAAAAATATACATACACACTCTAGCAGTTTTTAAGACAAAATACTCCGCATTATTCTTTAAATATTTCTCGCTTTTACGTCAACCCGACAACAAAAAGTTTTCACTTGCCTTGTATTGTATTCTACTCCAATTGCAAGGAGGTGTCAATAGTACTCAATTGTTACCGATAAGTAGATAAGTGCTAATTTTTTTTTAGCGTTGAGGAGTCGAATAAATTTCCGCAAGAAATTTCTAAATTTGTCAAACTTATGAATTTTTCAAATGTTATTTCCCTTCCAAAGGTAATATGTTTCTTTTGTTTTCAAAATAATTCTAAAATGTACATATATTGTAGCATCTTTAATGAAAATAACAGTAAGAAAGTAGTTTATTTATTTTGCTCTTGTTATTAATTTATAAGACATATGTCACGAATAGTCATTAAATTGTTAAAACTGTACGTATAAAATTGTATGGGACTTTTAAATATTATAAAAAATACCTTTAAATCAACGCAAATTTGAATTTATAAAGTTTTTATACAAAAATTGCTAAGAAATCCCGAAAATGAAACCCCGGGATTGAATTTCACAAATCCCGGGATTCGGGATTTGCCAAATCCCAAAAATCCCGGGATTTCCGGGTTCGGGATTTCCCGTTTGGCATCCCCAATACATACATATACAATATACGAGATTAATCTCAACAACACAACACTCTCACCTACCCGAAATTACGGATAGTCTTAAAGTCCCACAGACATATATACGCATAGATTCTCACGGCTACGTAATAGAAGAACACCTCGTCCCTAATAAATAGCAATCATCTTAAATTCTTACAGAAATACATACATACATACACATAATCAATTTACCTCAACAACATCCTCATTCACCTCAAATCACGATCAGCCTTAACTCCTACAGACAGACACACTCACAAATCGCCATGGCTACATATTACTGGAACACCTTACCCCTCATAAATCACAGTCAGCCTTAAGCTCCTACAGAAATACATACATTGAAATTCCCACACACACACACACACCTACACACATGTATACACGCAATCGATCTACCTCATCTACACCCCGCTCTCTGCCAATCAAACCTTCATCTTAATTCTCATAGATAGACAGACACATCCACAAATTCCTATGGTTACATATTACGGGAACAACGCCACCCACTCAAATCACGGTCAGCCTTAAATTCCCAGTCTATCAACACCTACATTAGCATTAGAAAAAATAACTTTCACGTTTTCCCGTCGGCATTAGTAAAAATAGTAATCATGTTTTGCCGTCGGCATTTGAAAAAAATAATAATCATGTATTGCCGTCGGCATTAGGAAAAACCATTTTCATGATTTTCCCCGTCGTCATATACACACATAAAAACCGCCAAACTATGAACCGCCTTAATACAGTCACACAAAATATTCCACACAAAAATTTCCACGGTCAGGCTGACAGACACGCAAACATACACTTAATGTAAACAAAAACTCCTAATGTAAATAAAAATCTCAAAAAACATCAAAGCGCCGCCGAAAACACAAATTTCCAAGAATTTTAAAATTTTCAAATTTTAAATACCCATATTTAACATTTTCAGCCATAATTTAACAATTTCAGCCCACAATTTGACAATTTCAGCCACAATTTAACAATTTTAATTGGTCCAGAAGTGGTAGTTCATTACTACAGATGAAATACCTAGAAATCTGATTTTTTTACCAGTTAACTCTCAAGAGACTAGTTCACTAGATCTACGCCTGGTTGATCAGCACGGTGACCTAACAAATTTCCGAGGAGAGGAAATATCCATTCACATACATTTGAGACCAACTAACTAATGATAATAAATAACACAAACATATCAAAAAATAAAGCTGTATATAATTCTAAAACTACACTAGAACCTCAGCGACAGTTAGAGAGATCATCGAAAAAATCGAACCAAATCAAATCAAAACTTTCTCAAGTACTTAAATTTAAAATTTAAAACGAAAAAATTAATTCAATAATGGATGTACTAGATAAGCCATTATCTGATAAGAATATAATCAAAAAGGACTATCACACATATGTACCATATCTACAGTCATACAACAATAATGATGAAATTCGTATTTCAATACAAAATCAAGATTTGTATGTATTGCCCAGTGTAACTTATACATATATATGTATGTGGAAGGATTTATTGTAGATTATACAAGCTTAAAATCGTCTGATTTAAGATTTAAATTAAAAGACAACTTTGTAGTGTATCTCTTTGATGAAATCCGTTATGAACTTAATGGTATTGAAATTGATCATACAAGGTATTTAGGACAGACAAGCACAATAAAAAATCTGATTTCTCTATCACCAACGGAAAGCAATATCATGCAAAATGCTGGATGGAAAAAATTGATAATTTGAAAATTGAAAATGGGTATTTTAATAACCATAAAACCTCCTTTTGATTTTAAATGTTTATCAACAAAAAAGCAAAGAGAAGCAAACCGGTTAACAAAACATTATCATCATCTAAGCTGGAACGATGGGACTGTTTCATTTAAAATCATTTGCGAATTTCTAAGACCTAATGTAGGTGATTGATATATCTATGCTAAAGGCGAGGAAAAGAGGCAATGGTTAGAAAAAATGGTGCAAAAAAGTGTTTTTAATATTGAAGATATTGGGTGTATCAAATTTAGTCAAATAGGGGTGAAGTATCCAGCCAGGTCTATTTTATTGCAGCTAACACTTCAATGGTATTTGTGCTTTACGAAATGCAATCTTACTTGAAAAATAAACATTAGAATGAAAACAAATTGGCATGAGTTATTTTTTAGTATATTATTTGTTTTATTTTAAACATATAACTACATATATTAATATATGTACGTTGATATGTTACATTCTTAAATATAATTAAAGTGTATAAATTAAAATTTTGTAAAAACTAAATAATAATTATATTTATGTTACAAATTTATAAACTTATGTATACATAAAAATAATATTTAAATAAAAAAAAAGCAATGTGAGTCCGATCACAGAGGAGATGTGTAAACATCTAGTAATGAAAAAAAATTTTTAAGTTGGAAGTACTTATGCTAGTACTTTCAAAACTTTCAATATTGTAAATACATATGAATTTGTTGGTTTTTGTTTGTTTTATTAAACTTATTTGGTTAGTAAATGGGCAGACTGCAGTATATGTATATGTACTGCATTCAAAATTACAGTAAGCAGTAAATTTACTGTTTACTAAAAAAATTCAATAAATTTTTACTGCTAATGAAATTTAATTTGCATTACCAGTAAAATCGTAGGGCCGTAATCATAATAAACTTGTAGCAAGTGGCAAAGTTTTTTCATTCAAATTTTGAAACTTTTGTATGAAAAACATTTAGCCACTTGGTAGAATTTCATTATGAATACGGGCATTACTGATTTCTGAAAATTCAATGCACCTCATCATATAACAAATCCTTTAGGCAATTTATAAAAATTGTGGAAAAAAATTTAAGTAAGCAGTAAAAATTTACTTGTTAAACATTTGTTATTGCTTTTTCTGAAACTTTAGTGGTACTGCAGTGCTCATCTATGGTTAATGCCTTTACTTTTACTTTTTAATTTTTAATTACTGTTGTTCATCGTTTAGTTGTTGCTTTTCTTGTTGTTGTGTACGCATTGCAATTAAAATAAATTCAGTAAAGTGCGACTTTGACTCGCGCACATTCGGTTTTGATAATTTTTTTTGATTTAGCTTTCTTCCTTTTTTAAGTCTTTACAGTTGAAACGATTTTTTTTTCAGTTTTATCGCTTTTTTCTCGTTTTGGCGTTTTTTTTCTCCTGTTGGGGTTTTTGAATTTTCGCAATTTTTTTCATTTTGGCGATTTTTTATGTTTTTGGGGTTTTTTATTTAGGCGATTTTTTTCATTTTGGCGATTTTTTCATATTGGCGATTTGTTTGTTTAAGGATTTTTTCATTTTGGCGATTTTTCCGGTTTTTCGCGATTTATTTTAGTCCTAGAGATTTTTTTTAATTTGGTGCTTTTTTCGTTTTGGCGATTTTTTGTTTGTTTTTGGCGATTTTTTTATATTTGGCGATTTTATATTTTTTTGATTTTTTAGTTTTACCGTTTTTGAAAATTTCAAGAGTTTTTCTCTTACGGTTTCCAAGATACAGCAAGTTGTCAAGATTACAAAGTCAAAATTGCATTAACTGATGGAACACCCATTGATTTAAATTTTTTAAATTTAGTATTAATTGTTGTAGTCTGTACAAAAATACACTAACTTTTAATATTTCAAGTTTATATATGTACAGTCAAATCCCGATAATTCGTACCCCGATAAATCGTAATTACCGATAATTCGTAATAAACTATCGGTTCCTTGAAAAATCTCGTTAATTCGTAAAATTTCCATACATTTTGGTCCCCTCTCTAGTTCGCATTTTTTTTTTCAAATAAAATCTTGTTTACCTCTTATAAATCGTGATTTTTTGCTAACTACCACTTATAATTCGTAATAAAAAACAGCAAAAACATGGAAAGAATGATGTTTTGTATTCCACAATTTTTTTTTGCGTGGATTTTTGCCTGTATGTGTTTATTTTCTTAAGATCAGTTTGCTAATGAATAATAAAGAAAAATGTCTGTAAAACTCTGTCGGTGTTACAAAAACAACAAATTTTTATTTTGTTGTTTATTTTTAACAATTGTTTCTTATGTTTTTTTTATAGTTTTAGTAAATAAATTAAAAAACCCCGTTAAATCGTATTTATTTTATTTTAACCCCGTTAAATCAAAACCCCGCTAAATCGAAAACCCCTATAATTCGTAAGAAATGGCCGGTCCATTGCTATTACGAATTATCGGGATTTGATTGTACATACAATTGTATGTATATTACATGGGATTTTTCCTTGCACGTTTTGGAACCCTTTAGTTTTTAACTCTCATGTATTTGTTGTTGTAGTGGCCAAATGTCTACACATTGTGTCCAAATTTCAAGTCCGTAGCTCTTACGGTTCATTTTCACCTTTGGTGTACGGAAATATACAGAAAACTAACCGGTGGCGGCGCACCGTCGGCTTCGAGCCGTTCGACTTGTTTCTCTGCTTGGTATTGCTTCTTTCAAACACTAATACACTAATACATAGCTCACACCGATTTGACAATGCAAAGAAATCTCAGCAAAGAAATCTCAGCAAAGAATCAAAGTCAAAAGATTTTTACCCCCTAGCGTATAGATGTTTACACATCAAAAATATAATAATAAATACGCAAAAAAATAATAAAACATAAAACATAATACATAAGCATTTGAATGTAATAGCCTTTTCATACTTACTCACATCTTTCATCTTCTATAAATTTGGTAAGATAATTACATATTCCCATAGGAATTTTACAGGGCTGAATGTTCAACATCTTCAAAAGATGTTCCTATCTCACTTTGTTCCGTTCAACATCTTTCGATTATTTTAATGTCATCACTAGAAAAAATGTATACAACTATATACATACATGCATACATACTATAAAAATGTATATACATGTATGTATGTATGTACATAAGTACATACATTGAAGGCTACATTTTGGAATATCCTTCCCAAAAAAAAGATACGTAATTACTCTAAGAATTTATTACAAACATATATGTATGCATATAATAAAATCTGTTATATATTTTTCCATATCGAAATAAATTACATAAAAGTAGTTGCAAATGTCTACGCGAAATCTTTGCGGATAAAGTTTGTTTCTGGAACGCAAACGGTATTCGCCAACATAAAAATGAACTTGAGCACTTCCTCATGGAAAAAAATATTGATATAATGTTGGTTTCTGAGACTCATTTGACCTCAAGAAGCTTATTTAAAATAAATGGTTACACTTTATATGATACAAAGGACCCGAGAGAGAGAGCATGTGGTGGATCAGCAATTCTGATTAAGTCAAGACTCAAGCACTATGTCCTTGACAACGTTAGTGAAAAATATTTGCAAGTAACGAATATTTTTGTAGAAAATTTTTGTGCGAATTTCGTGATGTCATCAATTTACTCACCTCCCAGATTTTCAGTTACCGAAGATCAATATGAGAAGTTCTACAAATCGCTTGGATCTTGTTTCGTGGCAGCTGGTGACTACAATGCAAAACATACGTACTGGGTATCGCGTCTTGTTACACCTAGAGGTCGAGCCTTGTTCAATACAATTTCAAAAATGGGCTTAGATGTCATTTCGAGTGGGGAGCCTACTTACTGGCCTACTGACGTAAGAAAAATTCCAGATGTTATAGATTTTGCCGTCACGAAAAATATTCATAGGGACTTAATTCATGTAGAGGCCTCTCTAGATCTGTCCTCCGATCACTCTCCAACAATAGTTACAATTTTCAACCCACTAAGGAGTGATTTAACTAACTCATATGTGAAGATGATTAATGGAATCAATTGGCTGGCATTCAAGAAATATCTTAGTAGTCACTGCGTAGAAAACATTCAGCTTAGATCATGCGATGATATTGAATTTAACATTGCCAATCTTAACGAAAATATTAAACAGGCTGCTGAACACGCCACTACCTCCTATCCGCAGACCGGCTTAAACAGAATTTATTCTACGGAAATTGAACGTCTTGTATGTAAAAAAAGGAGAGCTAGAAGAGAATGGCAACAACACAGATCACCCCTAAATAAAATCAGACTTAAAGAATGTACTAAACGACTCAAGGAGCTGCTATCGTCGGAAAAAACTGCACTACTGGAAAAGTATTTAGAAGGTCTTGATGTAACGTCCGTATCTAATTACTCTTTATGGCGCGCTACTAGAAATCTTAAACGACCCGTTGATCTTAAATCACCATTGCGTACTGCGACCGGAGGCTGGGCAAGAAGTGATAGTGAGAAAGGTAACTTATTTTCTGAGCATTTAAAATCTGTATTCACTCCCAATTCATGTACGGGTGCTGCTGATTTACCGTGTGTAGTTTCTCTACCCAATCGTCCCTTAAGGTTTAAGATGCGTGAAGTAAAAAAAGTAATTGCTGAACTCAACCCGAAGAAAGCTCCAGGTATTGATGGCATTAGTAACAAAATGCTCATGAACTTGCCTTCTATTGCAATAAGAATCCTGCTATTTACTTTTAATGCTATTTTAAGAATGCAGTATTTTCCACATAACTGGAAACTGGCCAAGATCAAAATGATTTCAAAGGCGGGCAAAGATCTTACCAAGACTGAGTCATATAGGCCTATAAGCTTACTATCTACAATCTCAAAGCTTTTCGAAAAGCTGCTCATGACTAAATTGTCCAAAATTTTAACTGATAATGGGTGCATCCCGGACCATCAATTTGGCTTTAGAAGTCAGCACAGCACGATTGAACAAACGCATAGACTGGTCCAAGTTGTAAGAAGAACATTTGAAGAAAAGAAGTATTGTTCTGCTCTCTTTATTGATGTTTCTCAGGCGTTTGATAAAGTATGGCACGAAGGCCTAGTTTTAAAATTGAAGACATATCTGCCAATAAACATTCAAAAGCTTTTGGAAAGTTATATTATTGATAGGAAGTTCACTGTTGTGGAAGGAGAGTTCACGAGTGTGCCCGAAACTATATCTTCTGGTGTGCCCCAGGGTAGTATTCTGGGTCCTGTCTTGTATTTAATATATACTTGTGATATGCCTGTGAGCAATAATATCCATATTTCTACTTTTGCCGATGATACAGCCTGTATGAGTGTGCACGAAAACCCTTATGAGGCATCCCGCAATCTCCAGGAACATATCACTAAGCTGGAAATATGGTTGAACTTATGGAGAATTAAAGTCAATGAACAAAAGTGTGTCCATATAACATTCACCCAAAGAAGAGAAACTTGCTCCCCCATTCGAATCAACAATCAAAATATTCCTCAACATTCCCAAGTGAAATACCTTGGTATACACCTTGATCGAAGACTTACATGGAAACATCATATTGACTCTAAGTTAACTCAGATGAAACTTAAGTTAACTTAAATATATTGGTTGATTGGCAGAAACTCAACACTCAGCCTAGACTGGAAACTTTTATTATACAAGTCGCTTTTGAAGCCAATATTGCGCTACGGAATTCAGTTATGGGGCAGTGCTTTAGCTTCCAATGTCGAGAGAATCCAACGAAGGCAAAACAAAATTTTACGGTTAATAACATGGGCTCCATGGTACATCCAAAATTCTATTATACATCGTGTTTTAAATATGCCACTAGTGACTGAAGAAATTGCAAAATACGCAGGCAAATATTTAACAAAACTCGAATCACATCCTAATCCGCTTGCTCGTAATATTTTGAATTTTACACATCCGCTTAAAAAAGAGGGATACACGTGCTCTTATACCTAACAGTCCAGATGGGACTACTTGAAAATACTTTCCCCCCCCCCTTTTTTTTTTTTGATTATCACTACTAATGTATTATTTATAACTACCACTAAGTTTATGTCCGACACTGGTCGGGTCTTATAATTTTTTTTATAGATTTAAGATTTGAATACTTATTGTTAGTTCATATATGAAGATACAATAAATAAATACATGCATTTAAAAAAAAAAAAAAAAATATCTTCATCATCATTGTCCGCTGGCATAATTTCTACTAATTCTGCATATTGTTGCATTATTTGTTTCTGCTCCTCAGGAGCCAGCAATTAAATCAATTTCTACTGAATTTTTAAATTGCAATTTATTATTTAATTTTTAGTTGCTCTTACTAGTAAAAATAGTATTATAATATGTACATGACAGATGAAAGATGAAGGATGTTGTAATGCGAACCGCTTTTTTCAATTTTCAACATATTCCACGCATTCCTCAAAGATGTGAGTGAGTATAAAAAGGGTATAGTACATAAACATAAAAAAAAATATTTGGATTATATATACATTCACGATTAAATATTGTGTATATTTTTATTAATTAATTAATTTTTGTAATATATGTTATAAAAATTTCAATAGATTAGTCAACTACCATTGAGTCACTAACTCCATCTCTATAATGACCAAAAGCTCTTGTTTTTACTTGATCTTCCAAAACTTTAAACTTTCGTTTCATGTAGCCATAGTGGAAGTCGTACATCTTCCACTTAGATAATTCTAAAACTGCTAGACCTATATATGTGGATTTATCGTAATATGGTTTCAGTTCTTTTAATTCAACTGCATACATGTTATCACCAAATTTTATTAAACTTAAAAAATTCGGTTTAGAAATCAATGCCCTCAATCCTAAATGATTTCTGTTTGTAGTTTCCCACTCTGTCGCAATATAGATAGCTTTTCTTTTGTCTACGTTTTCCATAGTCTTCCCATAAGCCGCATTATTAAGAAGCATAAAAAAGTCCTTCTCAAATGCATTTTTGGCATTCGTACGATATGAAGTATTTAGGTCAATATATTTTTTAAGCCAAGGGGACTACTTAAATCTTAATATTCTGTGTATTTTATGCAATACAAGCCCCTTTGAAATACATTGAAGTAAGATTTTATGATGAATAACATAATTCTTTATGAATGTAAAGTCTGCTATTAACTTCTTACTATTATACTGTGATGTTCTTTTGTTTTGGGGACAAAAAAGGATGTCATTATGGTGGTCATGAAGTGAGTCTGGATACTCAATACCTACTTCCAAATAGTAACCAACTTCTGGTGTATTAGTAACTTCATTGATATTAAAGACTTAAATTTCACCAGAACTTAACCATTAGAATCCTCCATGAGGTTAATGTTGAGACATTGCCCAACCATATAAATTGTTAGCATCTAAATACATCAAATATTCTGAAGGCTTATTATTATCAAAACCATTCATGTATTGGGTTTTAGATTTTGAATATCTTTTTGAGCACTGCAAAAGCCCACCCCTTATACTATTTTGAACAATTTGTTTTTAAATACATGAATTTATTTATTGTATCTTCATATGTGAACTAACAATAAGTATTCAAATCTTTAATCTAAAATATTGTCACGAAAATAGCCGTCGACAGGTTTAAGCAGTATTACACAAAAATATTCCAACAGGGTTAATGTAAGTGCTACGCGAAAATATTCCTACAGGGTCAAAGCAAAGAATAGTCTAGAATAGTAGCCAACAAGTAAATAAGCATGCCTAGTTTGATTAAACAAGCAAAAGCAACAACAACAAAAAAAGCGTCTGCTATTAAGAAGATTCACATATTTACACACAAAAATACATGCGAATTCAAACGAAAAGCAAAAGATAAACAACCACCGTGTGTTGCTTAGTTAATGATGTACACACGTACGCATATACACATGTATGTACATAGTTACCACATGAATTTAATTAGACAGCATATAAGATGATAATGATCGTCTAGACATTGCTTGAAACTTCTAGTGGAATTTGTGTGAAATATAAAAAGAGGTGAAGCAGTCAATGAGTTAGTTAGTTGCAGTTGTAAGTCAGTCGCGAACAGTTATAGTTAGTGCTAATCAGAAAGTAGTGAAGTTAAGAACTCGTTAGACAGTTGATAAATAAGTTGTGAATTAATAATAGTCTGTCGTGGAATTGAGATTATTGTGGAGTCTATCGTGTCGACTGGAGTAAAGGGAACAGCGCAGCAAATAGACGTGTATAAGGGTGTAAGTAAAGCCAGTGAGTCTTTATTGGTGTATCAACTGTGAATGCCGTGTGTGACAAGCAGCAGACAAAGAGGTATTGGTGTATCAACTGTGAGTGACGGCAGAGAGAGTCTCGTAAGTGACGGCAGCAGATAGAGAGGTGTCACGTGAATACTTGCGCAGCCAGATAAGAGACGTGCGTAAACTACAGCGAGGAAAGCGTAGTGGTAACCAGTTGTGAATATCTGTGTGTAAGTAGTAGTGAAATCCCACTCCTGGGACAATTAAAATTGTTAAATTGTTGCTGAAATTGTTAAATTTGGGTAATTAAAATTTGAAAATTGTTAAATTCTTGGAAATTTGTGTTTTCGGCGGCGCTTTGATGTTTTTTGTTTACATTAGGAGTTTTTGTTTACATTAAGTGTATGTCTGTCTGTCCGTCTGTCGGTCTGTCTGCCTGACCGTGGATGTTTGTGTGTGGAATATTTTGTGTGAATGTATTAAGGCGGTTCATAGTTTGGCGGTTTTTATGTGTGTATATACAGACGAGGAAAATCATGAAAATGATTTTTTCTAATACCAATGGTGAAATAGTGATTATTAATTTTTCCTAATGTCTACGGCAAAACATGTTTATTAATTTTTCCTAATGCCGACGGCAAAACATGAATATAATTTTTTCAAATGCCGACGGGAAAATGATTTTTCCTAATGACGACGGGAAAACATGATTATTATTTTTTTTTTCCTAATGCCTACGGCATGCATGATAATTTTTCCTAATGCCTACGGCAATGCATGATAATTTTTTCAAATGCCGACGGCAATACATGATTATTTTTTTTTTCCTAATGCCGACGGCAATACATACTTATTTTTCCTAATGCCTACGGCAATACATAATTATTTTCAAATGCCGACGGCAATACATGATAATTTTTCCTAATGCCTACGTCAATGCATGATAATTTTTCCTAATGCCGAAGGCAAAACATGATAATTATTTTTTTCAAATGCCGACGGCAAAACATGATTATTATTTTTTTCCTATTGCCGACGGCAAAACGTGAAAGTTATTTTTTCTAATGCTAATGTAGGTGTTGCTAGACTGTGGGAATTTAAGGCTGACCGTGATTTGAGTGGATGGCGTTGTTGCCGTAATATGTAACCATAGGAATTCGTGGGTGTGTCTGTCTGTCTGTGAGAATTTAGTTGAAGCTTCGATTGGAAGGGGGGCGGGGTGTAGTAGAGCTAGATCAATTGCATGTATATATATATGTGTGTGTGTGTGTGTGTGTGTGTGTGTGTGTGTGTGTGTATGTGTGTGTGTGTACGTTTGTAGGAATTTCTATAGGAGCTTAAGGCTGATTGCGATTTATGAGGGGCGAGGTGTACTAGTAATATGTAACCGAGGGAGTCTGTCTGTTTGTATTTCTGTAGGAGTTTAAGGCTGACCATGATTTGGGTGGGCATGGTTGTTGACGTAATATGTAGCCATGGAGATTTGTGGGTGTGTCTGTCTGTAGGAGTTTAAGGCTGATCGTGATTTGAGGTGGGTGAGGATGTTATTGAGGTAAATTGGTTATGTGTATGTATGTATGTATGGCCAGGGGAATTTGTGTATGCATATCTGGGGGAGAATTTAAGGCTAGTCGTGATTTGTGAAAGGTGGGGTGTTGTTGAAATTTTCTTGGATATTTCTTATATGAATTCTGCTATGTGTGTGTATTTGCGCTGATATTTATATGTAGGTGGAAATAAATTGTTTTCAGTATCGACATTTGGTACTATAAAATAATATCATATGTCTGGACTTCCGTAATCCTAGTATGCTTTTATACTTACTATTGCTTTATATTTTCTCATGCTTAAATTTGTCTCGCGTTGAAGTCGGTCTGTGTGAAATTTGTTTATATTACAGATTTTGTTTATTTAACTACATTCGTCTTCTTTGACTGAAAGAGTTTTCTACACACAGAGAAAAACCAACTTGAAATCAGTAAGAACCATGCTGAATTAATAAGAACCATTAGCGAAGGTTTAGCCATATTGAAATTTCTTATTTCAATATGGACAAAATATTAATTTACAGTATTCATTTATTAAACTCATTAGTTTGTAGATATCTCAATATACATTTTCTATTATATTAAAAATTATTGAATTAATGTGATGAATTCTTATTTTTAAGCTGCAGATTTTCCCTGAGTGTATGGATTGTTTATATTTGCATTGTGCTTTAACTAAACGACGCTTCATATATTTTCATGATGTAGGTCTAATAAATACTTAAGCATTGATAAGAAATTTGATATGTATACATACATATCTACAAATTGATTTTATGTATGTATGTATGTATGTATGTATGTACATATATATGTACATACAAATAAGTGTTCAACTCAATCTTTGAATACATTTTTTATTTTATTTTTTGTCATGTGATGTCTGTTGTTGGTGAAATTAAAAACATTTTAATTTTTATCTGCGTTTACTTAAAAGTTTGTGAGGATTTTCTGTTTTAAGTAAAACTGAATTCTTGAAGATATGTACTTACATACTCTATAGTAATAGTAACTATAATAGAAATATTTCTTATACTTAATTTACAGTTTTTTAAAGTATAGGGTATAAAATTTTTTCTAGCTGTAGCCTTCTACATTTATTTTGGAAAACTTGCTTTGCTTTTTAAAAATGTATAAACATTTTTAAATGAAACTGATCCGGCACTCCAGCTTAGGTACTGATAGTTTTTTTTTTGTTGTTAGTTAACTTACTTATTTTTTATTTTTTATTGATAAATATTGGAAATCAAAAGGGAGTTTTATATTGTAATTATTATTTTCATAATTGTTGAAAACAATCGCTGCTTTTTGTTTGTTTTTTGCGATGAAATCATTTGAATTACTTTTGCAACTTTACGCGTTTATAAAAATTATGTTATTTTCTATATTTCTTAATTTATAAGACTTTTAGACTTTGTCCTTTAGAGGTTATATATTCTATTATACGATTATGAATAAGAATGCAGTAAGCTGATGTATTTGCTTACTGCTTCAAATTAAAATTTTATTAAATTGAATAAAAGGAGTTTTTTTTTCTTAAACTCTGATGCAGTTAGAAGCGCTGGAGATTCTTTCATATAACAGCTTTTTTGAAATTTTTGATACATAGTATAATATAGAATTGGATAACATTTATTTTTAATTTTTATGTTAAGAAGTACCGGTATGAGACTGAATTTAAATGTACTTTTAAATTAGTTAAATCATAATGAACAAACATATTTTCTTCTTTAATAGCGATCAACAGAAAACGAACTCGTTTTCATATAATTTAGGTATACCCTATCGACGGCTCCTCTAGGATACAAGATGACTTTGTATGACGAAATTTCTGTTGCTTTATACTGATAATATGTTTACATTAATAAGATACATATACATATGTTTATTTTATGAACGGTGAGCACCTATGGCTTTTATTTAATGTTCTATATGACTTTTTTTTTCATTTTCTTTAATAATTTTCTCCCCATAATAGCATTCTAAATATTTCAAGGGCTCAAATGCTGTGTAGTCTTCTTCTGCAAACTTAACTAAGCGTCTAACTTCTTCCAATGCTTCTTTATAAGAAGATATTTTGTTATGGTCTTCTTCTACGATACGTGCCCATCGGACAGAGTGTACGTATTAGTTGGTCAGTCAGTCTCTATTTTTATTTATTTTTTTTTCTTCTAATGTGCCACTCCTTTTTTTAGATTTTACTACTTGGAATAGAGAATTTTTGTCTAATTTTTTGGTGGGTATATACATTAGGTATGTAGAAATTAGTTTAGATACAAAGAAATGCATGTTTAATATACAACTATTGTATCAAATCGATCTCAAATAACTCAGTTACCTCTACCAGCAATTCACCGTTGGTGTATTCATAAAGTGTTAGAAACAATGAAATATCTATGTTTTGAGAGAATTTTTCCCCTCAAGTATTTCTACATGAGGTTTGAGGGGTCAATCACTGTCGCATTCATATGTAATGATTATTCACTTAAAAAACGTCATCATCACCATCAATCATCTCCGTATACAATACATTCATGAGTTGGGTTGATCCAGATACAATTGCTGTCTCATCACCTTCTAACAGCTTTATATATTTTGCTAGTATGCATGCCTTAGCATGCTTCTATCGATAGTGACGTAAGAGTCCGAGATGTAGAGTGTTACAATTAAAAATCTTTACTATTAGAATTTACCAGTTCGCTCTTTTGAATTTTTACAAAGTAGATACATATGTATGTATTTCATTGACCACAAAATCATAAAATTTCTTTGCTTACAAAATTGTATGACGTGAGGATTTTTTTTTTTTTTGAAATTATACATGCTTCGGCATGCTTTCTTTTTTTTTTTCTATAAATTTATGTAATACTCATACAGATACAGATATGGGTGTTTTTTTCAGAGGTATAGAACTTCGAATTGAAATATAACACAAGAAAATCGTTTTAATGTCCATCAATTTGGCTTTATTGGAAGGATAGTTTTATGCCATTAATGTTTAAATATGATTTCGGGCATGTGGCAGCCGCGGCTGGCTCGAATAAAGCCAATTCTACAGGTCCAATTTTCAACCACTTTTTCGAGCATATGGGGCCGTATGTTGGCAATAACGCCACGAATGTTGGCTTCCAAGTCCCCTAACGTTTCTGGTTTGTTGGCGTAGACGAGCGACTTCACATATCCCCAAAGAAAATAATCCAATGGTGTCAAATAACACGATCTTGGTGGCGAATTGACAGGTCCATTCCGCGAAATTATGCGCTCATCGAATGTTTCCTTCAATAAATCGATTGTGACGTGCGCTGTGTGGCATGTAGCGCCGTCTTGTTGGAACCACAACTCATCCACATTCATGCCATCCAATTCGGGAACAAAATAGTCGGTTAGTCGGCTCCAATTGCTGTGCACGGTGGCGAATCGATTCATTCGGGTCCTCTTCAACACTTTGCTCTACAGCGGCAATTGTTTCTTCGGTGCGCACTGTTCGACGTCTCTGCGGATGCGTATTATCACATAGAGTAAACGTAGTGCGAAAACGATCCATGGTTAACCGAATTAATTGCTCTGATGGACGATTATGTCGACCATAAAATGGACGGAGCTTGCGGTAAACTTCGCGAACTGAACCATTATTTTCGAAATAAATTTGCACGATTTGCAAGCGTTGTTCTTTTGTCAACCTGTTCATGATAAAATGGCAAACCAAACTAAATATTAATCACTTGACAGCTGACAAAATGGCCGCCAGTTAAAAAAGTGATGCCAACTTAAAGTTCTATACCTCAATAAAAAACACCCTTTATAAAGTAAGATCTGTTTACTGTACATTTTAAAATTTATGCATACTTCAGCATGATTCTAGTTGAAGCGTATATTCATTCACTAAGTTTGTTTGATACTTATTCATACACATGTACATTCTTAAAGATTGGATATCAAAGAACAATTTCCGTAGTTTATCTATATTTTCTAAAGATCTGATAGCTAAAGAAATAAATAGAGTGAAGATCTTCTATAATAATCCCATTGTCATATTGTAAAATTTTGCGTGCTAGCGCTTTCGATGGGAAAATATACATACAACTTTATAAAAAGTGATAATATGATGTGCTGCTGAATATTGCACTATGTTATAGTTCATTTTAAACACTGAAGTTTTAGCAATATTTCATTCAGACCAACAAGTTTAGAGAATTCCACTACATTTAGTTAATTATCTTTCTTAAGACCCATCATTCCTAATCAATCCTACAAAAAACAACACAAACTAGATTTTTCGTTTTAATTTTATTTTTATTAAATTCAACATTCATTCTTCAAATTACTTTATACTATATTAAGTAGCTATTCCTCATTTGTTGAGTTGACTTTAATAGGAGACATTTTAATGGTACGATGAACTTTTCTATTGCATGCATTGAGTAAATCTTTATATATACCAATCCACTTATATGAACCATTAAAGCTAATTCTTTTCACATCATACCTTTCAATGATCTATTAAATCATTCTAATATTGATGCTTTCATATTAAGTAATGTTTAATCTTCTATTTATGTATGAGTTTTCCCAAGTATTTATTAAAAAATTCTTTAGAATCATCTGTTTGTAAGTTTTTTGGTACCCGTACTACTTCAAAAATATTTTCCATTGCCTTGGTTTTTAGAGTGCAGCTTTTATTTTCAGCTGTACTTTGAGAATGTGTCAATTACAGTCTTCAAAAATCAACAATTTCTATTTTCTGTAGAATAGTTCTACATTTCACCTAACTTAGCTCCATAAAACATCATATATTCCTGTCATTACATCTCTACAAGCACAAACAGTTGTTGAGATTTAATATGGAGTTCGTTAACTAAATTCCTTTTTAAAGACATTGAATTGTTTCACAGATTTTTTCGAAAGTGTTGTGATCTACATCTTTCACTTTCAGCTATTTATACTAACATGTAGTTAATTTTCTAATCTATATATTTAACAGTAAGCTCTTCAATTTGTTTTTAATTATTTACTTTTTAGAATTGCTTTTTCAATTTTATAACTATCTTCTTTCTCTAATTTTATTTCACGTTGTAGTTCCTCAATTTGCATTTAAATATATTCTAGAATATTAATGCTTTAAGCTATATTATTAATTTGTCTTGTATTTTATCTTCATTCAGTTTAATGTAACTATCAACAATAGTTTGTATCTAATTCATTTATGCCTTCCAATACTGATAAGTCAGTATAAATGTCTTCAGAATTGGAAGTCTATGAGTAAAATCATCGTCATCATCATTCTCAGTATTAGCATCATTAAATATGATGGTATTATCAAATATTGTTCCTTCTACTAGTTTCTTTGGGGTACTTGTCTATATCTTGAGTGAAGGTTTCTCAGGCTTTAAACTTGTATATTTTCAACTTCTGTCTTGATTTTACTTTCTTCTTTCATAAGAATTCTTTTAATATTTTTAGAACTATTTATGAATTCTTCTGCTATAGGTTTAAATGTATCTTTTAGTTGTTCACTTGTATCTATTTCACCAGTTTTTATACTACGAAGCTTTTTCTTCAACACATTTCTTGTTAACACCAACTGTTTTAAAATTTTCTCATCCATGTTCGCTAAGGGCAAATAACAGGTATCAGCAATCAGATCAGCTTTTCAGGAGCTGGTCTGGTTTTCAGATCAGCTTTTCAGGACCTGGTCTGGTTTTCAGATCAGCTTTTCAGGACCTGGTCTGGTTTTCAGATCAGCTTATCAGGACCTGGTCTGGTTTTCAGATCAGCTTTTCAGGACCTGGTCTGGTTTTCAGATCAGCTTATCAGGACCTGGTCTGGTTTTCAGATCAGCTTTTCAGGACCTGGTCTGGTTTTCAGATCAGCTTATCAGGAGCTGGTCTGGTTATCAGATCAGTTTATCAGGAGCTGGTCTGGTTTTCAGATCAGCTTGTCAGGAGCTGGTCTGGTTATCTGATCAGCTTATCAGGAGCTGGTCTGGTTTTCAGATCAGCTTATCAGGAGCTGGTCTGGTTATCAGATCAGCCTATCAGGAGCTGGTCTGGTTAGCAGATCAGCTTATCAGGACCTGATCTGATTTTCAGATCAGCTTATCAGGAGCTGGTCTGGTTTTCAGATCAGCTTATTATGTAACAGATCAGGCTATCAGGAGCTGTTCAGATTTTCATTTCAAGATATCTGAGTCAGATTTAGTTATCAGTGTACAAGTAGCTAGCCATTTATAACATTTATATACATGAAGTTTAAAGTCAGATGAAATACGAAAAAGTAAAGTTTTATGTAGTAAAATTATTTTCTATAACGCTCATCGTTTAATTCACTATCTTTGCTTATAATCAAAAATCCATACTTATCCTTTCAACATGCTTTTTATTTTTCTCACCTAACTTAAACATTAAATATACATTATGATGATCTCTTATTAAATGTTTGGTGATTCTGGTGTAAGTTTTACATAAGTAGAATGAATCAACATTCGTATCTCTCCCCATACAAAAATATGCTTCCCATATGCATCATCGTTAAATATCATATTAGAATTACTTTGGACTGAAATAACAGATTCACTATCTGTCGATTTTGTAATATCTTATTGTTTTAATTGATGTAATTAATTTCTTTATATCTGGGTTGATATAAAGATTTTGAGTATAAATAAATGTTCTCAAATTTAAGTCCATTAGGACTTTCTAGCAAACCAATCATAGCGTTTTTTTTTCGTAATTTGACAGGTCAACTATTGTTGCACGAATAGAATTTGATATAAGGGAACTATGATTTATTTTTGAACTATCGTTCGATGATTCATCAATATTTCGTACCAAGAATTATTTATGTTGTTTTGACTAAGGGTATGAGTCAATATTTATAAAATCCATTTCATAAATATCAGCTCATGCTCATAGTCAAAACAAAGTATGCTTTAAGTATTTAAAACCGCTATTACCATAAAAATGGTGGTTTTAAACACTTAAAATATACTTTGTTTTACTAACCGCATTTTATAACTAAATGCATTTCATAAATATTGACGCATACTCATAATCAAAACAGCATATAAATATCCTTTGTTTTGACTATGAGTATGAGTCATTATCTCTTATTATAGAAAAATAAAATAGTATGATTATATGATATCAGAAATCATGTTTTCTAATATCATATAACCATACTATTTGATTCTTTCTATAATAATAGATAATATTTATGAAATGCATTTATTTACAAAATGCGATTAGTAAAACAACATAAATATAGGATGGTATGAAATTTTGATGATTCATCAATATTTCGTACCAAGGTATTTTTAGGTTGTTTTTACTATGAGTATGCGCCAATATTTATGAAATGTATTTCATAAATATTATCTCTTATTATAGAAAAATTAAAAATGTAGCTATACGATATCAGAAAATATTTTCTGAAATCGTATAGCTATATTATTTTATTTGTCCTATAATAAGAGATAATGGCCCCTACTCATAGTCAAAACAAAGAATATTTTAAGAGTTTCAAATCAGTATTATCATACAAAATACTGATTTTAAACTCTTACAGCCTTATTTATAATACTTATTAAGGCTTTGGAAAGGCTTTTTAAAACAAATTTTTTATAAAAATTTTTTCTTAAAAAGTCTTTATAAAGCCCTAATAAGTGTTATAAATAAGGCTGTTAAAATATACTTTGTTTTACTAACCACATTTTTGTAACTAAACGCATTTCATAAATATAGATGCATACTCATAGTCAAAAAAAGGATATTTTTATGCTGTTTTGATTATGAGTGTGGATCATTATCTCTTATTATAGAAAAAATAAACTAATGCAGCTATACGATTTCAGAAAATATTTTCTGATATGGTATAGCTGTATTAGTTTATTTTTTTATAATAAGAGATAATATTTATAAAATGTATTTAGCTACATAAATGCGGTTAGTAAAACAACCTAAAATACCTTGGTACGAAATATTGATGATTCATCGAACAATAGTTCAAAAATAAATCATAGTTCCTTTATATCAAATTCTATTCGTGCAACAATAGTTGACCTGTCAAATTACGAAAAAAAAAAAAACGCTATGATTGGCTTGCTAGAAAGTCCTAATGGACTTAAATTTTGAGAACATTTATTTATACTCAAAATCTTTATATCACCCCAGATATAAATATCTGAAGAAATTAATTACATCAATTAAAATAATAATATATTACAAAATTTACCGATAGTGAATCTGTTATTTCAGTCCAAAGTAATTCCAATATGATATTTAACGATGATGCGTATGGGAAGCATATTTTTGTATGGGGAGAGATAAGAATGTTGATTCATTCTACTTATGTAAAACTTACACCAGAATCACCAAACATTTAATAAGAGATCATCATAATGTATATTTAATGTTTAAGTTAGGTGAGAAAAATAAAAAGCATGTTGAAAGGATAAATATGGATTTTTGATTATAAGCAAAGATAGTGAATTAAACGATGATCGTTATAGAAAATAATTTTACTAGATAAAACTTTACTTTTTCGTATTTCATCTGACTTTAAACTTCATGTATATAAATGTTATAAATAGCTAGCTACTTGTACACTACTTGTTTCTGGAACGCAAACGGCATTCGCCAACATAAAAATGAACTTGAGCACTTCCTCATGGAAAAAAATATTGATATAATGTTGGTTTCTGAGACTCATTTGACCTCAAGAAGCTTATTTAAAATAAATGGTTACACTTTATATGATACAAAAGACCCGAGAAGGAGAGCATGTGGTGGATCAGCAATTCTGATTAAGTCAAGACTCAAGCACTATGTCCTTGACAACGTTAGTGAAGAATATTTGCAAGCAACGAATATTTTCGTAGAAAATTTTTGTGCGAACTTCGTGATATCATCAATTTACTCACCTCCCAGATTTTCAGTTAGCGAAGATCAGTATGAGAAGTTCTACAAATCGCTTGGATCTTGTTTCGTGGCAGCTGGTGACTACAATGCAAAACATACGTGCTGGGGATCGCGTCTTGTTACACCTAGAGGTCGAGCCTTGTTCAATACAATTTCAAAAATGGGCTTAGATGTCATTTCGAGTGGGGAGCCTACTTACTGGCCTACTGACGTAAGAAAAATTCCAGATGTTATAGATTTTGCCGTCACGAAAAATATTCATAGGGACTTAATTCATGTAGAGGCCTCTCTAGATCTGTCCTCCGATCACTCTCCAACAATAGTTACAATTTTCAACCCACTAAGGAGTGATTTAACTAACTCATATGTGAAGATGATTAATGGAATCAACTGGCTGGTATTCAAAAAATATCTTAGTAGTCACTGCGTAGAAAACATTCAGCTTAGATCATGCGATGATATTGAATTTAACATTGCCAATCTTAACGAAAATATTAAACAGGCTGCTGAACACGCCACTACCTCCTATCCGCAGACCGGCTTTAACAGAATTTATTCTACGGAAATTGAACGTCTTGTATGTGAAAAAAGGAGAGCTAGAAGAGAATGGCAACAACACAGATCACCCCTAAATAAAATCAGACTTAAAGAATGTACTAAACGACTCAAAGAGCTGCTATCGTCGGAAAAAACTGCACTACTGGAAAAGTATTTAGAAGGTCTTGATGTAACGTCCGCATCTAATTACTCTTTATGGCGCGCTACTAGAAATCTTAAACGACCCGTTGATCTTAAATCACCATTGCGTACTGCGACCGGAGGCTGGGCAAGAAGTGATAGTGAGAAAGGTAACTTATTTTCTGAGCATTTAAAATCTGTATTCACTCCCAATTCATGTACGGGTGCTGCTGATTTACCGAGTGTAGTTTCTCTACCCCCTCGTCCCTTAAGGTTTAAGATGCGTGAAGTACAAAAAGTAATTGCTGAACTCAACCCGAAGAAAGCTCCAGGTATTGATGGCATTAGTAACAAAATGCTCATGAACTTGCCTCATATTGCAATAAGAATCCTGCTATTTACTTTTAATGCTATTTTAAGAATGCAGTATTTTCCACATAACTGGAAACTGGCCAAGATCAAAATGATTCCAAAGGCGGGCAAAGATCTTACCAAGACTGAGTCATATAGGCCTATAAGCTTACTATCTACAATCTCAAAGCTTTTCGAAAAGCTGCTCATGACTAAATTGTCCAAAATTTTAACTGATAATGGGTGCATCCCGGACCATCAATTTGGCTTTAGAAGTCAGCACAGCACGATTGAACAAACGCATAGACTGGTCCAAGTTGTAAGAAGAACATTTGAAGAAAAGAAGTATTGTTCTGCTCTCTTTATTGATGTTTCTCAGGCATTTGATAAAGTATGGCACGAAGGCCTAGTTTTAAAATTGAAGACATATCTGCCAATAAACATTCAAAAGCTTTTGGAAAGTTATATTATTGATAGGAAATTCACTGTTGTGGAAGGAGAGTTCACGAGTGTGCCCGAAACTATATCTTCTGGTGTGCCCCAGGGTAGTATTCTGGGTCCTGTCTTGTATTTAATATATACTTGTGATATGCTTGTGAGCAATAATATCCATATTTCTACTTTTGCCGATGATACAGCCTGTATGAGTGTGCACGAAAACCCTTATGAGGCATCCCGCAATCTCCAGGAACATATCACTCAGTTGGAAATATGGTTGAACTTATGGAGAATTAAAGTCAATGAACAAAAGTGTGTCCATATAACGTTCACCCTAAGAAGAGATACTTGCTCCCCCATTCGAATCAACAATCAAAATATTCCTCAACATTCCCAAGTGAAATACCTTGGTATACACCTTGATCGAAGACTTACATGGAAACATCATATTGACTCTAAATTAACTCAGATGAAACTTAAGTTAACTCAAATATATTGGTTGATTGGCAGAAACTCAACACTCAGCCTAGACTGCAAACTTTTATTATACAAGTCGCTTTTGAAGCCAATATGGCGCTACGGAATTCAGTTATGGGGCACTGCTTCAGCTTCCAATGTCGAGAGAATCCAACGAAGGCAAAACAAAATTTTACGGTTAATAACATCGGCTCCATGGTACATCCAAAATTCTATTATACATCGTGATTTAAATATGCCACTAGTGACTGAAGAAATTGCAAAATACGCAGGCAAATATTTAACAAAACTCGAATCACATCCTAATCCGCTTGCTCGTAATATTTTGAACTTTACTGGACACATCCGCTTAAAAAAGAGGGACACACGGGCTCTTATACCTAACACTCCAGATGGGACTACTTGAAAATACTTTCCCCCCCCCCCCCCCCCCCCTTTTTTGATTATCACTACTAATGTATTATTTATAACTACCACTAAGTTTATGTCCGACACTGGTCGGGCCTAATAATTTTTTTTTATAGATTTAAGATTTGAATACTTATTGTTAGTTCACATATGAAGATACAATAAATAAATACATGCATTAAAAAAAAAAAAAAAAAAAACTTGTACACTGATAACTAAATCTGACTCAGATATCTTGAAATGAAAATCTGAACAGCTCCTGATAGCCTGATCTGTTACCTGATAAGCTGATCTAAAAATCAGATCAGCTCCTGATAAGCTGATCTGAAAACCAGACCAGCTCCTGATAAGCTGATCTGATAACCAGACCAGCTCCTGATAAGCTGATCTGAAAACCAGACCAGCTCCTGATAAGCTGATCTGAAAACCAGACCAGCTCCTGATAAGCTGATCTGAAAACCAGACCAGGTCCTGATAAGCTGATCTGAAAACCAGACCAGGTCCTGAAAAGCTGATCTGAAAACCAGACCAGGTCCTGAAAAGCTGATCTGAAAACCAGACCAGGTCCTGAAAAGCTGATCTGAAAACCAGACCAGCTCCTGAAAAGCTGATATGATTGCTGATACCTGTTATTTGCCCTGGATGAGAAAATTTTAAAACAGTTGGTGTTGACAAGAAATGTGTTGAAGAAAAAGCTTCGTAGTATAAAAACTGGTGAAATAGATACAAGTGAACAACTAAAAGATACATTTAAACCTATAGCAGAAGCATTCATAAATAGTTCTAAAAATATTAAAAGAATTCTTATGAAAGAAGAAAGTAAAATCAAGACAGAAGTTGAAAATATACAAGTTTAAGGCCTGAGAAACCTTCACTCAAGATATAGACAAGTACCCCAAAGAAACTAGTAGAAGGAACAATATTTGATAATACCATCATATTTAATGATGCTAATACTGAGAATGATGATGACGATGATTTTACTCATAGACTTCCAATTCTGAAGACATTTATACTGACTTATCAGTATTGGAAGGCATAAATGAATTAGATACAAACTATTGTTGATAGTTACATTAAACTGAATGAAGATAAAATACAAGACAAATTAATAATATAGCTTAAAGCATTAATATTCAAGAATATATTTAAATGCAAATTGAGGAACTACAACGTGAAATAAAATTAGAGAAAGAAGATAGTTATAAAATTGAAAAAGCAATTCTAAAAAGTAAATAATTAAAAACAAATTGAAGAGCTTACGGTTAAATATATAGATTAGAAAATTAACTACATGTTAGTATAAATAGCTGAAAGTGAAAGATGTAGATCACAACACTTTCGAAAAAATCTGTGAAACAATTCAATGTCTTTAAAAAGGAATTTAGTTAACGAACTCCATATTAAATCTCAACAACTGTTTGTGCTTGTAGAGATGTAATGACAGGAATATATGATGTTTTATGGAGCTAAGTTAGGTGAAATGTAGAACTATTCTACAGAAAATAGAAATTGTTGATTTTTGAAGACTGTAATTGACACATTCTCAAAGTACAGCTGAAAATAAAAGCTGCACTCTAAAAACCAAGGCAATGGAAAATATTTTTGAAGTGGTACGGCTACCAAAAAACTTACAAACTGATGATTCTAAAGAATTTTTTAATAAATACTTGGGAAAACTCATACATAAATAGAAGATTAAACATTACTTAATATGAAAGCATCAATATTAGAATGATTTAATAGATCATTGAAAGGTATGATGTGAAAAGAATTAATTAGTTTTAATGGTTCATATAAGTGGATTGGTATGTATAAAGATTTACTCAATGCATGCAATAGAAAAGTTCATCGTACCATTAAAATGTCTCCTATTAAAGTCAACTCAACAAATGAGGAAAAGCTACTTAATATAGTATAAAGTAATTTGAAGAATGAATGTTGAATTTAATAAAAATAAAATTAAAACGAAAAATCTAGTTTGTGTTGTTTTTTGTAGGATTGATTAGGAATGATGGGTCTTAAGAGAGATAATTAACTAAATGTAGTGGAATTCTCTAAACTTGTTGGTCTGAATGAAATATTGCTAAAACTTCAGTGTTTAAAATGAACTATAACATAGTGCAATATTCAGCAGCACATCATATTATCACTTTTTATAAAGTTGTATGTATATTTTCCCATCGAAAGCGCTAGCACGCAAAATTTTACAATATGAAAATGGGATTATTATAGAAGATCTTCACTCTATTTATTTCTTTAGCTATCAGATCTTTAGAAAATATAGATAAACTACGGAAATTGGACTTTGATATCCAATCTTTAAGAATGTACATGTGTATGAATAAGTATCAAACAAACTTAGTGAATGAATATACGCTTCAACTAGAATCATGCTGAAGCATGCATAAATTTTAAAATGTACAGTAAACAGATCTTACTTTATATCTGTATCTGTATGAGTATTACATAAATTTATAGAAAAAAAATGAAAGCATGCCGAAGCATGTATAATTTAAAAAAAAAAAAAATCCTCACGTCATACAATTTTGTAAGCAAAGAAATTTTATGATTTTGTGGTCAATGAAATACATACATATGTATCTACTTTGTAAAAATTCAAAAGAGCGAACTGGTAAATTCTAATAGTAAAGATTTTTAATTGTAACACTCTACATCTCGGACTCTTACGTCACTATCGATAGAAGCATGCTAAGGCATGCATACTAGCAAAATATATAAAGCTGTTAGAAGGTGATGAGACAGCAATTGTATCTGGATCAACCCAACTCATGAATGTATTGTATACGGAGATGATTGATGGTGATGATGACGTTTTTTAAGTGAATAATCATTACATATGAATGCGACAGTGATTGACCCCTCAAACCTCATGTAGAAATACTTGAGGGGAAAAATTCTCTCAAAACATAGATATTTCATTGTTTCTAACACTTTATGAATACACCAACGGTGAATTGCTGGTAGAGGTAACTGAGTTATTTGAGATCGATTTGATACAATAGTTGTATATTAAACATGCATTTCTTTGTATCTAAACTAATTTCTACATACCTAATGTATATACCCACCAAAAAATTAGACAAAAATTCTCTATTCCAAGTAGTAAAATCTAAAAAAGGAGTGGCACATTAGAAGAAAAAAAAATAAATAAAAATAGAGACTGACTGACCAACTAATACGTATACTCTGCCCGATGGGCACGTATCGTAGAAGAAGACCATAACAAAATATCTTCTTATAAAGAAGCATTGGAAGAAGTTAGACGCTTAGTTAAGTTTGCAGAAGAAGACTACACAGCATTTGAGCCCTTGAAATATTTAGAATGCTATTATGGGGAGAAAATTATTAAAGAAAATGAAAAAAAAAGTCATATAGAACATTAAATAAAAGCCATAGGTGCTCACCGTTCATAAAATAAACATATGTATATGTATCTTATTAATGTAAACATATTATCAGTATAAAGCAACAGAAATTTCGTCATACAAAGTCATCTTGTATCCTAGAGGAGCCGTCGATAGGGTATACCTAAATTATATGAAAACGAGTTCGTTTTCTGTTGATCGCTATTAAAGAAGAAAATATGTTTGTTCATTATGATTTAACTAATTTAAAAGTACATTTAAATTCAGTCTCATACCGGTACTTCTTAACATAAAAATTAAAAATAAATGTTATCCAATTCTATATTATACTATGTATCAAAAATTTCAAAAAAGCTGTTATATGAAAGAATCTCCAGCGCTTCTAACTGCATCAGAGTTTAAGAAAAAAAACTCCTTTTATTCAATTTAATAAAATTTTAATTTGAAGCAGTAAGCAAATACATCAGCTTACTGCATTCTTATTCATAATCGTATAATAGAATATATAACCCCTAAAGGACAAAGTCTAAAAGTCTTATAAATTAAGAAATATAGAAAATAACATAATTTTTATAAACGCGTAAAGTTGCAAAAGTAATTCAAATGATTTCATCGCAAAAAACAAACAAAAAGCAGCGATTGTTTTCAACAATTATGAAAATAATAATTACAATATAAAACTCCCTTTTGATTTCCAATATTTATCAATAAAAAATAAAAAATAAGTAAGTTAACTAACAACAAAAAAAAACTATCAGTACCTAAGCTGGAGTGCCGGATCAGTTTCATTTAAAAATGTTTATACATTTTTAAAAAGCAAAGCAAGTTTTCCAAAATAAATGTAGAAGGCTACAGCTAGAAAAAATTTTATACCCTATACTTTAAAAAACTGTAAATTAAGTATAAGAAATATTTCTATTATAGTTACTATTACTATAGAGTATGTAAGTACATATCTTCAAGAATTCAGTTTTACTTAAAACAGAAAATCCTCACAAACTTTTAAGTAAACGCAGATAAAAATTAAAATGTTTTTAATTTCACCAACAACAGACATCACATGACAAAAAATAAAATAAAAAATGTATTCAAAGATTGAGTTGAACACTTATTTGTATGTACATATATATGTACATACATACATACATACATACATACATAAAATCAATTTGTAGATATGTATGTATACATATCAAATTTCTTATCAATGCTTAAGTATTTATTAGACCTACATCATGAAAATATATGAAGCGTCGTTTAGTTAAAGCACAATGCAAATATAAACAATCCATACACTCAGGGAAAATCTGCAGCTTAAAAATAAGAATTCATCACATTAATTCAATAATTTTTAATATAATAGAAAATGTATATTGAGATATCTACAAACTAATGAGTTTAATAAATGAATACTGTAAATTAATATTTTGTCCATATTGAAATAAGAAATTTCAATATGGCTAAACCTTCGCTAATGGTTCTTATTAATTCAGCATGGTTCTTACTGATTTCAAGTTGGTTTTTCTCTGTGTGTAGAAAACTCTTTCAGTCAAAGAAGACGAATGTAGTTAAATAAACAAAATCTGTAATATAAACAAATTTCACACAGACCGACTTCAACGCGAGACAAATTTAAGCATGAGAAAATATAAAGCAATAGTAAGTATAAAAGCATACTAGGATTACGGAAGTCCAGACATATGATATTATTTTATAGTACCAAATGTCGATACTGAAAACAATTTATTTCCACCTACATATAAATATCAGCGCAAATACACACACATAGCAGAATTCATATAAGAAATATCCAAGAAAATTTCAACAACACCCCACCTTTCACAAATCACGACTAGCCTTAAATTCTCCCCCAGATATGCATACACAAATTCCCCTGGCCATACATACATACATACACATAACCAATTTACCTCAATAACATCCTCACCCACCTCAAATCACGATCAGCCTTAAACTCCTACAGACAGACACACCCACAAATCTCCATGGCTACATATTACGTCAACAACCATGCCCACCCAAATCATGGTCAGCCTTAAACTCCTACATAAATACAAACAGACAGACTCCCTCGGTTACATATTACTAGTACACCTCGCCCCTCATAAATCGCAATCAGCCTTAAGCTCCTATAGAAATTCCTACAAACGTACACACACACACACACACACACACACACACACACATATATATATATATATACATGCAATTGATCTAGCTCTACTACACCCCGCCCCCCTTCCAATCGAAGCTTCAACTAAATTCTCACAGACAGACAGACACACCCACGAATTCCTATGGTTACATATTACGGCAACAACGCCACCCACTCAAATCACGGTCAGCCTTAAATTCCCACAGTCTAGCAACACCTACATTAGCATTAGAAAAAATAACTTTCACGTTTTGCCGTCGGCAATAGGAAAAAAATAATAATCATGTTTTGCCGTCGGCATTTGAAAAAAATAATTATCATGTTTTGCCTTCGGCATTAGGAAAAATTATCATGCATTGACGTAGGCATTAGGAAAAATTATCATGTATTGCCGTCGGCATTTGAAAATAATTATGTATTGCCGTAGGCATTAGGAAAAATAAGTATGTATTGCCGTCGGCATTAGGAAAAAAAAATAATCATGTATTGCCTTCGGCATTTGAAAAAATTATCATGCATTGCCGTAGGCATTAGGAAAAATTATCATGCATGCCGTAGGCATTAGGAAAAAAAAATAATAATCATGTTTTCCCGTCGTCATTAGGAAAAATCATTTTCCCGTCGGCGTTTGAAAAAATTATATTCATGTTTTGCCGTCGGCATTAGGAAAAATTAATAAACATGTTTTGCCGTAGACATTAGGAAAAATTAATAATCACTATTTCACCATTGGTATTAGAAAAAATCATTTTCATGATTTTCCTCGTCTGTATATACACACATAAAAACCGCCAAACTATGAACCGCCTTAATACATTCACACAAAATATTCCACACACAAACATCCACGGTCAGGCAGACAGACCGACAGACGGACAGACAGACATACACTTAATGTAAACAAAAACTCCCAATGTAAACAAAAAACATCAAAGCGCCGCCGAAAACACAAATTTCCAAGAATTTAACAATTTTCAAATTTTAATTACCCAAATTTAACAATTTCAGCAACAATTTAACAATTTTAATTGTCCCAGGAGTGGGATTTCACTACTACTTGTGTAATTTATTAGTTTATGTTGTATTAGTGTATTTAAGCTCTTGAGTAATTTAGTTTAAGTGTATTTGTAAATAAAACTTGTATCATTCTTAACCCTAATTACTACACTCGGCTCTTGTATTCATTTGCAAATCTTCGGATCTACGGAAAAGCGTTTTTATAGAGAGAAAAACGTAACAATATAATTATTAGTCCCGACCAGTGTCGGACATAAACTTAGTGATAGTTATAAATAATACATAAGTAGTGATAATCAAAAAGTGAATATAAATGTTGTATCAAGCAGTAATATCTGGAGTGTTGAGTATAAGAGCCCTTGTGTCTCTCTTTTTTAGGTGGATGTATCCAGTTAAATTCTAGATATTGCGAGCAAGCGGATTAGGATGTGATTCGAGTTTAGTTAAATATTTTCCTGCGTATTTCGAAAATTTTTTCAACCACTAGTAACATTTTTAAATCACGATGTATATTTGAATTTTTTATGTACCATGGAGCCGATGTTATTAACCGTAAAATTTTGTTTTGCTTTCGTTGGATTCTCTCGATATTGCAAGCTGAAGCAGTGCCCCATAGTTGAATTCCGTAACACCATATTGGTTTCAAAATCGACTTGTATATTAAAAGTTTACAATCTAGACTGAGTGTTGAATTTCTACCAATCAGCCAATGTATCTCAGTTATTTTAAGTTTCATTTCTGTTAGCTTTGAGTCAATATGGTGTTTCTATGTAAGCCGGCGATCAAGGCGTATATCAAGGTATTTCACATGTGAATGTTGAGGAACAACTTGACTGTTGATTCTAATGGGGAAACAAGTATCTTTTCGTAGGATAAAGGTTATATGCACGCACTTCTGTTCGTTTACTTTTATTCTCCATAAGTTTAACCATAGCTCAAGGTTCCTGAAGATATCGGGATGCCTCATGAGGGTTTTCGTGCATGCTAAGGCAGGCTGTATCATCGGCAACTGTAGAAGTATAGATATTACTGCTCACAGCCACATCACAAGTATAAATCAAATACAAAATTGGCCCCCCAATACTCCCTTGTGGTACACCGGATGAGAAGGTTTCGGGCGTACTCATAAATTCTCCTTCCATAATAGAGATCTTCCGCCTAAAATATAACTTTCCAAAAGTTTTAGAATGTTATTTGGTAGATATGTCTTCAATTTTAAAATTAGGCCATCATGCATTAAATGCCAGGCCAGAACAATACTTTTTTCTTCGGATATTTTCCTTATAAGTTGAACCAATCTATGCGTTTGTTCAATAGTGCTATGCTGACTTCTAAATAAATTGATGGTCCGCTATGCATATATTATCTGTTAGATAAGGGGACAATTTTGTCATGAGCAGCTTTTCGAAGAGTTTTGACATTTGGGACAGCAAACTTATTGGCCTAAATGACTCTGCTTTGGTAATATGTTTGCCTGGCTTTGGAATCATTTTGACCTTGGCAAGCTTTCAGTATTGTGGATAATACTCCAGTCGTAATATGGCATTAAAAATAAACAGCAGGATTCCTATTGCAATATGCGGCAAGTTCATCACCATTTTGTTACTAATTCCATCAATACTTTTAGCTTTCTTTGGTTTGAGTTCAGCAATTACTTTTTGTACTTCCCGCATCTTAAACTTTAAGGGTCGAGGGAGTAGAGCAACTACACTCGGCAAATTAGAAACATCAGTACATGTGTTTGGCGTAAATACGGATTTTAAATGTTCAAAAAATATTTTACATTTTTCCGCTTCTTGCCCAACCTCCAGTAGATGTGCGCAGAAGTGGCTTAAACTAGACAAGTGTTTTAAGCTTTCAAGCAGCGCGCCACAAGGAGTAATTTGATGCTTGTGTAACCTTCCAGATAATTTTTAATGGATGCAGTTTTTCAGATGCTAACAACTCTTGGAGTCTTTTAGTACAATCCTTAAATCTGATTTTATTTTGGGGTTATCTATGTTGTTGCCGTTCCCTTCTAGCTCTCCTTTTTTCATACTCGAGATGTTCAATATCCCAAGAATAAATTTTATTAAACCCAGTCTGCGGATGGGAGGTAGTGGCATGCTCAGCAGCCTTTTTAATATTTTCATTAATATAGACAATGCTAGATTCAATATCATTGGGTGTTCTTAGCGTAATATTTTCCGTGCAATGACTACTACGATATTTTTTGAATACCAGCCATTTAACACGATTGATCATCTCTATATATGGGTGAGGTAAGTCACTTCTTAGTGGGCTACAGATTGACAAGGTAGTGGGAGAGTGATCGGAAGACAGATCTAGAGCAGCTTCAACATGAATTAAATCCCTAGAAATATTTTTCATTACCCGAAAATCTATAACATCCGGAATTTTTCGTATGTCAGTAGGCCTGTAAGTGGGCTCCCAACTCGAAATAACATCCAATTCCATTTTTTTAAATTGTACTAAACATAGCTCAACCTCTAGTTTAGCGATTCCAACTATTTATAACCCAAACGCGCTACTACCCTTCTCAAAACGCGCTAGAACGCGCTAAGTTACAGCATTGTCAAATATTTATAACAAAAACGA
This sequence comes from Tachina grossa, assembly GCA_949987645.1. Taxonomy (NCBI): domain Eukaryota; kingdom Metazoa; phylum Arthropoda; class Insecta; order Diptera; family Tachinidae; genus Tachina; species Tachina grossa. The sequence continues at coordinate 512,935 of CATLJX010000072.1, forward strand.
GCTATTTTCTACGCGCTAAATTAAATTTCAATAAAAGTCGATGTATGTATTAGTACTCGTACTAAAAGTAAATTTTCAGATTTTGCAATATTACTTCCTCTACATTATGTTTTAATAAACTAAAATAATTTACAACAGAATCAGAATCGCCTTCCGAATAATCGAAATCCTTAGTTTTTACTTTTAATATATTTGTAAAACTTTGTAACAACATATAAATTGTCGAATAGTTTTGCGATTCAAATGCTTTTTGTAATTCAGCTATAATAGATGCTTAATAAGTTATGTTTATATTTTGGGTCATCTAGTACATAATTTTAGTTGTGAAATTAAAAAATATTTGCCATTAAGTATTAAAATGCGTTTTTAATTCCAACCGCTGTCAAACTAATATTGTTTGCGATAGCTAAATCATTAACTAATTAAAAAAAATTTATCAGAGTTTTGGATATTAGAAAATTTTTAAATTTATACAAATAAAGTTGAAAAAATATTGAACTGAAATGATATTATTGACTTTATTCAAAACGTGCTAATTTAGAGCTTTTTTTATTTAACGCTCTAAGACGGAAAAAAGTGCGTTTGGCATAGTTAAACCGCGCTAAATTGGCATCACTGCTCTAGGTGTTACAAGGCGCGAACTCCAGTACGTATGTTTTGCGTTGTAGTCTCCAGCTGCCACAAACAAGATCCAAGCAATTTGTAGAACTTTTCATACTGATCATTGGTAACTAAAAATCTGGGAGGTGAATATATTGATGATATCACGAAATTCGAACAAAAATTTTCTACAAAAATATTCGTTGCTTGCAAATATTCTTCACTAACGTTGGTCAAGGATATAGTGCTTGAGTCTTCACTTAATTAGAATTGCAGATCCACCGCATGCTCTCCCTCTGGGGTCCTTTTTGTCATATATGTATAGTGTAGCCATTAATTTTGAAAAAGCTTCTCGAAGTCAAATGAATCTCAGAGACCAACATTATGTCAATTTTTTTTTCGCAAGGAAGTGCTCAAGTTCATTTTTATGTAGGCGAATGCCTTTTGCGTTCCGGAAACATATTTTTAACGTATTCATGGTTTGTTAACTAATGCTTGAAGTAGTGTATTCTGCATTCGTAGCATTTCTTGCATCATGTTAGTCATATTTGTTGTGAAGTTGTTGATAGTGTGCACAAGATTTTCAATAGTGGCTTCAAGACGATTAAAATTAAAGTTTGAGTTTGTATTTGTTGAATTATTTTGCTGTGAAATATTTTGTGTCGGAATAAAACTAGCCTTAGAAGCATCGGCATACGATACACGTGAAGTAACTGGTTGACTCATTTGAGCAAGATTGGAGGAGTAAGCGTTTACTGATTTGACTGGAGCTAATTTTGGTTTTTGTCCTATAGTTTGTTGATTTTTTGGCTTATTGCAACTAGCAGTGCAGTGTAATTCGCCGCACACAACACAAACAGAGGATAAATTGTAGTATATTTTTGTATGGCCATAGTCTTGGCAATTATGGCACTGTACAGGACCTGAACGCTTATGTGGCTCTTCAACTGTGACTTTTTGGTACAAGAGGTATTTTAAATTATAAATTGGATGCGTCTCATTTTTTCTTAATTTTATATCATTTGGCTCAACTTCAACTCGAAATAGAGGTTGGGAGATCTTCACCCTATTTATTATGTTAGATACATTTTTTACCTTAAATCCCTGGAGGACAAGTGCATCTTTTATTTCTTCCGGAACAACGTAAGAATCTATGCCCTTCAATACGATCTGCAGGCCTTTAGCACTCTTAAGCTGGTATGTGTAGAAACTTGTTTTATTTTTTTCAAATTCAGAAACCATTTTGCGGAAATCTTTTTCGTCATAAATTTGAATTTTCGTTTTATCGATGTTGCCACGTTTTATTGGGACAATGTGAAATTTATTCTCACCAATGACCGAAATTAATTTTTTAATAAGGGCATTTGAATTTTTTTCTCTCAAATAGATTGGTGGTGGCTTGGATGAACACGAGCCTGAAGAGGATGATATTACTGGCTTATATGAAGAAGTACTAGGCAACTGTAATGTTAATGAAGCACTACTATTTGACATTGGACAGAGCGAATTAGACCGCTGACTAAAAATTGGTTCTGCCGTTAAAAAAATACTTTCATCAGGTTTATTATTTATATTGTTTTCATTACGAGTTTCAGAACTCACAGTAGAATAAGAATTTTTGCCGTTAGAACTCACTTCAAAATTTTTTGTATATGAGGTACTCACACAGAGAATTCCTCAAGGGTACTTCGTTTGTGTTTTTTTGTTTGCGGTCTTTTTTTGTTTTTGTTATTTATGATTGTTTATTTGTTTTTGAGGTACTCATACAGAGTATTCCTTAATGTCACTTTGCTTATTTTTTTTTGTTTGCGGTTTTTTTTTTGTTTCTGTTATTTCTACTATGTAAAAAATATTAGCAAAGTATAAAGCTTATTTATTATGCATTAAACACATTCACTACAGCAGGCTACACGAACACACGACTTCACATGCCGCTAGCAGCATTTGTCGCCTCGTAGCCGGCTACTTAATTATTTTGGAGACGGCAGCAGCACCATCTGCAGCTGATATTCAAGTACAAATACATGGTTCAGTATTGCAACTTTTATATATTTTGCATTTATAAAAATTAATTAATTAAAAATTACTCTCTTAAAATGTACTTATTTCAGGTAAAAGTACAAAAATTAATCAATTTATTCTTTACATCAATTTTTGGATATTGTTTCTGTTAAATAATATGAAATAATTGTACAAAATCATTCATTTAACATTTTGTATTGTACTGGCAATACTAAGTTTTCTCATTGTAGCCAAAGAAATAGAAATTAGTTTAATTGGACTACAACAACAAAATCAGCATAGACAACAACCTGTCGCCCTGTTGCCTTGCTGCCTTCAAAAGAATCATTCTCATATAAACATGTGTATTCTATCCTTGACATTTGGTAGTCGGTAGCTTGCTGTGGTGAATGTGTTTAATGCTTTAAAGCCAGTATGTATCTATTACGAATAATATGTATTACGAATATTTTTTGAATAATTTTTTATTTGTTTGGTAAGTATGTAAGCAAAATTCCGCTAATCTACTGTTCGCAATGAAAGTACCACGAAATATTACATGAAAAATTTTTTTGGACTTTTTTATAAAAAGTTTATAGCACTCATTGGTTTTTAATCCAGCAAAAAGTTCTATCCAATTAATGGAATCGAATATAGAGTTCAGCATATTAAAATTACAAGCGTTAAAGTTAAATTAATTAAAAACGTTAAAATAGCTATTTCTATTACTAAAGATTGGTGCTGAACATTTGGGGGTGATATCCAAAATAAAGGAGTCAGAACTTTAAAATTAAGAAAATCTGGTACGAATATTAGGTTCAGAAAACGATTTATTCTATTAGCGTAATTGTTAATTTGACACAAATTTATCGAAAATAAACAATCAATGAAGTTTTTTTATGATCATGATTAACATTATGAGGCGTTAAGAAAATATTATCCGAAACTTTAGACAAAAAAAATATTTTTTAAGTTAAAATCACCCAAAACACAAAGACTGCCGTTTACTGCGAAATTTTCCCCAAAAGATACAATATTAACGATATGCGCGTCATGTAAATGATCTGGGCAGTTAGGTGGAATATAGGATTAACATAATAGAAATGAACCACCTACGTCGGATATAGAAACAATTGGCTGATCTAACAAACCATTTTAATAATTAATATTATATAATAATGAATTAAAACAGGATATTAGCAATAAGTACACCTCCACCCAATGACAAACCAGTAAAAGCAGCATCTCTATCCTTACGAAATATATTGGAGAGGTTAGGATCAAAAAATTCAGCATCGAAGAAATCTTTATTCAACCAAGTTTCCACCATCACAGTTACATCAAATTCATTTTGAGACGAGAAATCAAAGGTAGATTTAGCTTAAGTTCTCATTCCAGAGAGGTTTTGGTAATATATTCTAAAAACTTTTGACACATTAGCTAGTTTTGGCTTACTACAGGTAGCAGCCTGCGAAAATTTGTAAACGGGCGCACTCTAATATCAGCTGGCCAAACTTCCGGCTTAACTTATGCGTTATATAGGGAACTGGAAATACCAATTTTAAAGTTTATCCGGTTCAGTTAATTTAAGTCGGCATCCTTCTTAATGAGCTTGAAACAGGACATATGAGATTTATTTATTCCAGCAGTTTTTTCGACGTAGTCCAGTATTTGTTCAGCAGTAACTGTTGGTTTAAACGAAGAAATATGTATCCATTTCTTCTGGAATATCATGTCTAAATCATTTGATGAATTAGCACCCTAAATAACAGGGCCTTTTTATTTGTACCCCTATTCAAATTGCTAACAGCTATAATATAATATAACTACCAACAACATCAATATTATGTGATGAATGTGAAGGTGAAACAGATAATGATATCATATTTTGTTTGTTTACATTATTTACTGTGGATACATTATATTTTGGTGGAACCGTTAAATCAGCATTTGTAATAACAAGTAAGGGTCTTATGCAAAAAAACTTAATAAAGCTTTGCCAAGCAATGTTAAGTAAAGTTGTATTCTAAAAAAATTATTGTATAAAAATTCTAAAGTAGGCACCCACGTTTGTTAAGACTACTTTAAGTTGATATTTCCAAAATGTGTATTTTGTACCTCAAATATTTTTACTAATATAGCACATACTGATTCATGTTGTATGTGAAAATGAAGCTAGAAGTGCCTGCTCTTATCTTAAATTTATTATTTCAGTCATGTAATGGGAAACATCACCAAATTATCCAACTGCTTCGAAATACATAGCAAAATCCATAAAAAATATTAAAATAAATACAATTATACAAAAATGTTTTAGTGATGTACATACAATCAAAACAAATCGAAAAAAGCTGGATATTCAAATACTCGATTCATTCGAATAAAACAAATTGTGATAATTTTTCACATTTTTTTACTTTTACTTCATGATTGTGTTTATCTGTTTTCCTATTAAGTCAGAAGCTCATTTTTTTTAAATTATGTTGCTTTACCGCAAGATAATAAAAATTTAATAAAATGAAAAAAATATTTGAATACCCGAATGAAACTGTATTCAATTTTGTACATCATAAGCTGTGAAGTGGTTGTTGAACACGGTGGTGTTACCAGTATTTATTATTAAATCACAAAATATTTAAAGTTGTCTTTTGCATATGATTTTTTAATAAAGCTATGTTAGCCTTAAAGTGCTTATCAACTACTATGAACTTTAAAGCTAAAGTAAAATATTTTTTTGCATAAGGGGGTAAATCTTTAACAAGAGGTTATGCAGGAGACGCAATAGGTAAGCAATAATTTTGTTTATTTGCACTAATAGGTACAGTTGCTTCTAGATTTATTTTCTTGTGATCAATAGATAAGTGTTCACTTAGTTCAATAAATTCATTTTTTACGGATGTATCGATGAACTTTTGATTTCACTCAGCATGTTTAAATTATTAGATTTAATTCCATCATAAAACAATTTATTACCGCTTTCAAACTTATCTATCACACCATACAATTTTTTAATATCAGTAATATATCTTTCACAAGATTTTTGAGGCCTCTTTTCTATGGCCTCAAGCTACTTTTTTAATTCATTCTCATTCCTTGATAATGATGTTTTAAATTCAAGCTTATAATCAATGAAGTGTTGTTTATTTTTTCAACACCTTCTTGAACATCTCTCAAAACCAAGTCGACATTGTGTATGTATTGTACACAGTCAACACACATAAAATGTATGAAACTGTTAGTATAAAGAAACCCAATAGAATAATGATCCACAGTAGAGTACTTTACAGCAGAGTGATACACCTTTCCACAGACGCCACTGCATTTTATTCCGGTTTCACCGCGGATAAAGCCTTTGCATTTATAACATTCGACCATTATGTAATTAATTCTGTATGACTTTTTTTTATTATTACTTTTAATTTACGATTACAACTTTAGCAAATAAAGGAGAATAAGAAAAAACACATCCGTTCACTTCGACAGTTACACTCATATGTAAATGAGTGCTTTCAAAATTGAATAGGCTTTCATGCTTTTTTTTAGCATTTGTTTCTTCGAATTCAATCATTAAAATCATCACAAATCGTAAGTAAAGTTGTAGTTTTTGATGCGACACCTTTTACTGGGTAATATATTGAAATAAATATCCAGCGAAAAAGGCACGCAAAAACGGAATTAAATCATCACATTGACATATTTTAATAAAATAAGTTTATCTCCAACAAATAATCTTATTATACAATAGCTCAGTGGTAGGGAGTATGATGAGCAATTTTTTTTAAATGTGAATCCATGCTCGTGAATGTGTTAAAATCTTACGTTCTGCATTTAATTTTTTTTATAATGCATGTATTTATTTATTGTATCTTCATATGTGAACTAACAATAAGTATTCAAATCTTAAATCTATAAAAAAAACTATTAGGCCTGACCAGTGTCGGACATAAACTTAGTGGTAGTTATAAATAATACATTAGTAGTGATAATCAAAAAAAAGGGGGGTAAGTATTTTCAAGTATTCCCATCTGGAGTGTTAGGTATAAGAGCCCGTGTGTCCCTCTTTTTTAAGCGGATGTGTCCAGTAAAGTTCAAAATATTACGAGCAAGCGGATTAGGATGTGATTCGAGTTTTGTTAAATATTTGCCTGCGTATTTTGCAATTTCTTCAGTCACTAGTGGCATATTTAAATCACGATGTATAATAGAATTTTGGATGTACCATGGAGCCGATGTTATTAACCGTAAAATTTTGTTTTGCCTTCGTTGGATTCTCTCGACATTGGAAGATGAAGCAGTGCCCCATAACTGAATTCCGTAGCACCATATTGGCTTCAAAAGCGACTTGTACAGTAAAAGTTTGCAGTCTAAGCTGAGTGTTGAGTTTCTGCCAATCAACCAATAGATTTGAGTTAACTTAAGTTTCATCTGAGTTAACTTAGAGTCAATATGATGTTTCCATGTAAGTCTTCGATCAAGGTGTATACCAAGGTATTTCACTTGGGAATGTTCTGCATTTAATTGAACCAATTCATTATTAGTAGAATCCATGCACTAACTATTTCTTTTGCATATCTTTTTTGCTGGGTTCAAAAATAACTTAGTTATTCGATTGCTAAATAAACTTACCTAAGCAGAAGTGTTGGTTTAAAAAAAATTGGTAACTTTTATATCTAAAGCCAGTTTGTGTTCCTGCATTTTATTGGTGCTTGTGCCAACTAATTGGTAGATCTGCAACCGTAATATTTAAAAAGTTTCTCTTAAATGGAACATAGTAGGCTAGTAGGTTATTTGCATCTGAACAAGCTACACACAAAAAAATCCTACGTTATTTTTCCTAAAATTATAATATAATTTTTTTTGTATAAATGCATATCGCTGATTTTCTAAAACAACGTCATATATCAAAAATGGGATTTTTGAGTTAATGATGCAAAATTAATCCTCGGGACAAAATACAAAAATATGCAAACAAAACTTCAAAAATATATCTTTTTTATATACGGTCCAGCTCAGGAGTGGACATCACTAGACCCCTCAAATATATTAGGAGTCTTTGTTAAAAAGACCGATCTTTAATTTGAAAGGGGTAACAAAAAATTTTTTTTAAGTGAGTCGCTCTAATGTACATATTTTAATAAATTATGTATATAAAAACACATATTTTTTAACCAGTTTCACTTGATTTAATTCATACGGCTCCCTGTTCTGCAAATCACGACATTTTAAATCACAGTGATTTCAAAAAATTAATGATAGCTAAATCATTGCTTTTGTAAATTGCATGATTTGCAATTGCGTTGGAAGTTGCAAGAAAATATTCTATTATAAATGATAAAAAAGTCTTCTGCCAAGTTCTAAAAGTGGAAATGAAATGCTTAACCATAAAAACAAGCCAATTTATGAAAATAAATGACAAAACTTAAAATACAATAAAAACCTACTATTAAGTCAGCGTAAGTTAGGGATTTTTTGTCCGCAAGATGCATTTGAAATGCAGTTTGCGCTGCGTATTGCAGTTTAATTTGTAATGGATACGAAAGTTTTTTCATAAAATTACGCATGTCTATGTATGTACATATATACATACGTACATATGCATGCATGTCTTTTCTCTACATTTTATGATTTGTGAAGGGTATATAAGATTCGGCACAGCCCAATATAGCACTGTTACTTGTTTTTATCTAGTAATTACTTAGATTAACTATGTTTGTAATTAATTGGCATTATGAGGAAGTTATTTTTAAGTATACTATTAACTGAAAAGGTATTTGATAGTGGTATGTATAGGAAATTTAGAAGATGGAATTATATTTGAAGTATGATAATAAAAGGTTTTAATATGCCTGAGTAATTTTTTGTTGAGTTTTTGTATATGAATAACAATAGTGAGTTCTTTCAGTTACGTGCATTCATATGAATTAATTTGTCCAAAGAACATAGGGTGGGTGATGAGACATATACGATGCAGGTTCATCAGCACCGGACCTAATATCACCGGGACAGTAAGTAACAAAACCATGCTAATGTAATTTTTTCAATACAATTTTTTGTTAAACTGGTAATTGGTACTTTTGATTTTTTTGGCATAAGGTGTCTTAAAATGAATACGTAGTGGAATAAAGTATCATTAGGTCCAAATGACCCACATTAGCCGCTAGCCGAAAACCATAACGAGTCCTACTCGACCGATTCTTACTTAGATTGTGTAGCTGCGTTCTTGAAACAAATTTTGTCTAATAACTGGTTCACGAGGACTAAATAAAGCCTAATGAAAATTCTTAACAGCTTCATTACAAATTCTGGCGCCCAACGTGGGGCATACTTTTAATACGCACGACAAAAGTTTTTGATTCAACTAGATTGTCGTTAGTATTTTGTTTTAAGTAAAAAAAAGCAATGTGAGTCCGATCGCAGAGGAGATGTGTAAACATCTAGTAATGAAAAAAATTTTTTTAAGTTGGAAGTTCTTCTGCTTTTACCATATTTTTTAAAGTAAATTAATTAAAACTATCAAAACTTTCAATATTGTAAATACATAGGAATTTTTTAATTTTTTATTTAATGCATGTATTTTATTTATTGTATCTTCAAATATGAACTAACAATAAGCATTCAAATCTTAAATCTAGAGTATAATTATTAGGCCCAACCAATGTCGGACATAAGCTTAGTGATAGTTATTAATACTACATAAGTAGTAATAAGCAACAAAAAGAAAAAAGTGTTTTCAAGCAGCTTCATCATCTAGTTACAGCACTTCCATTTTCATTCTCGAAGAAGTAGGGCCCAATGACATTTTCAGATGTGATCCCACACCATACTGTACACCTGATGGGGTGCGATTGGCGTTGATGAATGGCTCTTGGATTTTGAGAACCCCAGAACCTACAGTTCTGCTTATTAACAAAGCCATTCAAATGAAAATGAGCTTCATCACTCATAATCAAATTTTCAATAAAGTTGATTTCATTTCTGGCCAACTCTTGAAATTTAACTGCAAAATTTAGACGTTGCCGATGATCTGCGGGTTTTAATTCTTGGACCAATTGCACCTTATATGGGTATTACTGTAAATCTTTTTTTAAAATGCGCCGTAGTGACGTACGAGACATTTCTAGCTGAGCAGAACGCCTTCTGCCAGATGTTTCTGGTGCTTCGTTAACACTTTGCTGTACTCGTTCAATATTTTCCGCAGTGCCACTTAAACGTGGTCTACCGGTTCGAGGCAAATCTCTTACGCTGCCATGTTGGTGATGACGATTAACTAAGCAACGAATCATCGCTTCAGAGGGCGAAATTCTGACGTTAAAATGTCGACGATATGCTCTTTGCGTTAAAATAATTGATCTCTGCTTTAAATAATAAAATTCTATTGTTCTGGTTCTCTGTTCAGTTGTGAACCTCTCCATTATAAATTCTCCAAGTATTGTCTATGTAATCTGAAAGAAAAAATAAAAAAAACTTACTAAACAAAAAAGTTATTAAACTTTTACACCCCTTGGTTTCTTTTGGCCCACCCTGTACACAAAAAAAATTATATTATAATTTTTGGAAAAATAGCCAAGGAATTTTTTGTGTGTAGCTTGTTAAGATGCAAATAACCTACTAGCCTACTGTGTTCCATTGAAAGCTTATCTAAGAGAAACTTTTTAAACATTACGGTTGCAGATCTACCAATTAGTTGGCACAAGCACCAATAAAATCAGGAACAGAAACTGGCTTTAGATATAGAAGTTACCAATTTTTTTTTTACACAAACACTTCTCCTTAGGTAAGTTTATTTAGCAATCGAATAATTAAGTTATTTTGAACCCGGCAAAAAACACATGCAAAAGAAATAGTTAGTGCATGGGTTCTACTAATAATGATTAAGTTCAATTTAGGTGCAGAACGCAAGATTTTAACATATTCACGAGCATGGGTTCAGATTTAAACAAAAATTGCTCATCATACTCCCTACCACTGAGCTATTGTGTAATAAGATTATTTGTTTATTTGTGATTTGAACGGGCTAAGGTTCGTATTAAAAAGCAATATCCCGTTCAAATCACAAATATAGAACCAAATAGAGTTCGAATAATAATTAAAATTAACTAAAATTAATAGCCATGGGCCTGTGGCAAAATTTAAAAATAAAAAATATATACTTAATAATAACAAACCAAAAAAGTTTGTCTTAAATAGAACAAAAATAAGCAAATTAACTAACATGTGCATAATTAGTAAAGAACAAACGACAATGGTAAAGACTGTTGTAAATATAGAGATGGTAAAATTGAGCTTACAATACAAAAAAAGCTTTCAGCAAATTGAAATACGATGAATCAAAACAATTCACATATTCCATTTTCAAATATGCTAAATATATAAAGCAGAAATCTACATAAACTGGCACCACACACAGTGGACCAAACACAAAAGAACGCTGATGATGAAGGTTTAGCGTCCTTCGAAAACGGCTGGCTGTTCCGTTCAACTAAGTGTTGTTAGTCAGAATATTTACAACAGACTTTGTTGTTATTTGTTCATTAATAATTATCACATGTAATTTGGCTGAAAAAGCAATACGAAACTTAGCCCGTTCAAATCACAAATATAGAAACAAATGGAGTTCGAATAATAATTAAAATTAACTAAGATTATTTGTTGTAGATAAAACTTATTTTATTAAAATATGTCACTGTGATGATTTAATTCCATTTTTGCATGCCTTTTTCGCTGGATATTTATTTCAATATATTACCCAGTAAAAGGTATCGCATCAAAAACTATAACTTTACTTATGATTTGTGATGATTTGAATGATTGAATTCGAAGAAACAAATGCTAAAAAAGTATGAAAGACTATTCCATTTTGAACGCACTCATTTACATATGAGTGTAACTGTCGAAGTGAACGGATGTGTTTTTTCTTATTCTCCTTCATTTGCTAAAGTTGTAATCGCAAATTAAAATTAATAAAAAAAAATCATACAGAATTAATTACATAATAGTCGAATGTTATAAATGCAAAGGCTTTATCCGCGGTGAAACCGGAATAAAATGCAGTGGTGTCTGTGGAAAGGTGAATCACTCTGCTGTAAAGTGCTCTAATGTGGATCATTATTCTATTGCAATTCTTTATATCAATAGCTTCATACATTTTTTGTGTAATGACTGTATACAATAACTACACAATGTCGACTTGGTTTTGAGAGATGTTCAAGAAGGTGTTGAAAAAAATAAACAATCCTTGATTGATTATAAGTTTGAATTTAGAACATCATTATCACGGAGTGAGAATGAATTAAAAAAATTGTTTGGTGCCATAGAAAAGAGGTATGAAGATAGGCTCAATAAAATGGGTATGGCTCAAAAATCTTGTAAAAGATAAATTAGTGATATTAAACAATTGTATTGTGTGATAGATAAGTTTGAAAGCGGTAATAAAGTTATTTTGATGATGGAATTAAATCTAATAATTTAAACATGCTGAGTGAAATCAAAAGTTCATCGCTTCATCGGTAAAAAAATGAATTTATTAAACTAAGTGAACACTTATCTCTTGATCATAAGAAAAAAAATCTAGAAGCTATCACAAGTAATCAACAATCTTGTAGCTTTGCATCGTCACTGAATTCTTCGAATGATATTGTTTGTGCTCTATAAGATAAGATTTCTCTCCTTACGGCAACTGTACCTATTAGTGCAAGTATACAAAATTATTGCTTACCCATTGCGTCTCCCGCATCCCCTCTTGTTAGTAATTTACATGTTATTACAAATGCTGATTTAAAGGTACCACCAAAATATAATATATCCACAGTAAATAATGTAAACAAACAAAATATGATATCATTATCTGTTTCGCCTTCACATTCATCACATAATATTGATGTTGTTGGTAGTTATAGAGCTGTTAGCAATTTGAATAGGGTTAGAAATAAAAAAGGCCCTGATATTAAGGGCGCTAATTTATCAAGTGATTTAGACGTGATATCCCAGAAGAAATGGATACATATTTCTTTGTTTAAACCAACAGTTAGCGCTGAACAAATACTGGACTATGTCGAAAAAACTACTGGAATATTTAAATCTCATATGTCCTGTTTCAAGCTCATTAAGAAGGATGCCGACTTAAATTAACTGAACCAGATAAACTTTAAAATTGGTATTTCCAGTTCCCTTTATGACGCATTAGTTAAGCCGGAAGTTAGGCCAGCTGATATTAGAGTGCGCCCGTTTACAAATTTTTGCAGGCTGCTACCTGTAGTAAGCCAAAACTAGCTAATGTGTCGAAAAATTTTAGAATATATTACCAAAATCTCTCTGGAATGAGAACTGAAGCTATATCTGTCTTTGATTTCTCGTCTAAAAATGAATTTGATGTAATTGTGATGGTGGAAACTTGGTTGAATAAAGATTTCTTCGATGCTGAATTTTTTGATCCTAACCTCTTCAATATATTTCGTAAGGATAGAGATGCTGCTTTTACTGGTTTGTTATTGGGTGGAGGTGTTCTTATTGCTGTAAAATCCTGTTTTAATTCATCATTATACAATATGTTTACAATTGTTTCTATCTCCGACGTAGGTGGTTCATTTCTGGAACGCAAACGGCACTCGCCAACATAAAAATGAACTTGAGCACTTCCTCACGGAAAAAAATATTGATGTAATGTTAGTATCTGAGACTCATTTGACTTCGAGAAGTCTTTTTAAAATTTATGGCTACGCTATATATGATACAAAGGACCCTAGAGGAAGGGCTTGCGGTGGATCAGCAATTCTAATAAAGTCAAGACTCAAGCACTATGTTCTTGATAACATTTGTGAAGAACACCTACAATCAACAAATATTGGCATTGAAAGTTTTTGTACAAATTTTGTTATATCATCAATTTACTCCCCTCCCAGATTTTCAATCACTGAGAATCAACATGAGGATTTTTACAAATCTCTTGGACCTTGTTTTGTAGCAGCTGGCGACTACAATGCTAAGCATACGTTCTGGGGTTCGCGTCTTATTACCCCCAGAGGTCGAGCATTGTTCAACACTATTTCAAAAATGGGCTTGGATGTCATTTCGAGTGGGGAGCCCACTTATTGGCCTACTGACATACAAAAAATTCCGGATGTTATAGATTTTGGCGTCATAAAAAATATCTCTAGGGATTTAATTTAAGTTCAAGCTTCTCTTGATCTTTCGTCCGATCACTCTCGGACGATCATTACAATTTGTAGTCCCTTAAGAAGTAACTTACCTGACCCATATGTGAAGATGATCAATCGTGTTAATTGGCTGGTGTTCAAAAAATATCTCAGTAGTCATTGTACGGAAAACATTACGCTTAGAACATCCGATGATTTTGAATCTAACATTGCCAATCTCAGCGAGAATATTAAACAGGCTGCTGAACATGCCATTATCTCCCATCCGCAGACTGGGTTTAATAAAATTTATTCTACAGACATTGAACGTCTCGTACGTGAAAAAGAAGAGCTAGAAGGGAATGGCAACAGCACAGATCACCACAAAATAAAATCAGATTTAAAGAGTGCACTAAACGACTCCAAGAGTTGCTTGCGTCTGAAAAAACTGCATCTCTTAAAAATTATCTGGAAGGTCTTGATGTCACACCAGCGTCTAATTACTCTTTGTGGCGCACTGCTAGAAAGCTTAAAACACCCATTGAGTATAAGCCACCTCTACGCACATCTACCGGAAGTTGGGCAAGAAGCGATACTGAAAAAGGTAAAATATTTGCTGAGCACTTAAAATCCGTTTTTACGCCAAACATATGTACTGGTGTTGCTGATTTGCCGAATGTAGTCGCTCTACCCCCTCAACACATAAAGTTTAAGACGCGTGATTTACAAAAATTAATTGCCGAACTCAACCCGAAGAAAGCTCTGGGTATTGATGGAATTAGTAACCAGATGCTTATGAACTTGCCTCGTATTGCAATGAGAATCCTATTATTCATATTTAATGCCATTTTACGACTGGAGTATTATCCTCACAGCTGGAAGCTTGCCAAGGTTAAAATGATTCCAAAGCCGGGCAAAGATCTAACCAAGGCTGAGTCATATAGGCCAATAAGTCTACTATCAGCTATGTCAAAGCTTTTCGAAAAACTGCTCAAAACAAAATTGTCCCCAATTCTAATTAGTAGTGGGTGCATACCAGACCATCAATTTGGTTTTAGAAGTCAGCTTAGCACCATTGAACAAACTCACAGACTGGTTCAATTTATAAGAAGAACTTTTGAGGAAAAAAAGTATTGTTCTGCGCTCTTTATTGACGTTTCCCAGGCATTTGATAAAGTGTGGCATGAAGGCCTAATTTTAAAATTGAAGACTTACTTACCAATAAACATTTTAAATATTTTGGAAAGTTACATTATTTCCCGTAAGTTCACTGTTGTGGAAGAAGACTTTACGAGTAGGCCTGAAACTATTTCATCCAGTGTGCCACAGGGGAGCATACTGGGACCAGTTTTATATTTGATTTATACTTGCGATATGCCTGTGAGCAGTAGTATCCATACTTCCACATTTGCCGACGATACAGCCTGCCTTAGTATGCACGAAAACCGTGATGAGGCATCCCGCAAACTCCAGAAACACATTAGCCAGATGGAGCTTTGGTTAAACTTATGGAGAATTAAAGTCAATGAACAAAAGTGTGTCCATATAACGTTCACCCTAAGAAGAGATACTTGCTCCCCCATTCGGATTAACAATCAAGTTGTTCCTCAACATTCACATGTGAAATATCTTGGTTTACACCTTGATCGACGACTTACATGGGAACATCACATTGACTCTAAGTTAACTCAAATGAAACTTAAATTAACTCAGGTACATTGGCTGATTGGTAGAAATTCAAACTTAGCCTAGACTGCAAACTTTAAATATACAAGTCGCTTTTAAAGTCAATATGGTGTTACGGAATTCAACTATGGGGCACTGCTTCAGCTTCAAATGTAGAGAAAATTCAACGAAGGCAAAATAAAATTTTACGCATGATAACATCGGCTCCATGGTACATCAAAAATTCAAATATACATCGCGATTTGAATATGCCACTAGTGACTGAAGAAATTGTAAAATACGCAGGCAAATATCTAACAAACCTCGAGTCACATCCTAATCTGCTTGCTCGTAATATTTTGAGCTTTACTGGGCACATCCGCTTAAAAAAGAGAGATACACGGGCTCTAATATTCAACATCTAGATGATGAAGCTGCTTGAAAACACTTTTTTCTTTTTGTTGCTTATCACTACTTATGTATTATTAATAACTATCTCTAAGCTTATGTCCGACATTGGTCGGGCCTAATAATTTTTTTATAGATTTAAGATTTGAATACTTATTGTTAGTTCATATTTGAAGACACAATAAATAAAAAAACATGCATTAAAAAAAATAGTTTGCACCAGATTTTCAATAGTAGCTTCAAGGCGATTAAAATTAAAGCTTGTGTCAGTATTTTTTGAATTATTTGGCGAGGAAACATTTTGTGTGGGAATTGAATTTGTCTTAGCAGTATCTGCTTACGATATACGGGAAGTAACTGGTTGGCTCATTTGCACAAAAGTGGCAGAGTAAGCGTTTGCTGATTGAGCTGGAGCTAATTTAGGTTTTTGCACCATAGTCTTCTTTACGAAAGAGTACACAGGACAACCTCTGTAGTTAGCGGTCTGATTACCTCCACAATTACTGCATTTTTTATCACTGTGATCTTTTGGCATATTGCAACTAGCAGTGCCGTGTAATTCGCCACACACAACACAAACAGAGGGTAAATTGCAGTATGTTTTTTTATGGCCATATTCTTGGCAATTATGGCACTGTACAGGACCTGAACGCTTATGTGGCTCTTCAACTGTGATTTTTCGGTACAAGAGGTATTTCAAATTATAAATTGGATGCGTCTCATTTTTTTTCAATTTTATATCATTAGGCTCAAGTTCAACACGAAATAGGGGAATCTTCTTTCTGTTTATTATATTGGACACATTTTTTACCTTAAACCCCTGGAGGACAACATAAGAATCTATGCCCTTCAATATGATCTGCATGCCTTTAGTGCTCTTAAGCTGGTATGTGTAGAAGCTTGTTTTATTTTTTTCAAATTCAGCAACCATTTTGCGGAAATCTTTTTCGTTTTGGCGATTAGTTAAGGCTGCACTGTTATCCCTAGACATTTTTGGAGCAGATGAAATTTTTGAAGAATTCGGGCTTCGCCCACGCTTTACCACGGTTATATATCTGTCCATTCCGACTTATACCTTGAGTTTCGAGCCGCTGTTATCTGTAGTTATAACTTTCTTAATTGATGAACACGAGCCTGAAGGGGATCATATTACTGGCTTATATGAAGAAGTACTAGGCAACTGTAATGTTAATGCATCATTACTAGGGCGACAATTTCAATGCAAATGCATATTTATTGTCGACACCTTAAAAGCTATTCTGAACAATTTTCTTTGCGTTTCATAAGATTTCCTGTAAAATGGCATGAATTTGTTTTTGCATATTTTGCATATTTTAACAAAAATCTAAGTTCTGTGCATATTTTTGTAATAAGTGCATATTTATTTGCATATGTTCCAAGTTTTTCACAGCTATAACAATATCAAAAAAAATCCTGCATTTTCTCAAACTTGCACTGAATACTTTAATATCATTTCTGAAATAACCGCCATTTAATACAAGATACAACGTCCATACTATGTACATACATACATATGTACATATTTAAATGTTATTCAATATACCAGCTGATGCGGCAATGCCAGTGAAAATTTATGTAGCCCCCTTTTTAAACACAAGAAAACGCATTTTAAAAAAACGAACGATCGAACATTTTCGATGTACAAAAAATTTCTGCGCCCCAACAGGCACTTTACATATGAAAATTTAAAAAACTGTATTTATTTATACAAAAAAAATTTATGTTAATACTACTCGTTTAAATGTACAGATTCTATGAACTGATTTTATTTTAATATTTTAATTTTTTATTTGATTGTGTAGACTGGATTTTATTTTTTGTTATGTTATGTTATTTTGTTATGTTTTAATAAATCTAGTAAAAAATTAATTGTTTTTTGTTGCATATTTTTATTTGCGCATATTTTCATTATTGTGGTGCATATTTTGACTTCTATGGTGAATATTATATGCGCATATTTTTAATTTTATAGTGCATGAAATTTGTCGCCCTAATCATTACTATTTAGCATTGGACAAAGCGAAGTTGATCTCTGACGAAAAATTGGCTTTGACGTTAAAAAAAAGACTTTCATCAGATTTATTATTTATATTTTTTTCATTAAGAGTTTCAGAACTCACAGTAAAATAAGCATTTCTGCCGTTAGAACTCACTTTAAATTTTTTTGTATTTGAGGCACTCATATAAAGAATTCCTTAAGGGTTATTCGTTTGTGTTATTTTTTTGTTTGCGGTCTTTTTTTGTTTTTGTTATTTTTGATTTTTTATTTGTTTCGAGGTACACATATAGAGTATTCCTCAATGTAACTTTGTTTATGTTTTTTTTTTGTTTGCGGTTATTTTTTTTTTGTTTCTGTTATTTCTACTATGTAAAAAAAATATTTGCAAGGTATAAAGCTTATTTACTAAAGTCAGTATGTACCTATTACGAATAATATGTACTACGAATATTATTTTGTATAATTTTTTGTTTGTATGTAAGTAAAATTCCGCTAATCGACTGTTCGCTATGAAGGTACCACGAGAACTGAAAAAAGTTTTGGAAAGTTATATTTTAGGCCGGAAGTTCTCTGCTATGGAAGGAGAATTTGGGAGTAGCCCGAAACTATGTCATCCGGTGTACCTCAAGGGAGTATACTGGGGCCAGTTTTGCATTTCATTTATACTTGTGATATGCCTGTGAGCAGTAATATCCATACTTCTACATTTGCCGATGATACAGCCTGCCTTAGTATGCACGAAAACCCTCATGAAGCATCCCGATATCTTCAGGAACATATAACATAACTTGAGCCATGGTTAAACTTATGGAGAATAAAAGTAAACGAACAGAATTGCGTACATATAACCTTTACCCTACGAAAATATACTTGTCCCCCCATTAGAATCAACAGTCAAGTTGTTCCTGAACATTCACATGTGAAATACCTTGGTATACACCTTGATCGTCGGCATTCATGGAAACACCATATTGACTCAAAGATAACACAAATGAAACTTAAAATAACTCAAATACATTGACTGATCGGTAGAAACACAACACTCAGTCTAGATTGTAAACTTTTAATATACAAGTTGATTTTGAAACCAATATGGTATTACGGAATTCAACTATGGGGCACTGCTTCAGCTTCTAATATCGAGAAAATCCAACGAAAGCAAAACAAATTTTACGGTTAATAACATCGGCTCCGTGGTACATAAAAAATTCAAATATACATCGTGATTTATATATGCCACTAGTGACTGAAGAAATTGTAAAATACGCAGGCAAATATTTAACCAAATTCGATTCACATCCTAATCCGCTTGCTCGTAATATTTTGAACTTTACTGGACACATCCGCCTTTAAAAGAGGGACACAAGGGCTCTTATACTTAACACTACAGATTGGACTGCTTGATAATATATTTATTTATCCTTTTTGATTATCACTATTTATGTATTATTTATAACTATCACTAAGTTTATGTCCGACTCTGATCGGCCCTAATAATTTTTTTATAGATTAAAAATTTGAATACTTATTTTTAGTTCACATATTAAGATACAATAAATAAATACATGTATTAAAAAAAATATGTATATATAATATCCCAACTAAATGCAATAGACCATATAAGCTCCCTTGGTACACCAATGGCTTAAAAAACCTAAAAAATTTGCGTAACCAATTCCATAAAATGTTTTTGGATATGGGTAATCCCGAATCTCAAGCTAAATTCCTCCATTACAGTAGAGAATTTAACTTCTTGAATAAATTTCTATATAAGCAGTTCCTCTTGTCGAAAGTATAGGAAATTATACATAACCCCAAAGTTTTTTAGACTTTTGTTAAATCTAAAAGGAAATCATCAGACATTCCATTTATTGTTAATTTCGATGGCAAAATTACTAATTCTTGTGAGGAAGCGGTAAATTTGTTTGCATCCTTTTTTCCTCAAATTATAAACCGTTCAATGGCAATATTTTAACTTCGGGAGAATTTAACTAATTTAACATTGGTAATTACGATTAGTTGAGGCTGCACTGTTATCCCTAGACATTTTTGGAGCAGATGAAATTTTTGAAGAATTCGGGCTTTACCACGGTTATATGTCTGTCCATTCCGACTTATACCTTGAGTTTCGAGCCGCTGTTATCTGTAGTGATAACTTTGTTAATTGATGAATAGGAGCCTGAAGGGGATGATATGACTGGCTTATAGGCAACTGTAATGTTAATGCATCATTACTATTTGGCATTAGTCAAAGCAAAGTTGATCGCTGACGAAAAATTGGCTTTGACGTTAAAAAAAAGACTTTCATCAGATTTATTATTTATATTTTTTTTCATGAAGAGTTTCAGAACTCACAGTAAAATAAGCATTTCTGCTGTTAGAACTGGGTGATTTTAACTTAAAAAATATTTTTTTGGTCTAAAGCTTCGGATAATATTTTCTTAACGCCTCATAATGTTAATCATGATCATAAAATTAACTTCATTGATAGTTTATTTTCAATAAATTTGTGTCCCATTAACAATTACGCTAATAGATTAAATCGTTTTCGTACCAGATTTTCTTAATTTTAAAGTTCTGAGTCCTTTACTGTGGATATCAACCCCAAATGTTCATCACCAAGCCTTAGTAATAGATATAGCTAGTTTAACGTTTTTTATTAATTCTAAATGCTCGTCTGTTAATTAATTTAAGTTAAACGCTTGTAATTTTAATGTGCTGAGCTCTATGTTCGATTCCATTAATTGGATAGAACTTTTTGCTGGATTAAAAATCAATGAGTACTATGAACTTTTTATAAAAAAAAGTCCAAAAAAATTTTTCAGATAATATCTCAACTAAACGCAATAGACCATATAATCTCCCTTGGTACACCAATGGACGAAAAAGCTAAAAACCTTGCGTAACAAATTCCATAAAAAGTTCTTGGATATGGGTGATTCCGAATCTCAATCTAAATTCCTCCATTACAGTAGAGAATTTAACTTCTTGAATAAATTTCTGTATAAGCTGTTTCTCTTGTCGAAAGAAAAGGAAATTATACATAAGCCCAAAGCGTTTTGGACTTTTGTTAAATCTAAAAGGAAATCATCAGACATTCCATCTATAGTCAATTTCGACGGCAAAATGTCTTATTCTTGTGAAGAAGCGTTAAATATGTTTGCATCCTTTTTTAGCTCAAATTTTAAACCGTTCAATGGCAATATTTTGACTTCTGGAGAATTTAAGAAATTAAACATTGGTAATCTAGTTCTGTCTGAGATTGATGTATCTGACGCAATTAAGCGGGTAAATAATTCATTTAAATCTAATTCTGATGGTCTCTGTATTTATTTGCTAAAGAAATCAAGTAAATCCTTAATACCAACTCTAACTTTTATTTTCAATTTGTCTTTAAAAGAAGGAGAGTTTATTAGTGAGTGGAAGTCCATAATAGTCACACCAGTTTTCAAAGATGGCATCCGAAATGATGTAAAATTCTATACGCCTATCTCTAAGATTTCTTTTGCTTCTAAAATTTTCGAGCATACTGTGCATAAAAAGTTATTTTTCAAAATCAAGCCTTGGATTTCTCCGTATCACCACGGCTTTTATCCTGCCCTCTTCAGTGAATATTGTCAAGATGCTCTAGAGCATAGTAGTAAATTAGAAGTTATTTATACAGATTTTTTCAAAGCGTTTGATACGATATCACATTCTATTCTATTGTCTAAACTGAGTTTAATGGGATTCCATTCCAATTTTTTGTTATGACTTAAGTCATACCATGATACAATAATATTAAAATACAACCACATTTGACGTACAAAATTAATTATGACTTTTTCCCCGATTATTTGATTACTGTTTGTCTTGTAAACAGAGAGGAGAACGTTGCCACACATATATAATGGCAACTTTCATTTAGGAATACTTTTTGAAATGTGTAATTTAAGTTTAAAAATTATAGTTTAATCCACACTTTTTTAAATGCTGTATTTATTGGACATGACGATAACGAAATCTGTGTGTAATATGATCTTCAAAAGTTGGCAAATTTCCTTGCTGTTCAATCTTTGCTGCTGCCGCTGTTGGTGCTGCTGGTTTTTATAATGAAAAAATTTAAAAACTTTTAAATTTTTTTTAATTAAATAAACAACAAAGTCAAACAATTAATCAAAAACTCGGATTTCATAAACTAATAAGGTAGAATTAATTTTGAGAGTAAAACATAATCGGGACAAACGTCAGAATGTTAATATGGCGATGAAAATAGAGAACGGTTTTACCTTTATGTTATTGTACCATGAGTCATACTTATCTAATAGAGTTTGCTTAGTATATATTGAAGGTTTTCAATTTGCGACCTATTATCCAACGTCTGGTGTGCCTCAGGGGAGCATCCTTGGCCCATTATTATTTAATTTATTTTTTAATGATATTGAATACTGTTTTATTAAGTCTAGATATCTTCTATATGCCGATGATTTAAAATTTTTCATGAAATTTAATTCGATGAGCGATATGTACATTATGCAAAATGAGCTTAGTAATTTAGGTCATTGGTGTCAACTAAATTGCTTGCATTTAAATATTAATAAAAGTTTACATGTTTTATTTCATAGATCCATGAATCCCATTGAATTGACGGTATCAAATTAAACAAAGCAAATTCTAAACTTGATTCAGGAGTTGTTTTTGATAGTTCTATGTCTTTTGTAGTTCATGTTGAGTATACGCTTATTAAAGCATATAAAATGCTTGTTTTCTTGAAGCGAAACTGCTCTGAGTTCGTTAATCCGCATAAGCATAAGTACCTGTACACGTCTTTTGTCAGATCTAAGTTGGAATATGGTGCCGTTATATGGAATCCTCATGTCTCAAATCTTATCTCTCGTATTGAGAGCCTTCATTGAATTTTTGTTAAATTTGTTACACGCTCGTTATCGTATTTAGTTACTGTTCCTTATGAATCTAAGTGTCTATTTATTAGCCTACGTAATCTTCAGGGACGTAAAAAACTTCAATCCGCCCTTTTGGGTTATGATATAGTTAATGGATACATTGACTGTCCTGATTTGCTTCATTCTTTACACCTCGAAGAAACTTTAGGTTAGCTAAATTGTTTGATATTCCTTTTCATCAAACTAATTATGCTTGTAATGGCACATTAACTCGTGCTTTTGTGTTTCTTAATGAAATAAATTTTAAATTGCAAAGAGAATCGAAATCTTATGTGGAATTAAGCACTGATAAAAACGATTATAAACTTTTTCTTCTAAGTGTAATAAAATAATATTTTTATTCAAAATTGTTTAAATATATATTCATTCAGAAATTAGTCTTTTATTTTTTATTAGTCTTTTAGAATTTTGATCCTATACATGCATATATAAGTTATCAACCCTAGCTACTAAGAATAATTGTATGTATATATTTAAAGATAAATAGTATATCGTAGTCTGAAAGGACTTTTCTTGTCCATAGACTGAAACAATTAAATAAATTTATTTTTGTTGGGGAAACCATTAATACATTTATTAATTAATATGTGTACATATAAACTTACAAACATACATGTAGGTATTACGTACATACATATATACATATGTATATAAGCACCTACATACAAGGGTGACCGACTCGGTCTTACAACCACCCAGCAAAAAATTTCAAAAAAGGTAATCGAGTTTGGATTTAAGCATTTTTGGTGGAAGCTGTTCCTTACTGGATTACTAACTTAATGATTTTAATAAGGCGTGAGACTAAAATAATCGATTCTTGAGAAGTAGTTATGTTGTTTATTGTAGGAATTAATTATATTTTCCGTTGTGGGAAAAAGTTATTTTTTTCTTGATTTAACTACTTTTTTTAAATATGCCGTTGTTTGAGTAAATGGAAGGTTTTGGTTAAAAACTCAGTTTGATTAAATATATAATAAGTTAAAAAAAAAATTAAATAAATTTAAAAAAAAAACTATTGTTTTACTACGAAATATGCCATTTTGTAAAATTTCTTTTATAAACTCAATTGAAGTGGGTCATATTTTATTCGTATCAGTGCCTCTATTGTTACTTATAAATACTATATTCAGAAAAATTTCAATTGCTTTCATTGATAAATTTTTATTAAAACCGTAAATGAAAAAAAAATTATTTAGAGCTACTTATATTTAAATAATTTTTTTCCAAAATGTAAGTACTTATTTTTTAGTTTAAAATAAATAAGTAGGCAATTTAGAAATATTTATAATTTATTTAAAATAACTACTTATTTTGGCAATATTTTCACGTCTTCTTTTAAAACCCAAGGAATATGTTCAACTTCTGCTTCCTATTTTTAAAAATTTGCGTAATGTGCTTTGTAAGCGAGTATTTCAATTTGGCAATCTAAAAAGTAAGTCATTATATGGCAAGTAGTTCAGATGGTAATGTCTAATTTTTTGCTGGGCAGTTTTAGATGCCGGGTTTTCCCCGATTCGGCTGTCGGGTTTTACAAAATGTTGATTTTTCGAATGTCGATTTACAGTTTAAAAACCGGCTGATTCGAATACTTTTCGATTTGTATATTTTACAATAAAATTAGTTTTTACTGTGCTAAAACTTAGACCAACGTGTTCTGTTGATTTTCCTAAGTCCTTTTTTAGTGTAAAAGTTCTAGGCGTTTTTGAGCATGGAAACACTCACGGAAACATGAAATTAAAGCGAAAATATTTTATGGGGTGGTAGAAGATGCAAATTAAATTGGCCTTATGGTGTACGATGGATGTCAAAATCCACTTATAAAAAGTTTTTTTTAGTTTTAGTTAGTTAGATATCCATCTTGTTCATACAATCATATTAGGGAAGTAACGAATGTCAGCATTCGCTTTCGCTTTCTCATTCGCAAATTATTCGCTTACTTTTGGCATTTGCTCTTTCATTCGCTAAAATGTATGCGAATATTTCAAGCGAATACTAAATACAAAAAAAAATGTATTTCTTTTACGAGAATAGTTTACCATTAACAAACATCAAGAAGACGAAAATTATTTTAAGCCAGCATGAAAAAATACATATACTTACAAGTAAAGCATTATAATCAAGGCCTTAAAAATTTAGCGGGAAACTTTTCTATCAATAAGTTTTCGTAAGTATCAAAATGAAACCAAAATCCAGCGGTGTTTGGAAATATTTTTTAGTTTTTGCAACAGAAATGGCAGTGTTTGATTTGCGCAAAAATATTTTCAACTTGACACTAGTCTGATTTTTTTTAGATTAAAGCGATTACGTGAACAAGTTGCCATATAAAAAAAAGTAAGTACTTCTCAAGAATCGATTATTTTAGTCTCACGCCTTGTTAAAATCATTAAGTTGGTAAGCCAGTAGGGTATAGCTTCCAGCAAAAATGTTTAATTCCAAACTCGATTACCTTTTTTGAAATTTTTTGCTGGGATTTTTTAATGTTGTACAATTGCAAATAGACATGTAGGTATATCGATTTGCACCGAAGTCAATATTGCGCTATTATCCGTACATATTTAAATAATTGCAAAGCATAATTTTTAAACCAATATAATTATAAAAAATAGCTTAAATTTTTTAGGTCGCAAGTTTCATCACATGTAGTATTATGTGCACGAAAAAAAATGAAAATGAATCAGACCTTAGAGGTTCGTCTGCTCCATCCGACTCATTACTTGCTGTTTGTAATAGTGTTTTCACACTGACGTGGTTTTAATAAAAGTTGGTTTTATCATTAAAACCAACTGTTAAAACCTGGTTTTACCATAAAAATAGTTTTTGTTAAAACCAACTTAGAACCATTTTAGAATTGGTTTTAAATTGGTTTTTTGAAATGCAACCTGGTTTTTGCTGTGCTAAGTTTAGTGTTGCCAAGTTAAAATGACCAGGAGCAGCTAAAAAATTTTCAATTTAAAAATTGATGCAAAATGATGATGATGATAAATATTCATATCAAGTTAGAGTAACTCCAAGTCAATTTCCTTCTTTATTGTAAATAATTCCTTCATCTTTTTGATTTATTACTGCAAGTAGGTCGTCAACGTATTTTGTTATGTATTTTATTTTCACGCTCTTTTATGTCATAGGTAATCCACTAACACCGACAATTGCAGGCATGATGCTCGATACTCGTTTAGACGAAGTAATTAATGAATTGATAGAAAAGAGCATGTACAACAACTGTTTTTGTTTGTATGAAAAACTCGAAAATTTTACAATGTGTTGTAAAATGGAATGTAAATTATATTTTGTAAATAAACATTTTTTAAATTATGGAACTAGTAAACAAAGTGAAGAAGTGCTTGGAAATCAAATTATTGTATATTAAAAATACAAAAATACATCATCTGATAAAACTTTTTATAATATTTATTTAATAAATTTTATTTTATTAATAAAATATTTTTTTGTTCTCCTTCCTAAAAAATATTTTTTTTATTGTTGCTGCTGCATCAATTTTATATAATTTCTTGATAATCTGCTAAATTGACAACATTTTTACCGATATAAAGAAATGAACATTATTCTCTCTTTTTTAGAAGGGTAAAAATATTGCCAACTTAGCAGATTATCAAGCAATTATATGACACCCTTACGATTACAAATGTATATAATGCATAGCATATGTCAGTGATAGGTGTTGTGCCAAACAAGAACTTGGTCAAAATTTATATCTCACTGCTTTTGATGGACGAAATTTTTGATAGGAACTTGGCCTTTTTTCACATTGATGTTTTTGAAAAATTTTCTATGATAAGACTTTTTAAACTTAACATTTCTAGGGTATTTTATTGCTATTCATGATCAGCGTTGTCAATTTGGTGCGTTTCGCACCATTTTGGGTGCTTTTTGAAATTTTTTGTGCGAAAAATTCCTTAGTTGGTTCGTGGTGCGCTTTTTTTAAAATTTTGGTGCGTTTTTTTAATTTTTGGTGGCATCAACGCAAATTTAACACAACAATATGTTAAAACTGGTAAATTTTTGTTGTGAAACTTACTAACTTCCTGATAGTGTTAATTACCATATTAATAGTAATGAAGTTTACAAAATATCACAATTTGAAATGAAATCTGTTGTATGATAACAATAATAATGAAAATATTACCTTTTTTAGATTTAGTTGAACTGCAGTGAATTTTAATCAGAAATAATTTCTTATTCAGGCTGAAGTCTACTGATGATTTGTTACAGCAACAATGAAATGCATATAGACAAAGCTGAACCAACAGCAAATAAAGTTCAAATTAATAAATATACTATGACAGTATGTCGAATAATGAATTTTTTAAAATTTTTTTTGGTCAAGTTTTTTTTAATTATGTGCAGACATTGTAAAAGGCTGTTTGTTTTTATTGTTATATTTTTAATCCCCGACCAAAAAAAGGGGTGTTATAAGTTTGTAATGTGTGTCTGTGTGTCTGTACGAGTCCAGGTACAGGCCAAACGGCTGGACCGATTTTGATTTAGTTTTTTCTGTTTGAAAGGTGACTTGATCGATAAGGTTGTTAGCTATGTTTTAATAAAATCGGTCCAGCCGCTTAGAAGATATCACATGTTTTCTAGAAATATTCGGGCGTTTTTAAAATTTTTAATTTTTGCTATTAATATGGATATATTAAGCTACTGATAAAAAAATTTTAAAAATATTTGAATAGAATGATAAATAATGAACTTTTATTAGTTCTGAATCCTTTCTATTAATCGTTGATATCTTTAAAAAGTTTTGTAGAGAATTTATGAAATTAAAAAAAAGAATATCTATGTAGTACAAATGAATTTATAGTAAAATATTTGCCAAGTCTTTTTAGGTTTTATTTTTTTAACCCTGAACTGTAAAAACCTGTTTTAGTGTTAAATTTTTAACACAAAAAAAATTTCTTTTATGCAAAACTAATATAATAAACATTTTAAACTAAAAAAAGAAATTCTAAGCTTGATGCATTTTTTTGCAAATGGCGCGTTTTTTTCTCCATTTTGGTGCGTTTTGAAATTTCAAAGTTGACAACGCTGTTCATGATCAATGTGCTAGTTAAAAATGGCATAGTTACATAAAATAATGGGTAAGATCATGATGAGTGTTGGATTGTACACCTTAAAAATTAATTATTGTGTCATTACAACGGGTCGCCAGTGTGTACGCAATTTGTTGAGAGTCGTCTGGAAAGAAACATGTAAGCTACAGCGTTAATTCTAGTGGGAGTGATCCCGCCTATTTTCTCAATATATTTACATATTAAAGTCTGCTTAGCCGAAGTATATAAATCAAAAGGATATGCCCAATGTGTATATAAAGTTTCAATAGTTTCAAGTTTCAAAATTTCAGCTCTCGGCAGTATAATATTACGTAAAATTATCATGGGTATGGCCCTGCCGACTTTTATATCTGTTAGTGCTTATGGTTAATGTAAAGTTATGTTGAAAAAATCTGATGAGAATAACATAAGTAATAGACTAAAAACTGCAAAGCCGAAGTACATGAAAGAAATAATTACGATTTATGGGTGTAGTCACGTCTACTTTTCAAAACAGAAAATTTTTACTTTGGATAGGTGCAATGTGGATGAAAAGTTTCAGTAAAATTTAACTTAATTTTGAGTTAACAGTGCTTTTCCCAACCCCTGATTTAAACTTCTGATTTCTTAGATTTTTCTTAGAGATCTCTAATCTAAATTAATTTGTGTACCAAATTTCAGCTCTCTAGTGCAAATTGGAGTTTTAGCGATAAAACTTCTTGGTTTTAAGATTTTCCCATTGGCTTACTCATCGACACTTGCTTGCGTATAAAATTTCAGCTCTCTAGCGTGAACTTTACCTTATAATTTTATGAGCACTACCCCTCCCACTATTTTAAACTCACAATATTGTTGTGAGCAGCGCTTATAATTCATGCTTATATTCTTCTAAAATATGCTAGACCGAAGTAGATTAAACACAAGGCTAAAATTTTATTGGGACTATCACGCCCACTTTTTTAGGTGATAGTTTAAAGTATTGTATACGTGTAACGTATATGCAAGGTTTCACTAAAATGGCTTAAGTTAAAAGCTGTATATTAACAGCCTTATTTATATAACTTATTAAGGCTTTATAAAGGGGTTTTAAGACAAGTTTTCATAAAAATTTTTCTTAAAAAGTCTTAATAAGTTTTATAAATAAGGCTGTAAGTTTTCAGGTTCAAACACTAGTAGCGTGGCCCCGCCCATTCTGGTAAAATTTTTTGGTTTTTCAGATTTTTCTAGTTGGTTTCTCACGAAGAGCTACTTGTGCATCAAATTTCAGCTCATAAGCTCAACTTTTAATTTTTATGGGCGCAGACCCGCCCCTCTGACTAAAATTTCCGGGTTTTTAGGGTTTTCTTGTTGTTTTTTCTCCTATACCTATTCGTGTATCAAATTTCAGCTCCTTAGCGCAACTTTTAGTTTATAATTTTAATGGGCGTAACCCCGCCCACTTTTCCAAACTTTAGATTTTTTTTGGCCACTGCTTATTATTCCTGTCAAGTTTCGTTGCAAACGGATAATAATACATACAGAAATAGTATATATAAATATGCTGAGCCGTAGTACATGAAAATGAGGTTGGAATTGTATGGGCGTGTCAACGCCCACTATCCTAATGAAAAATTTTTAGGCTTGCTTTATCGCAGCATGCTTCCACTAGGCGCCTTAGATTTGCTTTTTTAATTCTAGCCTTTATGGGCGTAGCCCCGCCCTCCTGGCCAAAATTTTTGAATTTTAAATTTTTTTGTTTATTACTCACCTAGACCTAGCTCTGTAACAAATTTCAGCTCAGTAGCACAGGTTTTAGTTTTAATTGGCGTAGCCCCGCCACCTTGGTTAAAATTTTTAGGTTTTCAGATTTTTCTGGTTCATTGCTCACCTAGATCTACTCGTGTACCAAATCTTAGCTCTCTATCTATAGCGGAAGTGCTTAATCAATTTGATGAGTGATCAGTGTGTCAGTGAGTATGTCTCAAAACATGCACATTTTGCACCTCCATATCTCCGGAACCTTTCATTGTAAAATTCATTCATTCAAATTTCGCATATAAGGTTTTATGAATTTATTCCAATTATGATTTCAATTTCATAATTTTACGGTCACGGGGAACAAAGTTATGAGGGGGGTAAAAACAGCTCGAATAGCTTCCTGTAAATATACACACTGCTTGCATTGACCGGAACTTGCCCTGGCGCACTGCCGTGCGCCTAGATACTACATGTGATCAAAATTGTGCCTTAAAAATATCAGCTAATTTTTTTATAATTATATTGGTTTAAAAATAATTTTTTTTTATATACATGTATTTATTTATTGTATCTTCTTATGTGAACTAACAATAAGTATTCAAATCTTAAATCTAAAATATAATTATTAGGCCCAACCAGTGTCAGATATAAGCTAAGTGATAGTTATAAACAATAGATAAGTACTCATAATCAAAAAGGAAAAATAAATGTATTATCAAGCAGTCCCATCTGGAGTGTTGAGTATAAGAGCCCTTGTGTCCCTCTTTTTTATGCGGATGTGTCCAGTAAAGTTCAAAATATTACGAGCAAACGGATTAGGATGTGAATCGAGTTTTGTTAAATATTTGCCAGCGTATTTTGCAATTTCTTCTATCACTAGTGGCATATTTAAATCTCAATGTATATTTGAATTTTTTATGTACCATGGAGCCGATGTTATTAACCGTAAAATTTTGTTTTGTTTTCGTTGGATTCTCTTGATATTGAAAGCTGAAGCAGTGCCCCATAGTTGAATTCCGTAACACCATATTGGTTTCAAAATCGACTTGTAATATCGACTTGTAATCGATTTAATATTATTGCATAAGTTTACAATCTAGACTGAGTGTTGAACTTCTACCAATCAGCCAATGTATCTTAGTTATTTTAAGTTTCATTTGTGTTATCTTTGAGTCAATATGGTATTTCCATGTAAGCCGACGGTCAAGGTGTATACCAAGCTATTTCACATGTGAATGTTGAGGAACAACTTGACTGTTGATTCTAATGGGGGGACAAGTATCAATTCCTAGGGTAAAGGTTATATGTACGCACTTCTGTTCGTTTAATTTTATTTTCCATAAGTTTAACCATAGCTCAAGCTGTGTTATATGTTCCTGAAAAAATCGGGATGCCTCATGAGGCTTTTTGTGCATACTAAGCCAGGCTGTATCATCGGCAAATGTAAAAGTATGGATGTTACTGCTCACAGGCATATCAAAAGTATAAATCAAATAGAAAACTGGCCCCAGTATACTCCCATGAGGTACACCGTATGAGAAAGTTTCGGGCGTACTTATAAATTCTTCTTCCATAACAGAGAGCTTCCGGCCTAAAAAACAACTTTCCAAAAGTTTTAGAATGTTATTTGGTAGATATGTCTTCATTTTTGAAATTAGGCCATCATGCAAAACTTTATCAAATGCCTGAGAAACATCAATAAATAGGGCAGAACAATACTTCTTTTCTTCGAATGTTTTCCTTATAAATTGAACCAATCTATGCGTTTGTTCAATGGTGCTATGCTGACTTCTAAAACAAAATTGATGGTCCGGTATGAATATATTATCTGTTAGATAAGGGGACAATTTTATCATGGGCAGCTTTTCGAAGAGTTTTGACATAGTGGACAGCAAACTTATTGGCCTATATGACTCTGGGGGCAAATTACGGCACTCGTTATCGAACGGAATTACGAAATATTTCAATAGAGTTTATGTGGAAATATTTTTAAATTTCGAACCGTATCGAATGCCGTAATTTGCCCCCTGGTTTGGTAAGATTTTGCCCGGCTTTGGAATCATTTTGACCTTGGCAAGCTTCCAGTATTGTGGATAATACTTCAGTCGTAATATGGCATTAAAAATAAACAGCAGGATTCTTATTGCAATATGCGGCACGTTCATCAGCATCTTGTTACTAATTCCATCAATACCTGGAACTTTCTTTGGTTTGAGTTCAGCTATTACTTTTTGTACATCACGCATCTTAAACTTTAAGGGTCGAGGGTGTAGAGTAACTACACTCGGCAAATCAGAAACACCAGTACATGTGTTTGGCTTTTAAGTGGTCAGCAAATATGCTAAATTTTTCCGTATCGCTTCTTGCCCAACCTCCGGTAGATGTGCGCAGAGGTGGCTAAACTTATCGGGTATTTTAAGCTTTCAAGCAGCGTGCCACAAAGAGTAATTTGATGCTTGTGTGACATCAAGACCTTCCAGATAATTCCAGCAACTCTTGGAGTCTTTTAGTACAATCTTTAAATCTGATTTTATTTTGGGGTGATCTGTGCTGTTGCCATTCCCTCCTAGCTCTCATTTTTTTACACTCGAGATGTTTAATATCCCTAGAATAAATTTTATTAAACCCAGTCTGCGGATGGGAGGTAGTGGCATGCTCAGCAGCCTTTTTAATATTTTCATTAATAGAGGCAATGCTAGATTCAATATCATTGGGTGTTCTTAGCGTAATATTTTCCGTGCAATGACTACTAAGATATTTTTTGAATCCCAGCCATTTAACACGATTGATCATCTTCATATATGGGTGAGGTAAGTCACTTCTTAGTGGGTTACAGATTGATATGATTGTGGGAGAGTGATCGGAGGAGAGATCTAGAGAAGCTTCAACATGAATTAAATCCCTAGAAATATTTTTCATTACGCCAAAATCTATAACATCCGGAATTTTTCGTACGTCAGTAGGCCTGTAAGTGGGCTCCCCACTCGAAATAACATCCAATTCCATTTTTTTTTTAATTGTATTAAACAAAGCTCTAGGTCAGCGATTCCAACTATTTATAACCCAAACGCGCTACTACCCTTCTCAAAACGCGCTAGAACGCGCTAAGTTACAGCATTGTCAAATATTTATAACAAAAACGGCTATTTTCTACGCGCTAAATTAAATTTCAATAAAAGTCGATGTATGTATTAGTACTCGTATCACAATTCAATTTTCAGATTTTGCAATATTGCTTCCTCGACATTATGTTTTAATAAACTAAAATAATTTAAAACAGAATCAAAATCGCCTCCAATAGTTTTGCGATTCAAATGCTTTTTATAATTCAGCTATAATATATGTTTAATAAGTTATGTTTATATTTTGGGTCATCTAGTATATAATTTTAGTTGTGAAATTTAAAAATATTTGCCATTAAGTATTAAAATGCGTTTTTAATTCTAACTACAGTCAAAATAACTTTGTTTGCAACCGCTAAATCATTAACTAATTTAAAAATTTTTATCAGAGTTTTGAATATTTGAAAATTTTTAAATTTATACAAAAAAAGCTAAAAAAATATTGAACTGAAATAATATTATTGACTTTATTCGAAACGCGCTAATTTAGAGCTTTTTTTTATTAAACGCGCTAAGATGGAAAAAAGCGCGTTTGGTATAGTAAAAAGGCGCTAAATTGGCATTACTGCTCTAGGTGTTACAAGGTGCGAACCCCAGTACGTATGTTTTGCATTCTAGTCTCCAGCTGCCACAAACAAGATCCAAGCGATTTGTGGAACTTTTCATACTGATCATTGGTAACTGAAAATCTGGCAGGTGAATAAATTGATGATATCACGAAATTCGAACTAAAATTTTCTACAAATATG
This sequence comes from Tachina grossa, assembly GCA_949987645.1. Taxonomy (NCBI): domain Eukaryota; kingdom Metazoa; phylum Arthropoda; class Insecta; order Diptera; family Tachinidae; genus Tachina; species Tachina grossa. Next base: position 546,363 of record CATLJX010000072.1, read on the forward strand.
TTCGTAGCTTGCATATATTCTTCACTAACATTGTTAAAGATATAGTGCTTGTGTCTTGACTTAATTAGAATTGCAGGTCCACCGCATGCTCCAGAGTCCTTTGTATCATATAAAGTATAACCATTTATTTTAAATAAGCTTCTTGAGGTCAAATGAGTCTCAGAAACCAACATTATATCAATATTTTTTCCATGAGGAAGTGCTCAAGATCATTCTTATGCTGGCGAATGCCGTTTGCGTTCCAGAAACATATTTTTAACGTGTTAATAGTTTGTTAACTAATGGTTGAAGCAGTGTATTCTGCATTCGCAGCATTTCTTGCATCATACTTGTCATACTTGTAGTAAAGTTGTTTATAGTTAGCACCAAATTCTCGATAGTAGCTTCAAGGCGACTAAAGTTAAAGCTTGAGTTTGAATTCTTGAATTATTTGGCGGTGGAACATTTTTATGTTAATAGAACTAGTCTTAGCAGCATCAGCGTACGATACGGTTTTTTTTTTGTTTTTGTTATTTCTTGCTATGTAAAAAATATAAGTAAAGCCAATAAGCTTATTCATCAAGGTATTTTGTATTACGAATATTATCTGTATGATTTTTGATTTTGTTGTTTTTATACCCTTTACAAAAAAATTATAAAAGGGGGTATATAGGTTTGTCAATCCGTTTGTAATTTCCAGAATATTAATAAGCAAGCCATAAAGTATATATATTATGGATCCGAATAAGCGATGTCCGTCTGTACGTCTGTCCGTCTGTCTGTACGTGAAATCGGTTTTCCGAAGCTCCCAGAAAAGCTAGAGACTTCGTTCTTTGACTGGTGGGTCAGATATGGTCAACAATAAAAAAAAATAAACTTATTTTATACTTCAGTTTGAATAAAATTGGTATTTCTAACTAAAAAAAATTTTTAAAAAAATTAAAAAGATCAAAAAGACGTTTCCTTGGAAAACCTTAATTTTTTTTTTAAATTTTTAAACGCACTAATAATCCCAAATTAATATTTTACTTATTAAGTAAAATATTTTTTTATTAAAAATACATTGAAATTGATTATTGAGGGGTTTAGCTGGATCCTATGCGCATTTCACTGTTGCTAATGCAGATCATCAGGGAACCTTTACCCAAAGCTTCTTAGAACAACTAGAGTTATTATATTATAAACTTTCATTTAAACAAATGAGAAGCTCAATAACAAATAACAAAGTTGAAACAAGAACTCAATAATCAACATGTTTTCTATTTTCTTACTTTACTATTGCTACATTGGCTGACTTTTTTTCAGCTTCAAATTGTAGTCGTAAGAGCATGTAAAAGAAAATAAATGTAAATAACAACAACAGCTATTTAAGAATAGAGTGTTGCCACACAAGTATTTTTTTGACCGGGTGCAGTCAAGTTAATTATAAGTGTTTTTTATGGGAATTGTTAATATTTAAGTTTAAAATTTTTAAACGCACAATAATCAATTTCAATGTATTTTTAATAAAAAAATATTTTACTTAATAAATAAAATAATAATTTGGGATTATTGGTGCGTTTAAAAATTTTAAACTTAAATTGTAACAATTCCCATAAAAAACACTTATTATTAACTTGACTGCACCCGGTCAAAAAAATACTTGTGTGGCAACACTCTATTCTTAAATAGCTGTTGTTGTTATTTACATTTATTTTCTTTTACATACTCTTGCGACTACAATTTGAAGCTGAAAAAAAGTCAGCCAATATAGCAATAGTAAAGTAAGAAAATAAAAAACATGTTGATTATTGAGTTCTTGTTTCAACTTTGTTATTTGTTATTGAGCTTCTCATTTGTTTAAATGAAAGTTTATAATATAATAACTCTAGTTGTTCTAAGAAGCTTTGGGTAAAGGTTCCCTGATGATCTGCATTAGCAACAGTGAAATGCGCATAGGATCCAGCTAAACCCCTCAATAATCAATTTCAATGTATTTTTAATAAAAAAATATTTTACTTATTAAGTAAAATATTAATTTGGAATTATTAGTGCGTTTAAAAATTTTAAACTTAAATTGTAACAATTCCCATAAAAACACTTATTAATTATTTTTGTTATGCAAAAGTAACTTACTAAAACAAACTTTTCCTTTTTTTTCTATAAACTAAACATATGTAATGCTCTTAAAAGAAGGAGATTAATTTAAGAAATCAGAAAAATAAAAAGGATGATTCCAGGGTTGGAAAACCTACGATTTTTGTGATATATACAATTAACTAGAGTAAACTAATTTTTTAATTATTTTTATTAAATAAACTTATTTTATACTTCACCACGAATAAAATTGGTATTTCAAATAAAAAAATAAACTTCAAAAAATTAATAAGATTTTTCCAGGGTTGGAAAACTTTTACTTTTTTTCTTATACAAAAGTAATTTACTAAACAAATTTTTCCTTTTTTTTCTATAAATAAATCATATCTAATGTTCTTAAAAGAAAGAAATTGATGTAAGAAATCAGAAAAACAAAAAGGATGATTCCAGGGTTGGAAAACCTACGATTTTTGTGATATATAAAATTAACTACCCTAAACTAACTTTTTATTTATTTTTATTAAATAAACTTATTTTATACTTCACCACAAATAAAATTGGTATTTCAAATAAAAAAAAATTAAAAAATTAAAAAAGACGTTTCCAGGGTTGGAAAACTTTAACTTTTTTTCTTATACAAAAGTAACTTACTAAAACAAATTTTTCCTTTTCTTTATAAATTAAATATACCTTATATTCTTAAAAGAAAAAGATTGGTGTAAGAAATCAGAAAAATCAAAAAGGATGATTCCAGGGTTGGGAAACTACAACTTTTTGTGATATAAAAAATTAACTACCGAAAATTAATTTTTATTTTTTTATTAAATAAACTTATTTTATACTTTAGTACGAATAAAATTGGTATTTCAAATTAAAAATTAACCTTCTAAAATTAAAAAGATGTTACCAGGGTTGGAAAACTGTAACTTTTTTTATACAAAAGTAACTTTCTAAAGCAAATTTTTCCTTTTTCTCTATAAATTAAAGATATCTTATATTCTTAAAAGAATAGATTGGTGTAAGATCAGAAAAATTAAAAAGGATGATTCCAGGGTTGGGAAACTTACTCTTTTTGTGATATAAAAAATTAACTACCGAAAACTAATTTTGATATTTTTAAAATAAATAAAATTATTTTATACTTCAGTGCGAATAAAATTGATATTTCAATTAAAAAAAGTTTAAAACACGTTACCTTACCTTTTTTTTATAGAAAAGTAACTTACTAAAGCGAATTTTCCCTTTTTCTCTATAAATTAAAGATATCTTATATTCTTATAAGAAAGAGATTAGTATAAGATATCAGAAAAATCAAAAAGTTTGATTTCAGGGTTGGGAAGCCCACACTTTTTGTGATATAAAAAACTAGCTACCGAAAACTAATTTTTATTTTTTTTAATAAAATAAACTTATTTTATATATTATATATTACGAATGAATTTGGTATTTCAAAATAAAAAAATTAAAAAAAATTAAAACGACGTTTCCTGGGTTGGAAACCTTATTTTTTATACAAAAGTAACTTACTAAAACAAATTTTTTCTTTTTTACTATAAATTAAACATATGTTATATTCTTAAAGAAAAAGATGGTGTAAGAAATCAAAAAATATCAAAAAGAACATTCCAGGGTTGGGAAACTTACACTCTTTGTGATATAAAAAATTAACTACCGAAAACTAATTTTTATCTATTTTTATTAAATAAACTTATTTTATGCTTCATAACGAATAAAATTGGTATTTCAAATAAAAAAAAACAATTAAAAAAATTAAAAAGACGATTCCAGGGTTGGAAAACTTTAACTTTTTTGTACAAAAGCAACTTACTAAAACAAATTTTTCCTTTTTGTCTATAAATTAAACATTTCTTAAATTCTTAAAAGAAAGAGATTGGTGTAAGAAATCAGAAAATCAAAAAGGATTAGTTCACGGTTGCGACACTTACACTTTTTTGATATATAAAATTAACTAAGTCTAATTAATTTTTATATTTTCCTTTATAAATTATATGTAATTTACGTTTTGGAAAGAAAAGTTTGGTATAGAAAATTATAAAAATAAAAACTACAGCTCCAGAGCTGGAAACTATAATTTTTTTTCTGGACATTAAAGTAACTAAGCAAAATATTTTTTTTAATTTCCTTTTTTTCACTTAAGACACTTTCTATATTTTTTTAAGAACTACTAGATTGGTATAAGTAATCAGAAAAATCTAAAATTATGATTTTTTAACTATGTGCTTATGTATGTATCTCTATACTACATAAACGCACTTTGGTAAAGGGTATATAAGATTCGGAACACCCGAATATAGCACTCTTACTTGTTTTATATTTGTTTCGTATGTATGTATCCGCTTTAACGTCTCTTCACTATGAAGGTTCAACGAGAACTGAAAGGGATGAAGGAATTATTTTAGAATTATCGATATAATTTACAATGGAGAAGCAAATTGACATGGAGTTACCTTACCTTGATATGAAAATTTATCAAAAATAACAATAAATTAATAACAAATTGGCATACAAAGACATCGTCTTCAGGAAGAATAATAAATTACTCTTCTACGCAACGCAAAAGAACAAAATTAAAAACGATAACAAATCTTATACAAAAAGTATTGAACTTAAGCCACAAAAAATTCAAAAGGGGAAATATAAAAAAAACTTAAAACAATACTACCAAACAACAATTATCCAGTGAAGGTTTTAAAAACATTAATAAATAAAAAACTTAAAAATAAAAAGAATAAAAACATAACTCAACAAAAAGAAAATGTAATTTAAAAAAATTTGAAAACTTATATACGAGCCTTAAAGTGTTTTCACACTGAAAGTTTAATCCTGGTTTTAACGTCAAAACCATAAACAGCTGATTTTGTTAAATCCAGGCTATAACTCACAGACTGTCTAATAACTTTGCTAAAAAAAAAATCTCCTGCAAAAATGCGTTTTTTTGCTGTTGCATTTTTCTGCTTTTGTATTATACACTTATTTGACAAACTGCACAGCAACTGGTTTTGTTTGTATGAAAAACTCGAAAAATTTACAGTGCGTTGTAAAATGGAAAGTAAATTATATTTTGTAAATAAAAATTTTTTTAATTATGAAATTAGTAATAGAAAGTGAAGAAGTTCTTCCAAGTTGCAAATTTTTCAAGTCACATCTTTTGTTATTCCCGGGGTAGATATTATCAGCTACTCCCGGTCGTTTTAATTTGGCAGCACAGTAGTAGCGAATTGCGGGTTCCGCCGCAATTAAAATTGTTAAATTGTGGCTGAAATTGTTAAATTGTGGGCTGAAATTGTTAAATTATTGCTGAAATTGTTAAATTTGGGTAATTAAAATTTGAAAATTGTTAAATTGTTGGAAATTTGTGTTTTCGGCGGCGCTTTGATGTTTTTTGTTAACATTTGGAGTTTTTGTTTACATTAAGTGTATGCCTGTCTGTCTTTTGGTCTGTCTGTCTGTCTGCTTGACCGTGGAAATTTGTGTGTGGAATATTTTGTGTAAATGTATTAAGACGGTTCATAGTTTGGCGGTTTTTATGTGTGTATATGCAGACGAGGAAAATCATGAAAATGATTTTTCCTAATATCAATGGTGAAATAGTGATTATTAATTTTTCCTAATGTCTACGGCAATGCATGATAATTTTTCCTAATGCCGACGGCAATACATGATTATTATTTTTTCAAATGCCGACGGGAAAATGATTTTTCCTAATGACGACGGGAAAACGTGAAAGTTATTCTTTCTAATGCTAATGTAGGTGTTGCTAGACTGTGGAAATTTAAGGCTGACCGTGATTTGAGTGAGTGACGTTGTTGGCGTAATATGTAACCATAGGGATTTGTGGATGTGTCTGTCTGTGAGACGTTAGGTGAAGGTTTGATTGGCAGAGGGCGGGGTGTAGTTGAGGTAGATCGATTACGTGTATATATGTGTGTGTGTATGTTTGTAGGAATTTCAATGTATGTATTTCTGTAGGAGCTTAAGGTTGATTGTGATTTGTGAGGGGTAAGGTGTTCTAGTAATATGCAACCGAGGGAATCTGTGTGTTTGTATGTCTGTAGGAGTTTAAGGCTGACCATGATTTGGTTGGGCAGGGTTGTTGACGTTATATGTAGCCATGGGGATTTGTGGATGTGTCTATCTATAGTAGTTTAATGCTGATCGAGATTTGAGGTGGGTGAAGATGTTGTTGAGGTTAATTGGTTATGTGTATGTATATATTTCAGTAAGAATTTGAGATGAATGCGATTTACAGGGGCGAGGTGTTCTTGTAATATGTCGCCGTGAGAATCTATGTGTATAGATGTCTGTAGGAGTCTTAGACTATCTGTAATTTCGGGTAGGTGAGAGTGTTTTGTTGTTGAGATTAATCTCGTATATTGTATATGTATGTATGTACGACCATGGGAATTTGTGTATGTATATCTGGGGAGAATTTAAGGATGGTCATGATATGTAAAAGATGGGGTGTTGTTGAAATTTTCTTGGATATTTCTTATATGAATTCTGCTATGTGTGTATTTGCGCTGGTATTTATATGTAGGTAGAAATAAATGGTTTTCAATATCGACATTTGGTACTATAAAATACTATCATATATCTGGACTTCCCTAATCCTAGTATGCTTTTGTACTTACTATTGCCTTATATTTTCTCATGCTTAAATTTGTCTCGCGTTAAAGTCTGTCTATGTGAAATTTGTTAATATCACAGATTTTGTTTATTTACTACATCCGTCTTCTTTGACTCGAAGACTTTTCTATACCCAGAGAAAAACCAACTTAAAATCAGTAAAAACTATGTTGAATTAATAAGAAACATTAACGAAGGTTTAGTCATATTTATTTTTAATATAATAGAAAATGTATATGAGATATCTATAAACTAATGAGTTTAATAAATGAATACTGTAAATTAATATTTTGTCCATATTAAAATAAGAAATTTCAATAAAAAGACAAATTCTAGTGGATAAAACCTATAAGCAAGAAAGATGCGTCTTTTTATTGTACCAATTATAGATGCACGCTTGATTCTCGGAATCGATTTTTGGAAATCCTTCGGATTACTAAATGGTGTTATCTCGAGTATTTCTGTGAATGACGAAGGTGAAAGAGTAGATGAAGAATTATATCCCCTTACGGTGGTACAAAAACAACAGGTAGAGGTAGTTAAATTACTATTCCCGAGCTTTGATAAACAGGGTTTAGGTAGAACTGCGTTAATTAAGCATGAAATTGATACCAATAACGCTAAACCGATAAAACAAAGATTTTATCCAGTATCACCTGCAGTCGAAACACTTGTGTATGTAGAAGTTGACCAAATGTTAAGCTTAAAAGTTATTGAACCAAGCACTAGTCCCTGGAGCTCTCCAATGAGACTAGTAGTGAAACCAGGTAAAGTTAGACTCTGTTTAGATGCTCGTAAAATAAACAAAGTTACGCGTAAAGATGCCTACCCTTTACCAAGTATTGCCGGAATTTTCTCCAGACTACCAAAAGCAACTATCATATCGAAGAGAGATCTAAAAGATGCATATTGGCAAATCGAACTAAACGAAGACCCTAAACCCATCACAGCGTTCACGATTCCGGGTCGTCCGCTTTACCAGTTTGCCGTGATGCCGTTCGGGTTATGTAACGCTCCGCAGACGATGTGTCGTCCTATGGACGAGATAATTCCGCCCGATTTAAAAACTTGTGTATTCGGATACCTGGATGATGTGTGCGTTGTGTCGGATTCTTTTGAGACCCATTTAGGAATTTTAGTCCGTTTGTCTGAACAGCTTCGTAGGGCTTATCTTACACTGAATATAGAAAAAAGTAAATTTTTTGTAAAAAGAGTTAACTATTTAGGCTATATCATTGGCGAAGGAGGCATATCGACCGATCCGTATAAAGTGCAAGCTATTCAGAATTGGCCAGTGCCAAAAACTTTGAAACAAGTTCGTGAATTTTTAGGAATAGTTGGCTGGTATCGCCGATTCATTCATAACTTCGCTGATGTTACATTTCACATAACCGAAGTGTTGTCGAAGAAAACGAAATTTAAATGGTCAGAGGCTGCGCAGCTTTCTTTTGAAAATATTAAAACTTTGTTAACTACAGCGCCGGTATTACGGAATCCTGACTTTACGAGAAAGTTCTATGTTCATTGTGATGCATGCGATTTCGGTATTGGTGCAGTATTAGTACAAATGGACGACGACAATCAAGAAGGCCCTATTGCTTTTTTTCTCAAAAAAACTTAACACGGCTCAGAGGAATTACTCAGTAACTGAGAAAGAATGCTTGGCGGCTAAAGAATCAATTGAAAAATTTCGCTGCTACTTGGAATTGCAGGATTTTGAAGTGATCACAGATCACAGCAGTCTTGTATGGTTAATGCGACAATCCAACTTGAAAGGTAGACTTGCCAGGTGGGCGCTTAAGTTTACGATTTCGCACAGAAAAGGGAAGGATCATATCGTACCAGATTCGCTAAGCAGAATGTATGAAAATAAGATCGCTGGTATAGAACTCGTAGGACCAGAAATAGACTTAGAGTCCCGGCATTTTTATGACAATGATTATATTGAATTGAAGGATAGGATTTCTAAAAATCAGTCAAATTTACCTGATGTGAAAATTATTGAGAAGTTTGTGTATACTAGAACAAAACATAGCACAGGTAACGAAATTGAAGACCAAAATTCGTGGAAATTGTGGATTCCAAAAGCCTTACGAGGTGACATAATGTATTGATTGCACGATTCGGTGGTAGAATCGCATTGAGGGATTGGCAAGACTGTTGAACTTATTCGGAGAAATTTTTTCTGGCCTGGTCTAGTAAGCGATGTGTGTGACTATATTCGAAAGTGTGAAGTTTGCAAAACAACAAAAGCTACTAACTCGGTGCTACGGCCAGAAATGGGAAAAATGGCATTTTCAGAGAGACCTTTCCAAAGGCTTTATGAAGATATTATAGGCCCTTACCCACGCAGCAAGAAGGGACATATTGGCTTATTGATCGTCTTAGATCATTTTAGCAAATTTCATTGGATATGCCCGTTAAAAAAATTCACTAGTGACAAAATTGTAGACTTTCTTGAGACAAACATTTTCTTTTCATACGGAATACCCGAAATGGTAATAACTGATAACGGATCCCAATTTAAAGCTGCTGATTTCAACAAGTTTTTGAACCAATATGGAGTTAACCATATTTACACAGCACTGTACTCGCCTCAGATCAACGCGACTGAGCGCGTAAATAGGTCAATTATTGCTGCTATACGTGCATATCTCAAGAAAGATCAAAAGGAGTGGGATAAAAATAATTCGGCAATTAGTTGAGCTTTGCAAAATTATGTTCATCAGTCTACAGGACTTAGTCCTTATCATATATTGTATGGTTTTGATATGGCTACACATGGCCAATCATACAAGTTACTAAAAATGGTGAGGTCGATTAATGAACAGGGAATGACAATTAAGAGAGACGATCAGCTTGCGTTATTAAGAAATCAGGTGCAAAAGAATTTAAAGAAAGCTTACGAAACTAATGTCAAGCAATACAATTTACGAGCTAGACCTATTAATTTTGAGGTAGGAGATATCGCATTTAGACGGAGTTTTGCACAAAGTGATGCAGGAAATAGCTTTAATGCAAAATTGGGCTAAAAGTTTATTAAAGCCACAGTTAAATCAAAGATCGGTAATTGCCAGTATGTTCTCGAAGACGCTGACGGGAAACTAGGAACATACCACGCCAAAGACATTCGTAGATAGCAATACAGCTAGTATAGATAATTCGAAACTTAATACAATTACTATAAATACCAGTCGCATTTACTAGTCGATTAGTTTTGCTAACAAAATTTTACGGGTGTTTGATAATTTTTAAGCGGTTAACTGCCTTGTTAATTGCTTGCAACTCAATTTCAAGCAGTAGTGAAACCCTGATATGGCATTAGAAAATAGTTAATAATTACAACTCAAACCACAATAAAAAAAATAAAAATAAAAAAAATAAAAAAGTTATTCTCCACGTAATCTGTCTGCCATACTACGCAGTTTGTAATGAAACCTTTTTTTCTGACTACACTTGTACTAAGGTTAATTACATTTGCACCTATCAAACATGTAAAAAAAAGAGTAAAAATCGGCAGGATGCTGGTACCCGGTTACGTTTACGTGCATTGAAAACCCTAGAATCTCTTATACATTTGTGATAAATTAGGTGAATGTCTGGTAACCTTATGTTTTAATAATTGGCCTTAGAGTACAATATACTCTGCATACAACATATTTCTATCTCTTACAATTAAATTTCTATAATACTTCCAATAACCTTCAATCAAAGAGTTTGCAAACTTGGACGACGGTTTAGCCATCATGAATTTTGCAATTAGGCGTTATTTTGGATTTCAACCGTGGACGCGACACGTTGTTCAATTGCTTGGCAGGCAAGGACATATTAGCTTGCGTATAATCAAAACCCATTGCTTTTAACAGCATAATAAATTGTGTGTCGAGGCACAAAGTGTTGCCCCGCAAGTTTTACGGAAAATTGGCATAAATTGCGTGCAGATTCCTTGGCATGGATCGGAATTAGGAAGACAAACTTCACCAATCAAAAATTATCAATACGGAAAGCAAAACGTTCAAGTTTCATCTACCGATAAAACCCGTCCCATCGTGTGGCATTACAGTGCATGGATGTATGTACGTGTGGGATTTGTATGTGTGTGTGTGTGAGTGTAATTCTTTGGTTATGTGTGCATGTATATGTGGGTGTTTGTATGTATGTATGGGCGTGTGCGTGTGTGTGTGATTGTTATTTGATAGACTTATGGTTGCTGTTTTGAGTTATAGTTGGTATGCTTATGTAGGGTTATTGTATGTATGCATTTATGTTGGAGGTCTCTGGGGGGGGGGAATAATCTAATAGCTGCAGAGAGTGGCAATCCTGTTGCGAATGGAAGTCGTTAGGGAATGTATTTGGTAATGTATGTATATGTTGTTGGATTAATGTATGTGATCTTATCTATTTTTGCTTTGAAGGATGTCATTGCTTGTGTGAGTTACATCAACACTTTTTCATACATATTTACAAATGCATGTATATATGTTTTTAAGGCTATTGACGTTGCTATTATGGAGATAGAAAATATTGTGTCGGCATAGGTTTCATATATGTTCAAGTGAATTTCAGATGTTAAATATTTTGAATCCGATCAGGTTGATAAGAAGAGCTTTTCAATAGGGGTAGTGATATCTTTATTTCGGTATATTTTACTTTAATGTAACAATTATAAGAAATAGCTTTTTTAGCTTTACATTACGAATATTAAGCCACGAATAGACGAGGGTAGATCAGGTATTGAAGTTCACGGTGATAGAAATTGTAAAAATGATTTTTTTTTAGTCATAATGAGATCGTTAGTAATAAAAGTTTACGAATGAATTGTAATTATATAGTAAACACAAATTATGTATATGTAATTGTATTTACATTGGGATTGTCGAACAAAAACAAATTTTTGTAGAATTATGCGATCTTAACTTACAAATGTAAATCAAATGTTTCATGATTAAATTATTAAATAACACATGGATATGTTTGTATAAAACCATTTGATTTTCCTTAGGGTAAAGTGTGTGGGATAAATCGAATAAGGGTTCTTTCAAAACTTAGAATCTGTCGAGAGAACGTAGGTAGGGAGGGTGATGAGACTGAAGGTGTAATTCCATTCACATCTAATAACATATTGACAACACGGCCAGTAATTGCCTCAGTTAACTTTCAGCGAACCAATATCCCGGAATTAATTTAGTAACTTCTGCTTTTTATTAAATTCTTTGTTATGGCTAAAAGGACTCTTTATATAAAATTAAGTAATGTAATTAGGTAAGAACGGTCAACGAATCCACCCACCCGTTAGCTGCTAGTCGAAAAAATAAGACGAGTCCTGTTTGATCTTATTCTTCCTAAACAGTTGTCGATTTCTAGGAAATCTTTCTTTCGCATTTGCGTACGGTAAATCTTTAATAACATATGCATTACAAGGCCTACTCGTAAAGTCTCCTTCCACAACAGTGAACTTACGGGAAATAATGTAACTTTCTAAAAGATTTAAAATGTTTATCGGTAAGTAAGTTTTCAATTTTAAAATTAGGCCTTCATATCACACTTTACCAAATGCCTGGGAAATGTCAATAAACAGCGCAGAACAATACTTTTTTTTTCAAAATTTCTTCTTATAAATTGAACCAATCTGTGAGTTTGTTCAATGGTGCTATGATGACTTCTAAAACCAAATTGATGGTCTGGTATGCACCCACTACTAATTAGAATTGGGGACAATTTTGTTTTGAGCAGTTTTTCGAAAAGCTTTCACATAGTTGATAGTAGACTTATTGGCCTATATGACTCAGCCTTGGTTAGATCTTTGCCCGGCCTTGGAATCATTTTAACCTTGGCAAGCTTCCAGCTGTGTGGATAATACTCCAGTCGTAAAATGGCATTAAATATGAATAATAGGATTCTCATTGCAATACGAGGCAAGTTCATTTGTTCATTGTACATTTGTGACCAAGATATGTTACTTCTTTCATGAAGAATGAACATTTTTCAGGATGTAGTTTAAGATTATATTTTCGGCACAGATTGAAAACATTTTTTAAATTTGACAGCATGTGCTTTTCGGAGCATCCCAATACGACTAAATCATCCATATATAGAAAAGCTTGGACTGGTTTTAAACCACTAAAAGCAAGTGTCATCATTCGTTGAAAGAAATTGGGTGCTATTTTTAAACCATAAGGTAATCTAGTAAATCTGTATGAACCATTGTTGGTTGAAAAAGCTCTTAATACTTCCACAGATTCTCCCTTGACGCTATTTTTTAGTTTCTTTATATTTTCTGATATAATTGACTCATTATTGATTAGATTTCTGGCGTTTCCTTTTAGCTTTGTTTTTATTAGTGTTACTGCCACTGCTTCGTGAGTACCTTTTATTGAGTCTACTAGGGACAAGGAATCAACAAAGGAGCGTAAATTTTCTGATTTTCCATCAAAGTCTATAATCAGCTTTTGCAGCTGTATTCAAAAAGTCTACTACAGTTTGAGTCATTGTGGATTCAGTTATAGGCATAGAAATATTAAATGTTACACTTTCGAGTACTGAATTTGGTAGTTCGATTTGTATCGATTTTTTATCGGCTACTTTTGAAATTCTGTTTGTTAACGAAAAATGCGTCTGCTGCTCTTTGGTGAGCTACTGTTAGTCTATTGTAATAAACATCAAATAAAACTCTTATTTCTTCTAATTTTGTAAAAATTTTTTGTAAATGATGAATAATTGTTTAATTTTTAATTGGTCTATCAATATTGATACACTTATATTACCGTTCAAAATCTTCTTTTATAATTCGTGCCTTATTTAAAATATCCTTCCATTCCATTAGTAAAATAAAAAAAAAATTAGCAAAAACGTTTAATTTGGTTATATTTTGTCTAAATCGTTTGCTTTACTGAAATACTTTTTTCTTAGAGCTCTTTTATGTGACAAATGTATTTTAAGCAAAAAGTTTATTGCTGAAATTATTACTAATATTATCATTAGTATCCATAATAGTAGATTGTTAACGGCGGAGATAGTCCTGTTTTGGGAATTAAAAACCGGGGAAAAATAAAAACGATGGCAACCCTGTTACAAATGGGTGGATTTTGGGGATTTTCATGCTGATATGGTGTGTGTGTGTGAGTTTGATTCTTTGGCCATGTGTATGTATGTATAGTTGTGTGCACAGCTTTTGTTGTTATTGTAGAGAAACGTTGTGCTTACAGTGCATGGATGTATGTACGTGTGGGATTTGTATGTGTGTGTGTGTGAGTGTAATTTTTTGGTCGTGTGTGCATGTATATATGGGTGTTTGTATGTATGTATGGGTGTGTGCGTGTGTGTGTGATTGTTATTTGATAGACTTATGGTTGCTGTTTTGAGTTATAGTTGGTATGCTTATGTAGGGTTATTGTATGTATGCATTTATGTTTTTGATCTCTAGGGGGGGGGGGGGGGGGGGGGAATAATCTAATAGCTGCAGAGAGTGGCAATCCTGTTGCGAATGGAAGTCGTTAGGGAATGTATTTGGTAATGTATGTATATGTTGTTGGATTAATGTATGTGATCTTATCTATTTTTGTTTTGAAGAATGTCATTGCTTGTGTGAGTTACATCAACACTTTTTCATACATATTTACAAATGCATGTATATATGTTTTTAAGGCTATTGACGTTGCTATTATGGAGATAGAAAATATTGTGTCGGCATAGGTTTCATATATGTTCAAGTGAATTTCACATGTTAAATGTTTTGAATCCGAACAGGTTAATAAGAAGAGCTTTTCAATAGGGGTAGTGATATCTTTATTTCGGTATATTTTACTTTAATGTAACAATTATAAGAAATAGCTTTTTTAGCTTTACATTACGAACATTAAGCCACGAATAGACGAGGGTAGATCAGGTATTGAAGTTCACGGTGATAGAAATTGTAGAAATAAATTTTTTTTTAGTCATAATGAGATCGTTAGTAATAAAAGTTTACGAATGAATTGTAATTATATAGTAAACACAAATTATGTATATGTAATTGTATTTACATTGGGATTGTCGAACAAAAACAAATTTTTGTAGAATTATGCGATCTTAACTTACAAATGTAAATCAAATGTTTCATGATTAAATTATTAAATAACACATGGATATGTTTGTATAAAACCATTTGATTTTCCTTAGGGTAAAGTGTGTGGGATAAATCGAATAAGGGTTCTTTCAAAACTTAGAATCTGTCGAAAGAACGTAGGTAGGGAGGGTGATGAGACTGAAGGTGTAATTCCATTCACATCTAATAACATATTGACAACACGGCCAGTAATTGCCTCAGTTAACTTTCAGCGAACCAATATCCCGGAATTAATTTAGTAACTTCTGCTTTTTATTAAATTCTTTGTTATGGCTAAAAGGACTCTTTATATAAAATTAAGTAATGTAATTAGGTAAGAACGGTCAACGAATCCACCCACCCGTTAGCTGCTAGTCGAAAAAATAAGACGAGTCCTGTTTGATCTGATTCTTCCTAAACAGTTGTCGATTTCTAGGAAATCTTTCTTTCGCATTTGCGTACGGTAAATCTTTAATAACATATGCATTACAAGGCCTACTCGTAAAGTCTCCTTCCACAACAGTGAACTTACGGGAAATAATGTAACTTTCTAAAAGATTTAAAATGTTTATCGGTAAGTAAGTTTTCAATTTTAAAATTAGGCCTTCATATCGCACTTTACCAAATGCCTGGGAAATGTCAATAAACAGCGCAGAACAATACTTTTTTTTCAAAATTTCTTCTTATAAATTGAACCAATCTGTGAGTTTGTTCAATGGTGCTATGATGACTTCTAAAACCAAATTGATGGTCTGGTATGCACCCACTACTAATTAGAATTGGGGACAATTTTGTTTTGAGCAGTTTTTCGAAAAGCTTTCACATAGTTGATAGTAGACTTATTGGCCTATATGACTCAGCCTTGGTTAGATCTTTGCCCGGCTTTGGAATCATTTTAACCTTGGCAAGCTTCCAGCTGTGTGGATAATACTCCAGTCGTAAAATGGCATTAAATATGAATAATAGGATTCTCATTGCAATCCGAGGCAAGTTCATTTGTTCATTGTACATTTGTGACCAAGATATGTTACTTCTTTCATGAAGAATGAACATTTTTCAGGATGTAGTTTAAGATTTTATTTTCGGCACAGATTGAAAACATTTTTTAAATTTGACAGCATGTGATTTTCGGAGCATCCCAATACGACTAAATCATCAATATATAGAAAAGCTTGGACTGGTTTTAAACCACTAAAAGCAAGTGTCATCATTCGTTGTAAGAAATTGGGTGCTATTTTTAAAGCATAAGGTAATCTAGTAAATCTGTATGAACCATTGTTGGTTGAAAAAGCTCTTAATACTTCCACAGATTCTCCCTTGACGCTATTTTTTAGTTTGTTTATATTTTCTGATATAGTTGACTCATTATTGATTAGATTTCTGGCGTTTCCTTTTAGCTTTGTTTTTATTAGTGTTACTGCCACTGCTTCGTGAGTACCTTTTATTGAGTCTACTAGGGACAAGGAATCAACAAAGGAGCGTAAATGTTCTGATTTTCCATCAAAGTCTATAATCAGCTTTTGCAGCTGTAATTAAAAAAGTCTACTACAGTTTGAGTCATTGTGGATTCAGTTATAGGCATAGAAATATTAAATGTTACACTTTCGTGTACTGAATTTGGTAGTTCGATTTGTATCGATTTTTTATCGGCTACTTTTGAAATTCTGTTTGTTAACGAAAAATGCGTCTGCTGCTCTTTGGCCAGCTACTGTTAGTCTATTGTAATAAACATCAAATAAAACTCTTATTTCTTCTAATTTTGTAAAAATTTTTTGTAAATGATGAATAATTGTTTAATTTTTAATTGGTCTATCAATATTGATACACTTATATTACCGTTCAAAATCTTCTTTTATAATTCGTGCCTTATTTAAAATATCCTTCCATTCCATTAGTAAAATAAAAAAAAATTAGCAAAAACGTTTATTTTGGTTATATTTTGTCTAAATCGTTTGCTTTACTGAAATACTTTTTTTCTTAGAGCTCTTTTATGTGACAAATGTATTTTAAGCAAAAAGTTTATTGCTGAAATTATTACTAATATTATCATTAGTATCCATAATAGTAGATTGTTAACGGCGGAGATAGTCCTGTTTTGGGAATTAAAAACCGGGGAAAAATAAAAACGATGGCAACCCTGTTACAAATGGGTGGGTTTTGGGGATTTTCGTGATGATATGGTGTGTGTGTGTGAGTTTGATTCTTTGGCCATGTGTATGTATGCATAGTTGTGTGCACAGCTTTTGTTGTTATTGTAGAGAAACGTGTGGGATTTGTATGTGTGTGTGTGTGAGTGTAATTCTTTGGTTGTGTGTGCATGTATATGTGGGTGTTTGTATGGGTGTGTGCGTGTGTGTGTGATTGTTATTTGATAGACTTATGGTTGCTGTTTTGAGTTATAGTTGGTATGCTTATGTAGGGTTATTGTATGTATGCATTTATGTTGAGATCTCTGGGGGGGGGGGGGGGGGGAATAATCTAATAGCTGCAGAGAGTGGCAATCCTGTTGCGAATGGAAGTCGTTAGGGAATGTATTTGGTAATGTATGTATATGTTGTTGGATTAATGTATGTGATCTTATCTATTTTTGCTTTGAAGGATGTCATTGCTTGTGTGAGTTACATCAACACTTTTTCATACATATTTACAAATGCATGTATAGGGTGTTTTTTTAAGAGGTATAGAACTTCGAATTGAAATAAAACACAAAAAAATCGTTTTAATGTCCATCAATTTGGCTTTATTGAAAGGATAATTTTATGCCATTAATGTTTAAATATGATGTCGGGCATGTGGCCGCCGCGGCTGGCTCGAATAAAGCCAACTCTACAGGTCCAATTTTCAACCACTTTTTCGAGCATATGGGGCCATATGTTGGCAATAACGCCACGAATGTTGGCTTCCAAGTCCCCTAACGTTTCTGGTTTGTTGGCGTAGACGAGCGACTTCACATATCCCCAAAGAAAATAATCCAATGGTGTCAAATCACACGATCTTGGTGGCCAATTGACAGGTCCATTCCGCGAAATTATGCGCTCATCGAATAAATTTATTATATATTAATTCCTTCAATAATTCGATTGTGACGTGCGCTGTGTGGCATGTAGCGCCGTCTTGTTGGAACCACAACTCATCCACATTCATGCCATCCAATTCGGGAACAAAATAGTCGGTTAGTCGGCTCCAATTGCTGTGCACGGTGGCGAATCGATTCATTCGGGTCCTCTTCAACACTTTGCTCTACAGCGGCAATTGTTTCTTCGGTGCGCACTGTTCGACGTCTCTGCGGATGCGTATTATCACATAGAGTAAACGTAGTGCGAAAACGATCCATGGTTAACCGAATTAATTGCTCTGATGGACGATTATGTCGACCATAAAATGGACGGAGCTTGCGGTAAGCTTCGCGAACTGAACCATTATTTTCGGAATAAATTTGCACGATTTGCAAGCGTTGTTCTTTTGTCAACCTGTTCATGATAAAATGGCAAACCAAATTAAATATTAATCACTTGACAACTGACAAAATGGCCGCCAGTTAAAAAAGTGATGCCAACTTAAAGTTCTATACCTCAATAAAAAACACCCATTATTTACATTGGGATTGTCGAACAAAAACAAATTTTTGTAGAATTATGCGATCTTAACTTACAAATGTAAATCAAATGTTTCATGATTAAATTATTAAATAACACATGGATATGTTTGTATAAAACCATTTGATTTTCCTTAGGGTAAAGTGTGTGGGATAAATCGAATAAGGGTTCTTTCAAAACTTAAAATCTGATGAGAGAACGTAGGTAGGGAAGGTGATGAGACTGAAGGTGTAATTCCATCCACATCTAATAACATATTGACAACACGGCCAGTAATTGCCTCAGTTAACTTTCAGCGAACCAATATCCCGGAATAGATTTAGTAACTTCTGCTTTTTATTAAATTCTTTGTTATGGCTAAAAGGACTCTTTATATAAAATTAAGTAATGTAATTAGTTAAGAATGGTCAACGAATCCACCCACCCGTTAGCTGCTAGTCGAAAAGATAAGACGAGTACTGTTTGATCTGATTCTTCCTAAACAGTTGTCGATTTCTAGGACATCTTACTTTCGCATTTGCGTTCGGTAAATCTTTAATAACATATGCATTACAAATAATTTTTGGCGCCCAACGTGGGCCCACGAAGTTTAAATTGTTATCTTTTATTTGATTTTAAGTCAATTAAGGCCTCATATTGTTAGTGTACGAACTGCTTGCATCTGACGTAAATTGATATTCTTTGTAGACTCCAGTGTAGCAGGTTACTGTGTGCACGAATTTTTTTTTGTTTCTAAATTTTTTTGTGCGACTTTGGTTGTAAGCTTCAACATTTGCGCAGTTGTTCAAGGCAAAATAATTTTAAGATTCCAACTGGAGCTCGCCAACTTGTCGACGGAGGTACAAGTAGACTTCGACCGTTTGGTAATCTCGATTTTTTTTTGCTTTTTCGTATGAAACTAACTAACGTTGTGGCTTGCAACTGAATAAACGAATGATATGTTGATTTTGTTTTAATTGTTGCTATTAATATTACTTTTGTACGGATCACAAAATATTGCTTCTCATAGCGAATTTCGTCCTCGGAATATGATTAGGTAGGAACAAATTTATTGATTATCAGCAATTAATTGTTAGCACCACTATAGATTTTTTTTAATACCCTGCAATTATTGCAACTTGTCAAAATGTTATTTGTTTCCTTTATTTGCCACTTTACCCGCAAAAGGGAAACTTTGAAATTATATAACCCATAACTAAAAAAAAAAAAAAAGTGTATGAAAAAAAAATTTATTTATAGCAACTTTTTTTTAGAGAAGAGAAAATAACTTCTTCCTTAGTCTTTTGCGAAATTGAATTGAAAAAAAAAACAAATACTTTACACAAATATATGTAGATATATATATATATATATATATATATATATATATATATATATATATATATACATATATAATTAGATATAGGTATATCAATGCGTTAATTTTAAATTTAATTATCAAAGTGAACTTTTATAGCTTTAGTTTGAAAGATGGTAGTTACTAATAGTACTGAAGATATTCCGGCTAATGTCAAAGGCGCGATAGGTTTAGCTTGCTCAGTGTGTGAAACAAGCCTGTTTAATGCTGCAGAAACATTACAGACCTTATGCAAACATACCTTTCATAAAGATTGTATTTTAAGCTGGTTAGCAACTTCTCAAGAATGCCCCAATTGTAAAAAATTATGCCACAGCACAGACCTTGTTTCACCGACTGCTAATGTTTCTAAGCTTACACGGAAAAATCAAAAAATTAAATATAATCTTGGTTATGGGCCTGCTAATCGCCCGATACTCGATGCCAAACTGCGCAAGCAGCCAGTGTAAGCACAGGATACGAAAACAAGGAAGTGAATCGAGCAAATCATATACATGATTTTAGTGAAAACAATCACAATACTTCGGGCAACGTACCAACTTTAAATTTAGATCATATTCAGTTCTCAAATACGTCCAATATGCAAAATTCCTCTCAAAACTCCACCAGCAGACCTGACAATAGACCTCGTAGATCGCGTAGAAATAGAAATAATCAGGTAAATGCCGACCAGATTTCTCAGATGGTAGAGTCAGCAGTAGCTAGAACCTTAGAAACTATGAATATAAATAGCCCTCGTCCCATACAGCCAACACAGCCAGTAGTTCAGAATAGTTCCCCAAATATTGCTAGTGACATGAATTTTTCACAACGGTTCCCACTAAATAGTTCATTTTCGAACAGTTTGAATCTTAGCCCCGATAAAGTTACACACCTAATACAGAGCTGGAACGTTCGTTTCGACGGCTCTTCCAACGGATTACGGTGCGAAGAGTTTATGTATCGAATTCGTTGTTTAACGAACGAAAACTTTAATGGTAACTTTGATTTCGTGTGTAAGAATCTAAACATTTTATTGCACGGTAAAGCCCGAGAATGGTTTTGGCGATTTCGCAAGCAAGTTAACATTATCACCTGGGATACGTTTTGTGCTGCATTACGGTACAATTACAAAGATACTCGAAATAGGTTTGAATTACGCGAAGAGCTTCGAAACCGTAAACAAAAACAAGCCGAATCATTTGAGTCCTTTTTTTAATCTATTTTGGAGATCGTTGACAAAATAGGTGCACATCAAGTTAATGAAGATGAATTGGTGGATATATTGAAGCATAATTTGCGTCCGGAATTTCGTCACGAATTATTGTATGTTCCAATCCGATCAGTGGCTCATTTACGAAAGCTTTGTAATATGAGAGAACATCTTTTCCAAGAGGAAACTTTTAGACGATATCAATTTCCTAAACCGAATAATTTTCCAAATAACAACAGGCGGGTATCTGCTTTAGAATATACAGAGGGAGTAGACCATGGTAGTAATTATGCTTTGGAGCCGGATGAGGACAAATCATTTTCTGTAAACGCTATAACGAAATCCGAAAAAAAGCTGAAATGCTGGAACTGTGATGAAGAAGGCCATTGTTGAAAATGTATATAAGCCACAGTGTGCCCATTGTTTGAAAATCACGGACAACTATTCAAGGGGTGCATTTCGGAATTCCGGAATGCCACCGAATTAGTATCACCTTTTAGAACATTAACAACCATTTCGGCTTCGGAAAACAAATCAAAGACGAATTATGATGATAGGAGGAGAAGTTATAATAACAAAAATGGTAATATTGACACAATACCAACTAAAACTTCAAGAAAAAAATCAGAAGACTATGAATCTGATGAAGCCGTACCGTTGGCTGAAATTTTACGAAACACTGGTAAATATAATAGAACGTTGAATTTAACCAATATTAGGCCATATCATGAACGATTAAAAAATTATATCAAGGTACGAGATAAGCTATTCAATGACGAGAAACTGAGTCTCGAAACTAAAAGGAAATATAGGAGATCTACTGTGCGAATGCGTAATCATTATAAAAAAATTTTGAGAACGAAACAACTGCTTGTGTCATGTATTTTCAGTAACGAAACCGATGGTAGATTTTACGTGAGGGTAAATGTTTTAGGCAATAGTGAATTAGGTTTGCTTGATACAGGAGCTAGCATAAGTTGTATTGGAAAGGATTGGGCAAAAGAAAACTTTACAGAAGTACCAGGGTTTAGAAGTATTAAGTCCAGTGTTAAAACTGCAGATGGAAAGTTTCAAGAAGTGGTAGGAGAAATTCTAGTGGATAAAACCTATAAGCAAGTCACAAGAAAGATGCGTCTTTTTATTGTACCAACTATAGATGCACGCTTGATTCTCGGAATCGATTTTTGGAAATCCTTCGGATTACTAAATGGTGTTATCTCGAGTATTTCTGTTGATGACGAAGGTGAAAAAGTAGATGAAGAATTATATCCCCTTACGGTGGTACAAAAACAACAGGTAGAGGTAGTTAAATTACTATTCCCGAGCTTTGATAAACAGGGTTTAGGTAGAACTGCGTTAATTAAGCATGAAATTGATACCAATAACGCTAAGCCGATAAAACAAAGATTTTATCCAGTATCACCTGCAGTCGAAACACTTGTGTATGTAGAAGTTGACTGAATGTTAAGCTTAAAAGTTATTGAACCAAGCACTAGTCCCTGGAGCTCTCCAATGAGACTAGTAGTGAAACCAGGTAAAGTTAGACTCTGTTTAGATGCTCGTAAAATAAACAAAGTTACGCGTAAAGATGCCTACCCTTTACCAAGTATTGCCGGAATTTTCTCCAGACTACCAAAAGCAAATATCATATCGAAGATAGATCTAAAAGATGCATATTGGCAAATCGAACTAAACGAAGACTCTAAACCCATCACAGCGTTCACGATTCCGGGTCGTCCGCTTTACCAATTTGCCGCGATGCCGTTCGGGTTATGTAACGCTCCGCAGACGATGTGTCGTCCTATGGACGAGATAATTCCGCCCGATCTAAAAACTTGTATATTCGGATACCTGGATGATGTGTGCGTTGTGTCGGATTCTTTTGAGACCCATTTAGGAATTTTAGTCCGTTTGTCTGAACAGCTTCGTAGGGCTTATCTTACACTGAATATAGAAAAAAGTAAATTTTTTGTAAAAAAAGGAGGCATATCGACCCATCCGTATAAAAAGCAAGCTATTCAGAATTGGCCAGTGCCAAAAACTTTGAAACAAGTTCGTGGATTTTTAGGAATAGTTGGCTGGTATCGCCGATTCATTCATAACTTCGCTGATGTTACATTTCACATAACCGAAGTGTTGTCGAAGAAAAAGAAATTTAAATGGTCAGAGGCTGCGCAGCTTTCTTTTGAAAATATTAAAACTTTGTTAACTACAGCGCCGGTATTACGGAATCCTGACTTTACGAGAAAGTTCTATGTTCATTGTGATGCATGCGATTTCGGTATTGGTGCAGTATTAGTACAAATGGACGACGACAATCAAGAAGGCCCTATTGCTTTTTTTTTCAAAAAAAACTTAACACGGCTCAGAGGAATTACTCAGTAACTGAGAAAGAATGCTTGGCGGCTATAGAATCAATTGAAAAATTTCGCTGCTACTTGGAATTGCAAGATTTTGAAGTGATCACAGATCACAGCAGTCTTGTATGGTTAATGCGACAACCCAACTTAAAAGGTAGACTTGCCAGGTGGGCGCTTAAGCTTACGATTTCGCACAGAAAAAGGAAGGATCATATCGTACCAGATTCGCTAAGCAGAATGTATGAAAATGAGATCGCTGGTACAGAACTCGTAGGACCAGAAATAGACTTAGAGTCCCGGCATTTTTATGACAATGAATATATTGAATTGAAGGATAGGATTTCTAAAAATCAGTCAAATTTACCTGATGTGAAAATTATTGAGAAGTTTGTGTATACTAGAACAAAACATAGCACAGGTAACGAAATCGAAGACCAAAATGCGTGGAAATTGTGGATTCCAAAAGCCTTACGAGGTGACATAATGTATCGATTGCACGATTCGGTGGTAGAATCGCATGGAGGGATTGGCAAGACTGTTGAACTTATTCGGAGAAATTTTTTCTGGCCTGGTCTAGTAAGCGATGTGCGTGACTATATTCGAAAGTGTGAAGTTTGCAAAACAACAAAAGCTACTAACTCGGTGCTACGGCCAGAAATGGGAAAAATGGCATTTTCAGAGAGACCTTTCCAAAGGCTTTATGAAGATATTATAGGCCCTTACCCACGCAGCAAGAAGGGACATATTGGCTTATTGATCGTCTTAGATCATTTTAGTAAATTTCATTGGCTATGCCCGTTAAAAAAATTCCCTAGTGACAAAATTGTAGACTTTCTTGAGACAAACATTTTCTTTTCATACGGAATACCCGAAATGGTAATAACTGATAACGGATCCCAATTTAAAGCTGCTGATTTCAACAAGTTTTTGAACCAATATGGAGTTAACCATATTTACACAGCACTGTACTCGCCTCAGATCAACGCGACTGAGCGCGTAAATAGGTCAATTATTGCTGCTATACGTGCATATCTCAAGAAAGATCAAAAGGAGTGGGATAGAAATATTTCGGCAATTAGTTGCGAAATCTGTTCATCAGTCTATAGAACTTAGTCCTTATCATATATTGTATGGTTTTGATATGGCTACACATGGCCAATCATACAAGTTACTAAAAATGGTGAGGTCGATTAATGAACCGGGAATGACAATTAAGAGAGACGATCAGCTTGCGTTATTAAGAAATCAGGTGCAAAAGAATTTAAAGAAAGCTTACGAAACTAATGTCAAGCAATACAATTTACAAGCTAGACCTATTACTTTTGAGGTAGGAGATATCGTATTTAGACGGAGTTTTGCACAAAGTGACGCAGGAAATAGCTTTAATGCAAAATTGGGCTAAAAGTTTATTAAAGCCACAGTTAAATCAAAGATCGGTAATTGCCAGTATGTTCTCGAAGACGCTGACAGGAAACTAGGAACATACCACGCCAAAGACATTCGTAGATAGCAATACAGCTAGTATAGATAAATCGAAACTTAATACAATTACTATAAATACCAGTCGCATTTACTAGTCGATTAGTTTTGCTAACAAAATTTTACGGGTGTTTGATAATTTTTAAGCGGTTAACTGCCTTGTTAATTGCTTGCAACTCAATTTCAAGCAGTAGTGAAACCCTGATATGGCATTAGAAAATAGTTAATAATTACAACTCAAACCACAATAAAAAAAAATAAAAATAAAAAAAATAAAAAAATTATTCTCCACGTAATCTGTCTGCCATACTACGCAGTTTGTAATGAAACCTTTTTTTTTCTGACTACACTTGTACTAAGGTTTGCACCTATCAAAGATGTAAAAAAAGAGTAAAAATCGGCAGGATGCTGGTACCCGGTTACGTTTACGTGCATTGAAAACCTTTAAATCTCTTATACATTTGTGATAAATTAGGTGAATGTCTGGTAACCTTATGTTTTAATAATTGGCCTTAGAATACAATATACTCTGCATACAACATATTTCTATCTCTTTTACTCCTATGAGATCGCATAGGCTTACAATTAAATTTCTATAATACTTCCAATAACCTTCAATCAAAGACTGCAAACTTTGACGACGGTTTAGCCATCATGAATTTTGCAATTAGGCGTTCTTTTGGATTTCAACCGTGGACGCGACACGTTGTTCAATTGCTTGGCAGGCAAGGACATATTAGCTTGCGTATAATCAAAACCCATTGCTTTTAACAGCATAATAAATTTTGTGTCGAGGCACAAAGTGTTGCCCGGCAAGTTTTACGGAAAATTAGCATAAATTGCGTGCAGATTTCTTGGCATGGATCGGAATTAGGAAGACGAACTTCACCAACCAAAAATTTCCAATACGGAAAGCAAAACGTTCAAGTTTCGTCTACCGATAAAACCCGTCCCATCGTGTGGCATTCCGAGGCCATAAAATTTTTCATAACACATTCCTGAAAACTCCAGTTTGCTTAGTGGAAGGTAATGTTCCTAAAATAATATAAAACCCTGATAAAATTGTCCTTTTAACCCGAGGTTTTCCGTAATTCCTAAAATCTAGAGTTTAGCTGCGTCAAAATTCCCAAAGAGGCCATTAACGTGAATAATCTACTTACATCATGTCTAGTTGTCGCTCTACCTGAAAAGTCTAAAAAATAAACGAAAAGGGTTGGCTAGTTATAAGTCCGAAGGAATTATTACACGTGTCAAGATCATCCACACCAATAGTACTAATAAAATCCGATTACCTATGTACTTTGGAAAGAAAGTGTTACGAGAAATTTTACATTTTAGTTATCTGTAGCGCGTTATTCGTGGCGTAAAGTATTCTGAAAATGTAAACGAAATTTTGATGAGAAAAAAAAGACAAACCAAACTCATTAAGCAACGTAACAAGCAATCAAAAAATTTTTAATGTTTGTAAGGGCTGTTTTACTAACAATGCATTTATATAAAGGAAGTAATAACTTGAGTGTGCATCAACTAATCTAAAAGTCAACTAGTAGTCACCACAACAATATCAGCAGCAATTGCAGCGTTGGAGGCCTTCATCGTTTGCGGGTAAGTCTGTTATACTATTTTACTATTTTATTAGGTATATTGACTAGATCTGAAATAGTCAGATGGTGTAGCACTTCCCCAGTGGGCAAAGTAACAATGCAGATTGCAATAATGACGGCAACTATTTGAATTTATGGCCAATATTCACTACAAGGCATTAACCTTCCTTTCTACCTGCCTGTGGCATACCATAAGAATGCTTCAGTTGGTACACACTTTTGTTTCCTTTATTTGAACAACAAAAACACAAAAGAATAAAATTAAAAAAAAATCTTCAACATTGCTTGGACAACAATTGTCCTTTTATATATGTACATACCTATTTATTTTGTTCTGTACATGCTGGTGTAACATATAAATTTATGAAAAGAATACCTGTATGTGTGTATGTATGGCTTTTGCCTGTGCACATATGAAAGTGATATACATACTTGTTATTGAGGCACGTGCCAAAGTCCACACGAAACGAAAAAAACTCATACCATAAAAAAGCAGTGTTGATCATTTAGTAAAACTCGCCAAGATTACCTACAACTTAAAGAAAATTCATAACAAAAGATAATAATTATCAATGAACAAATAACAACCAAAGTCTGTTGTAAATATTCTGACTAACAACACATAGTTGAACGGAACAGCCAGCCGTTTTCGAAGGCCACTAAACCTTCATCATCAGCGTTCTTTTGTGTTTGGTCCACTGTGTGTGGTGTCAGTTGATGTAGATTTCTGCTTTATATACTTAGCATTTTATTGCAAATGGAATATGTGAATTGTTTTGATTCATCGTATTTCAATTTGCTGAAAGCTTTTTTGTATTGTAAGCTCAATTTTACCATCACTTTATTTACAACAGTCTTACCATTGTCGTTTTGTTCTTTTTACTAATTAATTAATTTGGCTTAAAAAGCGATATGAACCTTAGCCCGTTCAAATCACAAATATAGAAACAAATGGAGTTCGAATAATAATTAAAATTAACTAAAAAGATAATAATTATCTACATATGTATATGCGATATCACTAAAGCAACAAAATCAAGAAAAGAGAAAAAATAACAAACCCAAAAAAATTAATAAAGTGCAATAGAGTTGGTTGTTGGATTTCTGTCTGCTAGATTAATAACCCCGTATGGAAATAACCGCGCGTGAAAAAGAAAGATATACATTCATACCTATGTCTATGTACTCATTTGAGCAAGCGACATTGTATGTACATAAGTATATGTCTATGTAGATAATTATTGCTTGTTCTTTCGTTGCATCAGAATTTCAAAAAAATCTTGACCTACATTATGAATATTAAGCCACGAATAGACGAGGGTAGATCAGGTATTGAAGTTCACGGTGATAGAAATTGTAGAAATAAATTTTTTTTAGTCATAATGAGATCGTTAGTAATAAAAGTTTACGAATGAATTGTAATTATATAGTAAACACAAATTAGGTATATGTAATTGTATTTACATTGGGATTGTCGAACAAAAACCATTTGATTTTCCTTAGGGTAAAGTGTGTGGGATAAATCGAATAAGGGTTCTTTCAAAACTTAGAATCTGTCGAGAGAACGTAGGTAGGGAGGGTGATGAGACTGAAGGTGTAATTCCATTCACATCTAATAACATATTGACAACACGGCCAGTAATTGCCTCAGTTAACTTTCAGCGAACCAATATCCCGGAATTAATTTAGTAACTTCTGCTTTTTATTAAATTCTTTGTTATGGCTAAAAGGACTCTTTATATAAAATTAAGTAATGTAATAAGGTAAGAACGGTCAACGAATCCACCCACCCGTTAGCTGCTAGTCGAAAAAATAAGACGAGTCCTGTTTGATCTGATTCTTCCTAAACAGTTGTCGATTTCTAGGAAATCTTTCTTTCGCATTTGCGTACGGTAAATCTTTAATAACATATGCATTACAAGGCCTACTCGTAAAGTCTTCTTCCACAACAGTTCACTTACGGGAAATAATGTAACTTTCTAAAAAATTTAAAATGTTTATCGGTAAGTAAGTTTTTAATTTTAAAATTAGGCCTTCATGTCACACTTTACCAAATGCCTGGGAAATGTCAATAAACAGCGCAGAACAATACTTTTTTTTTTTAAAAATTTCTTCTTATAAATTGAACCAATCTGTGAGTTTGTTCAATGGTGCTATGGTGACTTCTAAAACCAAATTGATGGTCTGGTATGCACCCACTACTAATTAGAATTGGGCACAATTTTGTTTTGAGCAGTTTTTCGAAAAGCTTTCACATAGTTGATAGTAGACTTATTGGCCTATATGACTCAGCCTTGGTTAGATCTTTGCCCGGCTTTGGAATCATTTTAACCTTGGCAAGCTTCCAGCTGTGTGGATAATACTCCAGTCGTAAAATGGCATTAAATATGAATAATAGGATTCTCATTGCAATACGAGGCAAGTTCATTTGTTCATTGTACATTTGTGACCAAGATATGTTACTTCTTTCATGAAGAATTAACATTTTTCAGGATGTAGTTTAAGATTATAATTTCGGCACAGATTGAAAACATTTTTTAAATTTGACAGCATGTGCTTTTCGGAGCATCCCAATACGAGTAAATCATCCATATATAGAAAAGCTTGGACTGGTTTTAAACCACTAAAAGCAAGTGTCATCATTCGTTGAAAGAAATTGGGTGCTATTTTTAAACCATAAGGTAATCTAGTAAATCTGTATGAATCATTGTTGGTTGAAAAAGCTCTTAATACTTCCACAGATTCTCCCTTGACGCTATTTTTTAGTTTGTTTATATTTTCTGATATAGTTGACTCATTATTGATTAGATTTCTGGCGTTTCCTTTTAGCTTTGTTTTTATTAGTGTTACTGCCACTGCTTCGTGAGTACCTTTTATTGAGTCTACTAGGGACAAGGAATCAACAAAGGAGTGTAAATTTTCTGATTTTCCATCACAGTCTATAATCAGCTTTTGCAGCTGTATTCAAAAAGTCTACTACAGTTTGAGTCATTGTGGATTCAGTTATAGGCATAGAAATATTAAATGTTACACTTTCGTGTACTGAATTTGGTAGTTCGATTTGTATCGATTTTCTATCGGCTACTTTTGAAATTTTGTTTGTTAACGAAAAATGCGTCTGCTGCTCTTTGGTCAGCTACTGTTAGTCTATTGTAATAAACATTAAATAAAACTCTTATTTCTTCTAATTTTGTAAAAATTTCTTGAAAATGATGAATAATTGTTTAATTTTTAATTGGTCTATCAATATTGATACACTTATATTACCGTTCAAAATCTTCTTTTATAATTCGTGCCTTATTTAAAATATCCTTCCGTTCCATTAGTAAAATAAAAAAAAATTAGCAAAAACGTCTTTTATGTGACAAATGTATTTTAAGCAAAAAGTTTATTGCTGAAATTATTACTAATATTATCATTACTATCCATAATAGTAGATTGTTAACGGCGGAGATAGTCCTGTTTTGGGAATTAAAAACCGGGGAAAAATAAAAACGATGGCAACCCTGTTCCAAATGGGTGGATTTTGGGGATTTTCATGCTGATATGGTGTGTGTGTGTGAGTTTGATTCTTTGGCCATGTGTATGTATGTATAGTTGTGTGCACAGCTTTTGTTGTTATTGTAGAGAAACGTTGTGCTTACAGTGCTTGGATGTATGTACGTGTGGGATTTGTATGTGTGTGTGTGTGAGTGTAATTCTTTGGTTGTGTGTGCATGTATATGTGGGTGTTTGTATGTATGTATGGGTGTGTGCGTGTGTGTGTGATTGTTATTTGATAGACTTATGGTTGCTGTTTTGAGTTATAGTTGGTATGCTTATGTAGGGTTATTGTATTTACATATATACACTTGGAATTTTAAAAGTTAGTGTATTTTTATACAGACTACAACAATTAACACTAAATTTAAAAAATTTAAATCAATAGGTGTTCCATCAGTTATGCAATTTTGACTTCGTAATTTTGACAACTTAGTGTATTTTTGAAACCGTAAGAGCAAAACTCTTGTAATTTTAAAAAACGGTGAAATTAAAAAATAAAAATAAATATAAAATCGCCAAATCTACAAAAATCGCTAAAAACAAAAAAAAAATCGCCAAAACGAAAAAGAGCACCAAATTAAAAAAATTCAGGACTAAGATAAATCGCGAAAAACCGGAAAAATCGTCAAATGAAAAAACCCCAAAAACAAAAAAAAAAATTGACAAAATGAAAAAAATCGCCAAAATTAAAAAAATTGCGGAAATTAAAAAAAACCCAAAAAGAGAAAAAAAACGCCAAAACGAGAAAAAAAAGCGATAAAACTGAAAAAATCATTTAAAGTAAAAAAACTTAAAAAAGGAAGAAACCTAAATCAAAAAAATGCTCAAAATCGAATGTGCGCGAGTCAAAGTCGCACTTTACTGAATTTATTTTATTTGCAATGCGTACACAATAACAAGAACAGCAACAACTAAACGATGAACAACAGGAATTAAAAATTAAAAAGTAAAAGTAAAGGCATTTATCATAGATAAGCACTGCAGTACCACTAAAGTTTCAGTAAAAATAATAAAAAATTTTTAACAAGATAGTTCTCGTTGAACCTTCATAGTGAAGAGACATTAAAGCGGATTTTTTTTACATACATACATACGAAACAAATATAAAAAACAACAAAATCAAAAATTATACAAAAAATATTCGTAATACATATTCACCTTGATAAATAAGCTTATTGGCTTTACTAATATTTTTTACATAGCAAGAAATAGCAAAAACAAAAAAAACCGTAAACACAAACAAAGTTCCCTTGAGGAATAATACTCTGTATGAGTACCTCAAAGGAAAAAAATTTTGAAGTGAGTTCTAACGGCAGAAATGCTTATTTTACTGTGAGTTCTGAAACTCTTAATGAAAAAAATATAAATAATAAATCTGATGAAAATCTTTTTTTAACGGCAAAGCCAATTTTTCGTCAGGGATCAACTTCGCTTTGTCCAATGCCAACTAGTGAATCGTTAATATTACCATTGCCTAGTACTTCTTCATTTAAGTCTGCGATATCATCCGCATCGGACTCGCCTTCATCACTAAACCAAGTTATCACTACAGATAACAGTAGCTCAAAACCCAAGGTACAAGTGGGAATGGACAGATATATAACAGTGGTAAAGCGTGGGCGAAGCCCAAATTCTTCAAAACTTTCATCTGCTCCAAAGATGTCTAGGGATAACAGCGCATCATCTACCAATCGTCAAAATCGTTTTTCATTATTGCAAGACACCGACGACAAGCCCTCTACATCATCGCAAAAGTCTTTTAAGCCACCACCTATTTATCTGAGAGAAAAAAATTCTAACGCGCTTATAAAAAAACTACTGTCGACCATTGGTGAAAATACTTTTCACATCATTCCAATTAAACGAGGTAATATTGATGAAACTAAAATCCAAATATATAATGAAAAAGATTTCCGAAAAATTGTTAGTGAATTCGAAAAAAATAAAACAAATTTTTACACATACCAACTTAAGAGTGCTAAAGGCCTACAGATAGTATTAAAGGGAATAGATTCATATGTTGAACCCGAAGAAGTAAAATGTGCACTTGTCGACCAAGGATTCAAGGTAAAAAATGTTACCAACATATTTAATAGAGAAAAGGTCCCCCAACCCCTATTTCGGGTTGAACTGGAGCCGAATGACATACAATTGAAAAAAAAATGAAGCCCATCCAGTTTATAACGTAAAGTATCTCTTACATCGAAAAATCACAGTTGAAGAGCCACGTAAGCGTTCAGGTCCCGTACAGTGCCATAATTGCCAAGAATATGGCCATACGAAAACTTACTGCAAATTACCTACAGTGTGTGTTATCTGCGGTGAATTGCATGGTACTGCTAGCTGCACTAAGCCAAGAGATCAAGCAGAAAAAAAATGTAGTAATTGTGGAGGTAATCACACAGCTAACTATAGAGGGTGCCCTGTATTTTCTTTCGTTAAACAGGCTATGGGTCAAAAACCCAAGCTAACTCCAGCTCTACAAGTAAACGCGAACTCCGACACTTTTGCTCAAATCAGCCAACCAGTTACTTCACGTGTATCGTATGCTGGTGCTGCTAAGACTAGTTCAATTCCCACGCAAAATGTTCCACCGCCAAATAATTCAACGAATTCAAACTCAAGCTTTAACTTTAGTCGCCTTGAAGCTACTATTGAGAATCTGGTGCTAACTATAAACAACTTTACTACAAATATGACAAGTATGATGCAAGAAATGCTGCGAATGCAGAATACACTGCTTCAAGCATTAGTTAATAAACCATGAACACGTTAAAAATATGTTTCTGGAACGCAAACGGCATTCGCCAACATAAAAATGAACTTGAGCACTTCCTCATGGAAAAAAATATTGATATAATGTTGGTTTCTGAGACTCATTTGACCTCAAGAAGCTTATTTAAAATAAATGGTTACACTTTATATGATACAAAGGACCCGAGAGAGAGAGAGCATGTGGTGGATCAGCAATTCTGATTAAGTCAAGACTCAAGCACTATGTCCTTGACAACGTTAGTGAAGAATATTTGCAAGCAACGAATATTTTCGTAGAAAATTTTTGTGCGAATTTCGTGATATCATCAATTTACTCACCTCCCAGATTTTCAGTTAGCGAAGATCAGTATGAGAAGTTCTACAAATCGCTTGGATCTTGTTTCGTGGCAGCTGGTGACTACAATGCAAAACATACCTACTGGGGATCGCGTCTTGTTACACCTAGAGGTCGAGCCTTGTTCAATACAATTTCAAAAATGGGCTTAGATGTCATTTCGAGTGGGGAGCCTACTTACTGGCCTACTGACGTAAGAAAAATTCCAGATGTTATAGATTTTGCCGTCACGAAAAATATTCACAGGGACTTAATTCATGTAGAGGCCTCTCTAGATCTGTCCTCCGATCACTCCCAACGATAGTTACTAACTCATATGTGAAGATGATTAATGGAATCAACTGGCTGGTATTCAAAAAATATCTTAGTAGTCACTGCGTAGAAAACATTCAGCTTAGATCATGCGATGATATTGAATTTAATATTGCCAATCTTAACGAAAATATTAAACAGGCTGCTGAACACGCCACTACCTCCTACCCGCAGACCGGCTTTAACAGAATTTATTCTACGGAAATTGAACGTCTTGTATGTGAAAAAAGGAGAGCTAGAAGAGAATGGCAACAACACAGATCACCCCTAAATAAAATCAGACTTAAAGAATGTACTAAACGACTCAAAGAGCTGCTGTCATCGGAAAAAACTGCACACCTGGAAAAGTATTTAGAAGGTCTTGATGTAACGTCCGCATCTAATTACTCTTTATGGCGCGCTACTAGAAATCTTAAACGACCCGTTGATCTTAAATCACCATTGCGTACTGCGACCGGAGGCTGGGCAAAAAGTGATAGTGAGAAAGGTAACTTATTTTCTGAGCATTTAAAATCTGTATTCACTCCCAATTCATGTACGGGTGCTGCTGATTTACCGAGTGTAGTTTCTCTACCCCCTCGTCCCTTAAGGTTTAAGATGCGTGAAGTACAAAAAGTAATTGCTGAACTCAACCCGAAGAAAGCTCCAGGTATTGATGGCGTTAGTAACAAAATGCTCATGAACTTGCCTCATATTGCAATAAGAATCCTGCTATTTACTTTTAATGCTATTTTAAGAATGCAGTATTTTCCACATAACTGGAAACTGGCCAAGATCAAAATGATTCCAAAGGCGGGCAAAGATCTTACCAAGACTGAGTCATATAGGCCTATAAGCTTACTATCTACAATCTCAAAGCTTTTCGAAAAGCTGCTCATGACTAAATTGTCCAAAATTTTAACTGATAATGGGTGCATCCCGGACCATCAATTTGGCTTTAGAAGTCAGCACAGCACGATTGAACAAACGCATAGACTGGTCCAAGTTGTAAGAAGAACATTTGAAGAAAAGAAGTATTGTTCTGCTCTCTTTATTGATGTTTCTCAGGCATTTGATAAAGTATGGCACGAAGGCCTAGTTTTAAAATTGAAGACATATCTGCCAATAAACATTCAAAAGCTTTTGGAAAGTTATATTATTGATAGGAAGTTCACTGTTGTGGAAGGAGAGTTCACGAGTGTGCCCGAAACTATATCTTCTGGTGTGCCCCAGGGTAGTATTCTGGGTCCTGTCTTGTATTAAATATATACTTGTGATATGCCTGTGAGCAATAATATCCATATTTCTACTTTTGCCGATGATACAGCCTGTATGAGTGTGCACGAAAACCCTTATGAGGCATCCCGCAATCTCCAGGAACATATCACTCAGCTGGAAATATGGTTGAACTTATGGAGAATTAGAGTCAATGAACAAAAGTGTGTCCATATAACGTTCACCCTAAGAAGAGATACTTGCTCCCCCATTCGAATCAACAATCAAAATATTCCTCAACATTCCCAAGTGAAATACCTTGGTATACACCTTGATCGAAGACTTACATGGAAACATCATATTGACTCTAAATTAACTCAGATGAAACTTAAGTTAACTCAAATATATTGGTTGATTGGCAGAAACTCAACACTCAGCCTAGACTGCAAACTTTTATTATACAAGTCGCTTTTGAAGCCAATATGGCGCTACGGAATTCAGTTATGGGGCACTGCTTCAGCTTCCAATGTCGAGAGAATCCAACGAAGGCAAAACAAAATTTTACGGTTAATAACATCGGCTCCATGGTACATCCAAAATTCTATTATACATCGTGATTTAAATATGCCACTAGTGACTGAAGAAATTGCAAAATACGCAGGCAAATATTTAACAAAACTCGAATCACATCCTAATCCGCTTGCTCGTAATATTTTGAACTTTACTGGACACATCCGCTTAAAAAAGAGGGACACACGGGCTCTTATACCTAACACTCCAGATGGGACTACTTGAAAATACTTCCCCCCCCCTTTTTTAATTATCACTACTAATGTATTATTTATAACTACCATTAAGTTTATGTCCGACACTGGTCGGGCCTAATAATTTTTTTTTTTATAGATTTAAGATTTGAATACTTATTGTTAGTTCACATATGAAGATACAATAAATAAATACATGCATTATAAAAAAAAACAAGTAAATTTTTACTGATTACTAAAATTTTTTTCTACAATTTTTATAAATTGCCTAAATGATTTGTTATATGATGAGGTGCATTGAATTTTCAGTAATCAGTAATGCCCGTATTCATAATGAAATTCTACCAAGTGGCTAAATGTTTTTCATACAAAAGTTTCAAAATTTGAGTGAAAAAACTTTGCCACTTGCTACGGCCCTACGATTTTACTGGTAATGCAAATTAAATTTCATTAGCAGTAAAAATTTACTGAATTTTTTAGTAAACAGTAAATTTAGTGCTTACTGCAATGTTTAAAGCAGTACATATCGCTCATTTACTTCAATAGTGGCACAACTCAAAAAAAAAACAGTTTTGCAGAAAACGCGTTTTAAGTTTTCAGTTTGCATACAACTCAATGGAGAAATGAAAAAAAATTATTCTCTCAGGAGGTTATGGTACAAGCTATTTATATGAAATTTTTACACAAGATAAAATACAAAATGGCGCATCTTTCTGCATTATTGACTCAAAAAACTCATTTTTTGAGTTATGCCACTATTGAAGTAAATGAGCGATATATACTGTAGTGTGCCCATTTACTAACCAAATAAGTTTAATAAAACAAACAAAAACCAACAAACTTCTATGTGAGTTCTCGTAGTACGTTCATAGCGAACAGTCGATTAGCGAAATTTTGCTTACAATACTTACCAAACAAACAAAAAATTATACAAAAATATATTCGTAGTACATATTATTCGTAATAGGTACATACTGACTTTAATAAATAAGCTCTATTCTTTGCTTATATTTTTTACATAGTAGAAATAACAAAAAAAAACCGCAAATAAAAAAAACTTAAGCAAAGTGACATTGAGGAATACTCTAAAGAGTACCTAAAAAACAAACAAACAATCATAAATAACAAAAACAAAAAAAACACCGCAAAAAAACACAAACAAAGTACCCTTGAGGAATTCTACATATGTATGAGTGCCTCAAATACAAAAAATTTTGAAGTGAGTTCTAACGACAGAAGTGCTTATTTTACTGTGATTTCTGAAATTCTTAATGAAAATCATAAAAATAAGAAACCTGATGAAAGTCTTTTTTTAAAGGAAGAGCCAATTTTTCGTCAGCGATCAATTTCGCTCTGTCCAATGTCAAATAGTAGTGCTTCAATAACATTACAGTTGCCTAGTACTTCTTCATATACGACAGTATGTAATATCATCCCCTTCAGGCTCGTGTTTATCACATAACAAAGTTATCACTACAGATAACAGCGGATCAAAACCCAAGGTACAAGTCGGAATGGACAGATATATAACCGTAATAAAGCGTGGGCGAAGCCCGAATTCTTCAAAAATTTCATCTGCTCCAAAAATGTCTAGGGATAACAGCGCAGCCTCAACTAATCGCCAAAACCGCTTTCAACTTTCGCAAGATGACAACGACAAACCCGAGGTATCCTCGAATAAAACGTCCAAGCCGCCACCAATCTATTTGAGAGAAAAAAATTTAAATGCCCTCAATAAAAAATTAATTTCGGTAATTGGTGAGAATAAATTTCACATTGTTCCAATAAAACGTGGCAACATCGATGAAACTAAAATCCAAATTTATGACGAAAAATATTTCCGCAAAATGGTTGCTGAATTTGAAAAAAATAAAACAAGCTTCTACACATACCAGCTTAAGAGCGATAAAGGCATGCAGATCGTATTGAATTGCATAGATTCTTATGTTGTTCCCGAAGAAATAAAAGATCCACTCGTCCTCCAGGAGTTTAAGGTAAAAAATGTATCCAACATAATTAATAGGGAGAAGATTCCCCAACCCCTATTTCGTGTTGAACTGAGCCTAATGATATAAAATTTAAAAAAAAGAGACGCACCCAATTTATAACTTAAAATACCTGTTATACCGAAAAATCACAGCTGAAGAACCTCACAAGCGTTCTGGGCCCGTACAGTGACATAATTGTCAAGAATATGGCCATACGAAAACTTACTGCAATTTACCTACTGTTTGTGTTGTCTGAGGCGAATTGCACGGCACTGCTACTTGCAATAACCCAAAAGATCAAAGTGGTAAAAAATGCAGTAATTGTGGAGGTAATCCCACAGCTAACTACAGAGTTTGTCCTCTGTACTCTTTCGCAAAGAAGACTATGGTGCAAAAACCTAAATTAATATAACCTATATTAATATTACAAGTTTACAGTCTAGGCTAAGCGTTGATCTCTACGAATCAGCCAATATACCAGAGTTAATTTAAGTTTCATTTGTGATAGCTTAGAATCAATGTGGTGTTTCCATGTAAGTCATCGATCAAGACATTTCACATGTGAATGTTGAGAAACAACTGGGTTGTTAATCCGAATGGGGGAACAAGTATCTCTTCGTAAGGTAAATGTTACTTGAACACACTTTTGTTCATTTACCTTGATTCTCCATAAGTTTAGCCAAAGCTCCATCTGGCTAATGTGTTCCTGGAGTTTGCGGGATGCCTCATCAGGGTTTTCGTGCATACTAAGCTAGGTTGTATCGCCGGCAAATGTGGAAGTATGGATACTACTACTCACAGGCATATCACAAGTATAAATCAAATATAAAACTGGTCCCACTATACTCCCCTGTGGCACACCGTATGAAAAAGCTTCAGACTGTAATGAAACCTTTTTTTTCTGACTACACTTGTACTAAGGTTAATTACCTTTGCACCTATCAAAGATGTAAAAGAAAGAGTAAAAATTGGCAGGATTCTGGTACCCGGTTACGTTTACGTGCATTGAAAACCTTTAAATCTCTTATACATTTGTGATAAATTAGGTGAATGTCTGGTAACCTTATGTTTTAATAATTGGCCTTAGAGTACAATATACTCTGCATACAACATATTTCTATCTCTTTTACTCCTATGAGATCGCATAGGCGTACAATTAAATTTCTATAATACTTCCAATAACCTTCA
The DNA here is from genome assembly GCA_949987645.1 of Tachina grossa. Classification (NCBI taxonomy): domain Eukaryota; kingdom Metazoa; phylum Arthropoda; class Insecta; order Diptera; family Tachinidae; genus Tachina; species Tachina grossa. The sequence goes on from CATLJX010000072.1 coordinate 584,834, forward strand.
ATCAAAGACTTTGCAAACTTTGACGACGGTTTAGCCATCATGAATTTTGCAATTAGGCGTTCTTTTGGATTTCAACCGTGGACGCGACACGTTGTTCAATTGCTTGGCAGGCAAGGACATATTAGCTTGCGTATAATCAAAACCCATTGCTTTTAACAGCATAATAAATTTTGTGTCGAGGCACAAAGTGTTGCCCGGCAAGTTTTACGGAAAATTAGCATAAATTGCGTGCAGATTTCTTGGCATGGATCGGAATTAGGAAGACGAACTTCACCAATCAAAAATTTCCAATACGGAAAGCAAAACGTTCAAGTTTCGTCTACCGATAAAACCCGTCCCATCGTGTGGCATTCCGAGGCCATAAAATTTTTCATAAGACATTCCTCAAAACTCCAGTTTGCTTAGTGAAAGGTAATGTTCCTAAAATAATATAAAACTCTGATAAAATTGTCCTTTTAACCCGAGGTTTTCCGTAATTCCTAAAATCTAGAGTTTAGCTGCGTCAAAATTCCCAAAGAGGCCATTAACGTGAATAATCTACTTACATCATGTCTAGTTGTCCCTCTACCTGAAAAGTCTAAAAAATAAACGAAAAGGGTTGGCTAGTTATAAGTCCGAAGGAATTATTACACGTGTCAAGATCATCCACACCAATAGTACTAATAAAATCCGATTACCTATGTACTTTGGAAAGAAAGTGTTACGAGAAATTTTACATTTTAGTTATCTGTAGCGCGTTATTCGTGGCGTTAAGTATTCTGAAAATGTAAACGAAATTTTGATGAGAAAAAAAAGACAAACCAAACTCATTAAGCAACGTAACAAGCAATCAAAAAATTTTTAATGTTTGTAAGGGCTGTTTTACTAACAATGCATTTATATAAAGGAAGTAATAACTTGAGTGTGCATCAACTAATCTAAAAGTCAACTAGTAGTCACCACAACAATATCAGCAGCAATTGCAGCGTTGGAGGCCTTCATCGTTTGCGGGTAAGTCTGTTATACTATTTTACTATTTTATTAGGTATATTGACTAGATCTGAAGTAGTCAGATGGTGTAGCACTTCCCCAGTGGGCAAAGTAACAATGCAGATTGCAATAATGACCGCAACTATTTGAATTTATGGCCAATATTCACTACAAGGCATTAACCTTCCTTTCTACCTGCCTGTGGCACACCATAAGTATGCTTCAGTTGGTACACACTTTTGTTTCCTTTATTTGAACAACAAAAACACAAAAGAATAAAATTAAAAAAAAAATCTTCAACATTGCTTGGACAACAATTGTCCTTTTATATAGGTACATACATATTTATTTTGTTCTGTACATGCTGGTGTAACATATAAATTTATGAAAAGAATACCTGTATGTGTGTATGTATGGCTTTTGCCTGTACACATATGAAAGTGATATACATACTTGTTATTGAGGCACGTGCCAAAGTCCACACGAAACGAAAAAAACTCATACCATAAAAAAGCAGTGTTGATCATTTAGTAAAACTCGCCAAGATTACCTACAACTTAAAGAAAATTCATAACAAAATATAATAATTATCAATGAACAAATAACAACCAAAGTCTGTTGTAAATATTCTGACTAACAACACATAGTTGAACGGAACAGCCAGCCGTTTTCGAAGGCCACTAAACCTTCATCATCAGCGTTCTTTTGTGTTTGGTCCACTGTGTGTGGTGTCAGTTGATGTAGATTTCTGCTTTATATACTTAGCATTTTATTGCAAATGGAATATATGAATTGTTTTGATTCATCGTATTTCAATTTGCTGAAAGCTTTTTTGTATTGTAAGCTCAATTTTACCATCACTTTATTTACAACAGTCTTACCATTGTCGTTTTGTTCTTTTTACTAATTAATTAATTTGGCTTAAAAAGCGATATGAACCTTAGCCCGTTCAAATCACAAATATAGAAACAAATGGAGTTCGAATAATAATTAAAATTAACTAAAAAGATAATAATTATCTACATATGTTTATGCGATATCACTAAAGCAACAAAATCAAGAAAAGAGAAAAAATAACAAACCCCAAAAAATTAATAAAGTGCAATAGAGTTGGTTGTTGGATTTCTGTCTGCTAGATTAATAACCCCGTATGGAAATAACCGCGCGTGAAAAAGAAAGATATACATTCATACCTATGTCTATGTACTCATTTGAGCAAGCGACATTGTATGTACATAAGTATATGTCTATGTAGATAATTATTGCTTGTTCTTTCGTTGCATCAGAATTTCAAAAAAATCTTGACCTACATTACGAATATTAAGCCACGAATAGACGAGGGTAGATCAGGTATTGAAGTTCACGGTGATAGAAATTGCAGAAATAAATTTTTTTTTAGTCATAATGAGATCGTTAGTAATAAAAGTTTACGAATGAATTGTAATTATATAGTAAACACAAATTATGTATATGTAATTGTAACGGGTGTTTTTTTTAGAGGTATATAACTTCAAATTAAAATAAAACACAAGAAACCCGTTTTAATGTCCATTAATTTGGCTTTATTGGAAGGATAATTTTATGCCATTAATGCTTAAATATGATTTCGGGCATGTGGCCGCCGCGGCTGGCTCGAATAAAGCCAATTCTACAGGTCTAATTTTCAACCACTTTTTCGAACATATGGGGCCGTATGTTGGCAATAACGCCACGAATGTTGGCTTCCAAGTCCCCTAACGTTTCTGGTTTGTTGGCGTAGACGAGCGACTTCACATATCCCCAAAGAAAATAATCCAATGGTGTCAAATCACACGATCTTGGTGGCCAATTGACAGGTCCATTCCGCGAAATTATGCGCTCATGGAATGTTTCCTTCAATAAATCGATTGTGATGTGCGCTGTGTGGCATATAGCGCCGTCTTGTTGGAACCACAACTCATTTACATTCATGCCATCCCATTCGGGAACAAAATAGTCGGTTATCATGGCTCTATACCGGTCTCCATTAACGGTAACTGACTCTCCAGCATTATTTCGGAAGAAGTATGGCCCAATGACTCCACCAGCCCATAGAGCACACCAAACAGTCAGTTTTTGTGGATGTAATGGCGTCTCAAGGGTCTCATGTGGATTCTCTTCACTCCAAATGCGGCAATTTTGCTTGTTGACGTAGCCATTCAACCAAAAATGAGCCTCATCACTGAACAAAATTTTGCGATGAAAATCAGCATCGAGATCAATCTCATTTTCGGCCCATACACCAAAATCACGACGCATTGCATGGTCTCGCAGCTTTAATTCTTGCACAAGCTGGATCTTGTAAGGTCGCAAGCCAAGATCTTTGCGCAAAATCTTCCATAAAGTTGATGGACAAAGCTCCAATTGCTGTGCACGGTGGCGAATCGATTCATTCGGATGTGTTTCGGATGTTCGGATGCGTATTATCACATAGAGTAAACGTAGTGCGAAAACGATCCATGGTTAACCGAATTAATTGCTCTGATGGACGATTATGTCGACCATAAAATGGACGGAGCTTGCGGTAAGCTTCGCGAACTGAACCATTATTTTCGAAATAAATTTGCACGATTTGCAAGCGTTGTTCTTTTGTCAACCTGTTCATGATAAAATGGCAAACCAAATTAAATATTAATCACTTGACAACTGACAAAATGGCCGCCAGTTAAAAAAGTGATGCCAACTTAAAGTTCTATACCTCAATAAAAAACACCCATTATTTACATTGGGATTGTCGAACAAAAACAAATTTTTGTAGAATTATGCGATCTTAACTTACAAATGTAAATCAAATGTTTCATGATTAAATTATTAAATAACACATGGATATGTTTGTATAAAACCATTTGATTTTCCTTAGGGTAAAGTGTGTGGGATAAATCGAATAAGGGTTCTTTCAAAACTTAAAATCTGATGAGAGAACGTAGGTAGGGAAAGTGATGAGACTGAAGGTGTAATTCCATCCACATCTAATAACATATTGACAACACGGCCAGTAATTGCCTCAGTTAACTTTCAGCGAACCAATATCCCGGAATAGATTTAGTAACTTTTGCTTTTTATTAAATTCTTTGTTATGGCTAAAAGGACTCTTTATATAAAATTAAGTAATGTAATTAGTTAAGAATGGTCAACGAATCCACCCACCCGTTAGCTGCTAGTCGAAAAGATAAGACGAGTACTGTTTGGTCTGATTCTTCCTAAACAGTTGTCGATTTCTAGGACATCTTACTTTCGCATTTGCGTTCGGTAAATCTTTAATAACATATGCATTACAAATAATTTTTGGCGCCCAACGTGGGCCCACGAAGTTTAAATTGTTATCTTTTATTTGATTTTAAGTCAATTAAGGCCTCATATTGTTAGTGTACGAACTGCTTGCATCTGACGTAAATTGATATTCTTTGTAGACTCCAGTGTAGCAGGTTACTGTGTGCACGAATTTTTTTTTGTTTGTAAATTTTTTTGTGCGACTTTGGTTGTAAGCTTCAACATTTGCGCAGTTGTTCAAGGCAAAATAATTTTAAGATTCCAACTGGAGCTCGCCAACTTGTCGACGGAGGTACAAGTAGACTTCGACCGTTTGGTAATCTCGATTTTTTTTTGCTTTTTCGTATGAAACTAACTAACGTTGTGGTTTGCAACTGAATAAAGGAATGATATGTTGATTTTGTTTTAATTGTTGCTATTAATATTACTTTTGTACGGATCACAAAATATTGCTTCTCATAGCGAATTTCGTCCTCGGAATATGATTAGGTAGGAACAAATTTATTGATTATCAGCAATTAATTGTTAGCACCACTATAGATTTTTTTTAATACCCCGCAATTATTGCAACTTGTCAAAATGTTATTTGTTTCCTTTATTTGCCACTTTACCCGCAAAAGGGAAACTTTGAAATTATATAACCCATAACTAAAAAAAAAAAAAAGTGTATGAAAAAAAAATTTATTTATAGCAACTTTTTTTTTAGAGAAGAGAAAATAACTTCTTCCTTAGTCTTTTGCGAAATTGAATTGAAAAAAAAACAAATACTTTACACAAATATATGTAGATATATATATATATATATATATATATATATATATATATATATATATATATATATACATATATAATTAGATATAGGTATATCAATGCGTTAATTTTAAATTTAATTATCAAAGTGAACTTTTATAGCTTTAGTTTGAAAGATGGTAGTTACTAATAGTACTGAAGATATTCCGGCTAATGTCGAAGGCGCGATAGGTTTAGCTTGCTCAGTGTGTGAAACAAGCCTGTTTAATGCTGCAGAAACATTACAGACCTTATGCAAACATACCTTTCATAAAGATTGTATTTTAAGCTGGTTAGCAACTTCTCAAGAATGCCCCAATTGTAAAAAATTATGCCACAGCACAGACCTTGTTTCACCGACTGCTAATGTTTCTAAGCTTACACGGAAAAATCAAAAAATTAAATATAATCTTGGTTATGGGCCTGCTAATCGCCCGATACTCGATGCCAAACTGCGCAAGCAGCCAGTGTAAGCACAGGATACGAAAACAAGGAAGTGAATCGAGCAAATCATATACATGATTTTAGTGAAAACAATCACAATACTTCGGGCAACGTACCAACTTTAAATTTAGATCATATTCAGTTCTCAAATACGTCCAATATGCAAAATTCCTCTCAAAACTCCACCAGCAGACCTGACAATAGACCTCGTAGATCGCGTAGAAATAGAAATAATCAGGTAAATGCCGACCAGATTTCTCAGATGGTAGAGTCAGCAGTAGCTAGAACCTTAGAAACTATGAATATAAATAGCCCTCGTCCCATACAGCCAACACAGCCAGTAGTTCAGAATAGTTCCCCAAATATTGCTAGTGACATGAATTTTTCACAACGGTTCCCACTAAATAGTTCATTTTCGAACAGTTTGAATCTTAGCCCCGATAAAGTTACACACCTAATACAGAGCTGGAACGTTCGTTTCGACGGCTCTTCCAACGGATTACGGTGCGAAGAGTTTATGTATCGAATTCGTTGTTTAACGAACGAAAACTTTAATGGTAACTTTGATTTCGTGTGTAAGAATCTAAACATTTTATTGCACGGTAAAGCCCGAGAATGGTTTTGGCGATTTCGCAAGCAAGTTAACATTATCACCTGGGATACGTTTTGTGCTGCATTACGGTACAATTACAAAGATACTCGAAATAGGTTTGAATTACGCGAAGAGCTTCGAAACCGTAAACAAAAACAAGCCGAATCATTTGAGTCCTTTTTTTAATCTATTTTGGAGATCGTTGACAAAATAGGTGCGCATCAAGTTAATGAAGATGAATTGGTGGATATATTGAAGCATAATTTGCGTCCGGAAATTCGTCACGAATTATTGTATGTTCCAATCCGATCAGTGGCTCATTTACGAAAGCTTTGTAATATGAGAGAACATCTTTTCCAAGAGGAAACTTTTAGACGATATCAATTTCCTAAACCGAATAATTTTCCAAATAACAACAGGCGGGTATCTGCTTTAGAATATACAGAGGGAGTAGACCATGGTAGTAATTATGCTTTGGAGCCGGATGAGGACAAATCATTTTCTGTAAACGCTATAACGAAATCCGAAAAAAAGCTGAAATGCTGGAACTGTGATGAAGAAGGCCATTGTTGAAAATGTATATAAGCCACAGTGTGCCCATTGTTTGAAAACCACGGACAACTATTCAAGGGGTGCATTTCGGAATTCCGGAATGCCACCGAATTAGTATCACCTTTTAGAACATTAACAACCATTTCGGCTTCGGAAAACAAATCAAAGACGAATTATGATGATAGGAGGAGAAGTTATAATAACAAAAATGGTAATATTGACACAATACCAACTAAATCGAATCAGGAGTCGACTACTTCAAGAAAAAAATCAGAAGACTATGAATCTGATGAAGCCGTACCGTTGGCTGAAATTTTACGAAACACTGGTAAATATAATAGAACGTTGAATTTAACCAATATTAGGCCATATCATGAACGATTAAAAATTTTTATCAAGGTACGAGATAAGCTATTCAATGACGAGAAACTGAGTCTCGAAACTAAAAGGAAATATAGGAGATCTACTGTGCGAATGCGTAATCATTATAAAAAAATTTTGAGAACGAAACAACTGCTTGTGTCATGTATTTTCAGTAACGAAACCGATGGTAGATTTTACGTGAGGGTAAATGTTTTAGGCAATAGTGAATTAGGTTTGCTTGATACAGGAGCTAGCATAAGTTGTATTGGAAAGGATTGGGCAAAAGAAAACTTTACAGAAGTACCAGGGTTTAGAAGTATTAAGTCCAGTGTTAAAACTGCAGATGGAAAGTTTCAAGAAGTGGTAGGAGAAATTCTAGTGGATAAAACCTATAAGCAAGTCACAAGAAAGATGCGTCTTTTTATTGTACCAACTATAGATGCACGCTTGATTCTCGGAATCGATTTTTGGAAATCCTTCGGATTACTAAATGGTGTTATCTCGAGTATTTCTGTTGATGACGAAGGTGAAAAAGTAGATGAAGAATTATATCCCCTTACGGTGGTACAAAAACAACAGGTAGAGGTAGTTAAATTACTATTCCCGAGCTTTGATAAACAGGGTTTAGGTAGAACTGCGTTAATTAAGCATGAAATTGATACCAATAACGCTAAGCCGATAAAACAAAGATTTTATCCAGTATCACCTGCAGTCGAAACACTTGTGTATGTAGAAGTTGACTGAATGTTAAGCTTAAAAGTTATTGAACCAAGCACTAGTCCCTGGAGCTCTCCAATGAGACTAGTAGTGAAACCAGGTAAAGTTAGAGTCTGTTTAGATGCTCGTAAAATAAACAAAGTTACGCGTAAAGATGCCTACCCTTTACCAAGTATTGCCGGAATTTTCTCCAGACTACCAAAAGCAAATATCATATCGAAGATAGATCTAAAAGATGCATATTGGCAAATCGAACTAAACGAAGACTCTAAACCCATCACAGCGTTCACGATTCCGGGTCGTCCGCTTTACCAGTTTGCCGTGATGCCGTTCGGGTTATGTAACGCTCCGCAGACGATGTGTCGTCCTATGGACGAGATAATTCCGCCCGATCTAAAAACTTGTATATTCGGATACCTGGATGATGTGTGCGTTGTGTCGGATTCTTTTGAGACCCATTTAGGAATTTTAGTCCGTTTGTCTGAACAGCTTCGTAGGGCTTATCTTACACTGAATATAGAAAAAAGTAAATTTTTTGTAAAAAAAGGAGGCATATCGACCCATCCGTATAAAAAGCAAGCTATTCAGAATTGGCCAGTGCCAAAAACTTTGAAACAAGTTCGTGGATTTTTAGGAATAGTTGGCTGGTATCGCCGATTCATTCATAACTTCGCTGATGTTACATTTCACATAACCGAAGTGTTGTCGAAGAAAAAGAAATTTAAATGGTCAGAGGCTGCGCAGCTTTCTTTTGAAAATATTAAAACTTTGTTAACTACAGCGCCGGTATTACGGAATCCTGACTTTACGGGAAAGTTCTATGTTCATTGTGATGCATGCGATTTCGGTATTGGTGCAGTACTAGTACAAATGGACGACGACAATCAAGAAGGCCCTATTGCTTTTTTTTTTCAAAAAAAACTTAACACGGCTCAGAGGAATTACTCAGTAACTGAGAAAGAATGCTTGGCGGCTATAGAATCAATTGAAAAATTTCGCTGCTACTTGGAATTGCAGGATTTTGAAGTGATCACAGATCACAGCAGTCTTGTATGGTTAATGCGACAACCCAACTTGAAAGGTAGACTTGCCAGGTGGGCGCTTAAGCTTACGATTTCGCACAGAAAAAGGAAGGATCATATCGTACCAGATTCGCTAAGCAGAATGTATGAAAATGAGATCGCTGGTATAGAACTCGTAGGACCAGAAATAGACTTAGAGTCCCGGCATTTTTATGACAATGAATATATTGAATTGAAGGATAGGATTTCTAAAAATCAGTCAAATTTACCTGATGTGAAAATTATTGAGAAGTTTGTGTATACTAGAACAAAACATAGCACAGGTAACGAAATCGAAGACCAAAATGCGTGGAAATTGTGGATTCCAAAAGCCTTACGAGGTGACATAATGTATCGATTGCACGATTCGGTGGTAGAATCGCATGGAGGGATTGGCAAGACTGTTGAACTTATTCGGAGAAATTTTTTCTGGCCTGGTCTAGTAAGCGATGTGCGTGACTATATTCGAAAGTGTGAAGTTTGCAAAACAACAAAAGCTACTAACTCGGTGCTACGGCCAGAAATGGGAAAAATGGCATTTTCAGAGAGACCTTTCCAAAGGCTTTATGAAGATATTATAGGCCCTTACCCACGCAGCAAGAAGGGACATATTGGCTTATTGATCGTCTTAGATCATTTTAGCAAATTTCATTGGCTATGCCCGTTAAAAAAATTCCCTAGTGACAAAATTGTAGACTTTCTTGAGACAAACATTTTCTTTTCATACGGAATACCCGAAATGGTAATAACTGATAACGGATCCCAATTTAAAGCTGCTGATTTCAACAAGTTTTTGAACCAATATGGAGTTAACCATATTTACACAGCACTGTACTCGCCTCAGATCAACGCGACTGAGCGCGTAAATAGGTCAATTATTGCTGCTATACGTGCATATCTCAAGAAAGATCAAAAGGAGTGGGATAGAAATATTTCGGCAATTAGTTGCGAAATTCTGTTCATCAGTCTATAGGACTTAGTCCTCATCATATATTGTATGGTTTTGATATGGCTACACATGGCCAATCATACAAGTTACTAAAAATGGTGAGGTCGATTAATGAACCGGGAATGACAATTAAGAGAGACGATCAGCTTGCGTTATTAAGAAATCAGGTGCAAAAGAATTTAAAGAAAGCTTACGAAACTAATGTCAAGCAATACAATTTACAAGCTAGACCTATTACTTTTGAGGTAGGAGATATCGTATTTAGACGGAGTTTTGCACAAAGTGACGCAGGAAATAGCTTTAATGCAAAATTGGGCTAAAAGTTTATTAAAGCCACAGTTAAATCAAAGATCGGTAATTGCCAGTATGTTCTCGAAGACGCTGACGGGAAACTAGGAACATACCACGCCAAAGACATTCGTAGATAGCAATACAGCTAGTATAGATAAATCAAAACTTAATACAATTACTATAAATACCAGTCGCATTTACTAGTCGATTAGTTTTGCTAACAAAATTTTACGGGTGTTTGATAATTTTTAAGCGGTTAACTGCCTTGTTAATTGCTTGCAACTCAATTTCAAGCAGTAGTGAAACCCTGATATGGCATTAGAAAATAGTTAATAATTACAACTCAAACCACAATAAAAAAAAATAAAAATAAAAAAAATAAAAAAATTATTCTCCACGTAATCTGTCTGCCATACTACGCAGTTTGTAATGAAACCTTTTTTTTCTGACTACACTTGTACTAAGGTTAATTACCTTTGCACCTATCAAACATGTAAAAAAAGAGTAAAAATCGGCAGGATGCTGGTACCCGGTTACGTTTACGTGCATTGAAAACCTTTAAATCTCTTATACATTTGTGATAAATTAGGTGAATGTCTGGTAACCTTATGTTTTAATAATTGGCCTTAGAATACAATATACTCTGCATACAACATATTTCTATCTCTTTTACTCCTATGAGATCGCATAGGCGTACAATTAAATTTCTATAATACTTCCAATAACCTTCAATCAAAGACTTTGCAAACTTTGACGACGGTTTAGCCATCATGAATTTTGCAATTAGGCGTTCTTTTGGATTTCAACCGTGGACGCGACACGTTGTTCAATTGCTTGGCAGGCAAGGACATATTAGCTTGCGTATAATCAAAACCCATTGCTTTTAACAGCATAATAAATTTTGTGTCGAGACACAAAGTGTTGCCCGGCAAGTTTTACGGAAAATTAGCATAAATTGCGTGCAGATTTCTTGGCATGGATCGGAATTAGGAAGACGAACTTCACCAATCAAAAATTTCCAATACGGAAAGCAAAACGTTCAAGTTTCGTCTACCGATAAAACCCGTCCCATCGTGTGGCATTCCGAGGCCATAAAATTTTTCATAACACATTCCTCAAAACTCCAGTTTGCTTAGTGAAAGGTAATGTTCCTAAAATAATATAAAACCCTGATAAAATTGTCCTTTTAACCCGAGGTTTTCCGTAATTCCTAAAATCTAGAGTTTAGCTGCGTCAAAATTCCCAAAGAGGCCATTAACGTGAATAATCTACTTACATCATGTCTAGTTGTCGCTCTACCTGAAAAGTCTAAAAAATAAACGAAAAGGGTATGCTAGTTATAAGTCCGAAGGAATTATTACACGTGTCAAGATCATCCACACCAATAGTACTAATAAAATCCGATTACCTATGTACTTTGGAAAGAAAGTGTTACGAGAAATTTTACATTTTAGTTATCTGTAGCGCGTTATTCGTAGCGTAAAGTATTCTGAAAATGTAAACGAAATTTTGATGAAAAAAAAAGACAAACCAAACTCATTAAGCAACGTAACAAGCAATCAAAAAATTTTTAATGTTTGTAAGGGCTGTTTTACTAACAATGCATTTATATAAAGGAAGTAATAACTTGAGTGTGCATCAACTAATCTAAAAGTCAACTAGTAGTCACCACAACAATATCAGCAGCAATTGCAGCGTTGGAGGCCTTCATCGTTTGCGGGTAAGTCTGTTATACTATTTTACTATTTTATTAGGTATATTGACTAGATCTGAAGTAGTCAGATGGTGTAGCACTTCCCCAGTGGGCAAAGTAACAATGCAGATTGCAATAATGACGGCAACTATTTGAATTTATGGCCAATATTCACTACAAGGCATTAACCTTCCTTTCTACCTGCCTGTGGCACACCATAAGAATGCTTCAGTTGGTACACACTTTTGTTTCCTTTATTTGAACAACAAAAACACAAAAGAATAAAATTAAAAAAAAATCTTCAACATTGCTTGGACAACAATTGTCCTTTTATATATGTACATACCTATTTATTTTGTTCTGTACATGCTGGTGTAACATATAAATTTATGAAAAGAATACCTGTATGTGTGTATGTATGGCTTTTGCCTGTGCACATATGAAAGTGATATACATACTTGTTATTGAGGCACGTGCCAAAGTCCACACGAAACGAAAAAAACTCATACCATAAAAAAGCAGTGTTGATCATTTAGTAAAACTCGCCAAGATTACCTACAACTTAAAGAAAATTCATAACAAAAGATAATAATTATCAATGAACAAATAACAACCAAAGTCTGTTGTAAATATTCTGACTAACAACACATAGTTGAACGGAACAGCCAGCCGTTTTCGAAGGCCACTAAACCTTCATCATCAGCGTTCTTTTGTGTTTGGTCCACTGTGTGTGGTGTCAGTTGATGTAGATTTCTGCTTTATATACTTAGCATTTTATTGCAAATGGAATATGTGAATTGTTTTGATTCATCGTATTTCAATTTGCTGAAAGCTTTTTTGTATTGTAAGCTCAATTTTACCATCACTTTATTTACAACAGTCTTACCATTGTCGTTTTGTTCTTTTTACTAATTAATTAATTTGGCTTAAAAAGCGATATGAACCTTAGCCCGTTCAAATCACAAATATAGAAACAAATGGAGTTCGAATAATAATTAAAATTAACTAAACAGATAATAATTATCTACATATGTATATGCGATATCACTAAAGCAACAAAATCAAGAAAAGAGAAAAAATAACAAACCCAAAAAAATTAATAAAGTGCAATAGAGTTGGTTGTTGGATTTCTGTCTGCTAGATTAATAACCCCGTATGGAAATAACCGCGCGTGAAAAAGAAAGATATACATTCATACCTATGTCTATGTACTCATTTGAGCAAGCGACATTGTATGTACATAAGTATATGTCTATGTAGATAATTATTGCTTGTTCTTTCGTTGCATCAGAATTTCAAAAAAATCTTGACCTACATTACGAATATTAAGCCACGAATAGACGAGGGTAGATCAGGTATTGAAGTTCACGGTGATAGAAATTGTAGAAATAAATTTTTTTTAGTCATAATGAGATCGTTAGTAATAAAAGTTTACGAATGAATTGTAATTATATAGTAAACACAAATTAGGTATATGTAATTGTATTTACATTGGGATTGTCGAACAAAAACAAATTTTTGTAGAATTATGCGATCTTAAATTACAAATGTAAATCAAATGTTTCATGATTAAATTATTAAATAACACATGGATATGTTTGTATAAAACCATTTGATTTTCCTTAGGGTAAAGTGTGTGGGATAAATCGAATAAGGGTTCTTTCAAAACTTAGAATCTGTCGAGAGAACGTAGGTAGGGAGGGTGATGAGACTGAAGGTGTAATTCCATTCACATCTAATAACATATTGACAACACGGCCAGTAATTGCCTCAGTTAACTTTCAGCGAACCAATATCCCGGAATTAATTTAGTAACTTCTGCTTTTTATTAAATTCTTTGTTATGGCTAAAAGGACTCTTTATATAAAATTAAGTAATGTAATAAGGTAAGAACGGTCAACGAATCCACCCACCCGTTAGCTGCTAGTCGAAAAAATAAGACGAGTCCTGTTTGATCTGATTCTTCCTAAACAGTTGTCGATTTCTAGGAAATCTTTCTTTCGCATTTGCGTACGGTAAATCTTTAATAACATATGCATTACAAGGCCTACTCGTAAAGTCTCCTTCCACAACAGTTCACTTACGGGAAATAATGTAACTTTCTAAAAGATTTAAAATGTTTATCGGTAAGTAAGTTTTTAATTTTAAAATTAGGCCTTCATGTCACACTTTACCAAATGCCTGGGAAATGTCAATAAACAGCGTAGAACAATACTTTTTTTTTCAAAATTTCTTCTTATAAATTGAACCAATCTGTGAGTTTGTTCAATGGTGCTATGGTGACTTCTAAAACCAAATTGATGGTCTGGTATGCACCCACTACTAATTAGAATTGGGCACAATTTTGTTTTGAGCAGTTTTTCGAAAAGCTTTCACATAGTTGATAGTAGACTTATTGGCCTATATGACTCAGCCTTGGTTAGATCTTTGCCCGGCTTTGGAATCATTTTAACCTTGGCAAGCTTCCAGCTGTGTGGATAATACTCCAGTCGTAAAATGGCATTAAATATGAATAATAGGATTCTCATTGCAATACGAGGCAAGTTCATTTGTTCATTGTACATTTGTGACCAAGATATGTTACTTCTTTCATGAAGAATTAACATTTTTCAGGATGTAGTTTAAGATTATATTTTCGGCACAGATTGAAAACATTTTTTAAATTTGACAGCATGTGCTTTTCGGAGCATCCCAATACGACTAAATCATCCATATATAGAAAAGCTTGGACTGGTTTTAAACCACTAAAAGCAAGTGTCATCATTCGTTGAAAGAAATTGGGTGCTATTTTTAAACCATAAGGTAATCTAGTAAATCTGTATGAACCATTGTTGGTTGAAAAAGCTCTTAATACTTCCACAGATTCTCCCTTGACGCTATTTTTTAGTTTGTTTATATTTTCTGATATAGTTGACTCATTATTGATTAGATTTCTGGCGTTTCCTTTTAGCTTTGTTTTTATTAGTGTTACTGCCACTGCTTCGGGAGTACCTTTTATTGAGTCTACTAGGGACAAGGAATCAACAAAGGAGTGTAAATTTTCTGATTTTCCATCACAGTCTATAATCAGCTTTTGCAGCTGTATTCAAAAAGTCTACTACAGTTTGAGTCATTGTGGATTCAGTTATAGGCATAGAAATATTAAATGTTACACTTTCGTGTACTGAATTTGGTAGTTCGATTTGTATCGATTTTTTATCGGCTACTTTTGAAATTCTGTTTGTTAACGAAAAATGCGTCTGCTGCTCTTTGGTCAGCTACTGTTAGTCTATTGTAATAAACATTAAATAAAACTCTTATTTCTTCTAATTTTGTAAAAATTTTTTGAAAATGATGAATAATTGTTTAATTTTTAATTGGTCTATCAATATTGATACACTTATATTACCGTTCAAAATCTTCTTTTATAATTCGTGCCTTATTTAAAATATCCTTCCATTCCATTAGTAAAATAAAAAA